>CAWUFW010009574.1:600000-772275 GCA_963921515.1 Calotriton arnoldi | reverse complement strand
CAACAGCTATCCTATTTTTGACAGTATTGTGGCTTTTACAGTTATTGGTCTTGTGATAAATCTGCCTTTATATAAAGATACTTATTTTTTATAATAACTACTTGTGTGGTGTCCCTTTGTAGTGTTCCTCACTGTGTTACTGTGTATGATCATAAATGCTTCACACCCTGCCTCTGAGATAAGCCTACCTGCTCGTGCTACGTTACCACAGGGTTGAGCAGGGGTATTAAAGAGGGTAGCTCTCTCACTCTGACTTAGGAAGAAGGGTCCCTACTTGGACAGTGGCCAGCCATTGCCAACTAGAGACCCCCATTTCTAACATAGACTTATTGCCATAGTGGGCTATACCGGCCATTAAAGGCCCGCTCCTGCGTTAAACCACTATATTCCAGCTATCGCGGGCTAAAGGGCTATTAGAACATTCCGCCACTACAGGGCAGAATGTTCTCACAAATAAAACAAAGTCCTCCGTGATCCCAAGGGGATTTGAATCCCCTCTGGCCCGTGAGGCCTTTTGTTCACAGCAACAGCTGTGACCGACAAACAGAATATAGGAGCTCCGGGGCTTTTACCAGCCATTAGAAGCCCGGGGCACTCCATTGTCTTCAATGGAGCTCCCAAATTCCAATGTTCTAATATGGCAGAATGCCTTGCATCAACAGCTGTTGAAAACAAAGCCCCATCGGAAGATCCAAGCAGGACAGGCATTAAGCTGCTACAACCAACACTTAACTGCTGCCCTGCCCTTAGATAAGAGATCCCTTGAAACATAGAAATACCTGTTTTACCCCAGAGTTGAACTATTAGTAATCTGGAACACCAATGGTCACATGAGTACAATTCTACAGCAAACCCTGTATGACACATGTACAATTAGAAATATAAAAGGTGTCATTAAAACAGCAAAATTTGCCTACTATACTCTTTTCAGCCCCCTATATTGAATAAGCGATTTTTTTCTGCCATCAAAGAACCGAGAGAGCACCTGCAAAGCCAAAATGTCCTGCCCTGAGTCAAAGTTAAATCAATTGGCGCACTTTTTTGAGAATAAAGTCTAAATATTACTGTCGAACCTGATGAGCAAAATGCTACCGGTAAATCATTGTATATCTGTGACAGTCTTCTCACAGCCTGTCCTATGTCTCTGAAATAGGAACGGACGAGGCCCTTTGAATGGTCTCCCAGCAGTAGGCTCCCCTGGTCTCCTGCCGATGTTGTTCCAACAATGCTACATAAACACGTTTTGTTGCTTTGTTCTTCCTCGGCAATATCTCTAATTAGTCTGTGATTAAAATGTCAATGTCATATGAACTAGAGCAGAACGAACTGAAATCAGCACGAGTAATTCCCCTGCTGAAGAAAGCATCTTTACAGTGTCCACGCATAATTTTTTAACAATAATGGGCCGGCACAGGAAAGCTCACACTCACTTCCACTCCTCTACTCACAAGCACACACACATACTCACACCCACCCATCTACAAGCACACTCATACACATCCATCCAGAAGCGCCCACCATGGACGAGCACACACACAACCCACTTGCACATATCCATTCACATGTGCATGAATATAAATACATTGATAAATACATGCTCACACCCACACATTCAAAGAGCACTTTCTGGACCACTGCTGTGATGACGGGACGAGTGGGTAGCAGGAGGTGGAAGCACAAAGGCACTGGAGGGAGCTGAAGGCTTTGGGAAGGAAAGGGAAAATCGAGGATACCACCTCCTCCTTTCATTAGCTAACCTGATCATGGGTCAGCCAATCCTCACAGAGTGGGGTGGGGTCAGTGAGACTTGATGACCCCACCCCACTCTGTGACAATGCATCATTTAGAGACAGTCAGCCCCTGGGCACTTGAGGGCTTAAACCTGAAGCACTCAGGGCAGTCTCTATTGGTGATGCTGCCTCTCTTCATGAGAGGATCACCTTTCAGGGCTTTGTCTGGCTGGTGAGGTCACTGTCCTCAGGGCTGTGAAATCTTCGACCCGACAAAGCTTGGCTCAGGCTGCCAGGCGCCTGCGCATTAACGCATGTAAAGAGTCTGACACCTGGGAAATGATCATTTAATTCCTCCATTACCTTATATTCAGAACTGCCTAAGAAGATGGTGTTTTCTCAATTAGCAGAGTGTGTTGAAACCAACTACTTGTTACACCCGTGCAAGCCGGTTTTTATTCAGAATGTGGTGGTTGCAGTCCTTGACAAGCTGTGCCACTGGGCAGGCCATGGGTTTCCAGCAGCCTTCATTCTAGAGGATGTGTTGACAGCCTCTGAGACCGTAGCTCCACAAAGTGTGGTCTTTAGACTGGATGATCTTGTTCTCGCTCTCAAATGGTTGTATGTTTTTTGACTGAACACCTCTGGTTTCCTTTCCCTCTTTATGTCCTCTTCTAAAACATAGACGTCTGGCATTCCTTAGGGTGATATTCTCTCACTTATATTGTTTAATTTGTATATCACTGGCTTTGCACATCTTATTCAGTCGTTTGGCTTTACTTTTTCATGTATGCAGTGGACCCACGCATGGTTCTTTAAATCACAGGAAATCATTCAAGCTATCAAGCTGTATGACTGTCTCACTTTGGGAGAACACTTGATGTGTTACAATCAACTAAATAGGGACAAGACAGAAATCTTACTATCTATCAGAATGCCCCCATTTTGTGAACTTCCTTTCTGGCCTAAAGCAATTGGAGGGCAAATAGACACCTGTCCCCCGTGTTAAAACCCTTTGCGTGCAATATGATCCCCAATAGACTATGGGCCAGATGTACGACCGTTTTTACATGTGCAAACGGGTTTGCGAACCGTTTGCGCATGCAAAAACCTATTGGGCCATGTACATAGCCTATTTAGCGAGTCGCAATTTTTTTGCGACTCACTAAATAGGCTTTGCGACTCACTATTAGGAAGGGGCATTCCCTTCCTAATAGCGAGCGCAAGCCCATGTATGAATATTGTTTGCGAACGCAATTGCGGTCGCAAAACACTCGCAAATTACCACCCTCTTCAAGAGGGTGGTAATGCACTCTCTTCCCCTCTTGCAAATGCAGGGGAAAATATTTTTTAAGGGCAGGCAGTGGTCCCAGAGACCACTACCTGCCCTTTAAAAACAAGCATTGGCATAGCCAACAGGTCTCGCCTTTGGGACATTATGTGTTTAGCCAGAACTTTTGGCTATGTTGTAGAGCATTGTGGCTGCTGTGCATCATGTTGAAAAGTTATAATAAAAAGTGTTAATCATTTTTGTTACCTTTATACAAACCAAGACGACATTATATACAACTGAACAACCTGATTAAAAAAAGATTTTAACATAAAAAATGTCTTCTAGTTTATTTGTACTTGCACCGCTGGCAACTTCTTCCTGCCTGTTCTCATGCTTGTTTGTTATAATTTTTTTTGTTATGGGGGAGCGGGACATAAATAACGGGGGAGAGGAGCTTGGAAAACAGTAATTTAATTAGAACACGAGCAGCGGACGGACACTAGGGGAGAATCAACAGATGCCAGATTCCAAGGGCAGACTGACGTGATGCTTAGGTGATGTTTAGGTGATGCTTAGGTGATGCTTAGGTGGTGCGCTGATGCAAAATGGTGGTGGTGAGTGATGTTTGGTGCTCAGGAGTGACACTATATGGTGTGGATTGGAGGTACGTTGTGCATTGTGGAGTTGTGGAGTTGAAATATGTTGTTTGGTGTGTAATTATGTGTTGTGGATTGGAAATGTGTGGAGTTGAATTGTGTGGCCTGGAACTGTGGTGTTGAGTGAAATTATGCTTAGTGAAATTGTGTCATGGTGTGGAGTGCATTTATGTTGATTGGTGGTATGTGGCATAGAGTGCATTTATGTGAAGTGTATTTATGTTGCATTGAGTAGAGTGCAATTATGTGGGGTGTAATTATGTGGCACTGAGTGGTATTTTGTGGAGTGTATTTATGTTGCATTGAGTAGAGTGTAATTATGTGGCATGTAATTATGTGGCACAGTGTTATTATGTGGAGTGGATTTATGTTGCATTGAATAGAGTGTAATTATGTGATGTGTAATTATGTGGCACTGAGTGGTATTATGTGAAGTGTATGTTGCATTCAGTAGAGTGTAATTATGTGGCACTGAGTGGTATTATTTGGAGTGTATGTTGCATTGAGTGCAGTGTAATTATGTAGCATATAATTATGTGGCACTGAGTGGTATTATGTTGAGTGTATTTATGTTGCATTGAGTAGAGTGTAATTATGTGGCATGTAATTATGTGGCACTGAGTGGTATTATGTGAAGTGTATGTATGTTGCATTGAGTAGAGTGTAATTATGTGGCGTGTAATTATGTGGTACTGAGTGGTATGTGGAGTGTATTTATGTTGCATTGAGTTGAGTTTAATTATGTGGCATGTAAGTATGTCGCTCTGAGTGGTATTTTGTGGAGTGTATTTATGTTGCATTGAGTAGAGTGTAATTATGTGGCATGTAATTATGTGGCACAGTGGCATTATGTGGAGTGTATTTATGTTGCATTGAGTGCAGTGTAATTATGTGGCATATAATTATGTGGTATTGAGTGGTATTATGTTAAGTGTATTTATGTTACATTGAGTAGAGTGTAATTATGTGGCGTGTAATTATGTGGTACTGGGTGGTATGTGAAGTGTATTTATGTTGCATTGAGTTGAGTTTAATTATGTGGCATGTAAGTATGTCGCTCTGAGTGGTATTTTGTGGAGTGTATTTATGTTGCATTGAGTAGAGTGTAATTATGTGGTGTGTAATTATGTGGCACAGTGGTATTATGTGGAGTGTATTTATGTTGCATTGAATAGGGTGTAATTATGTGACGTGTAATTATGTGGTACTGAGTGGTATTATGTTGAGTGTATTTATGTTGCATTGAGTAGAGTGTAAATATGTGGCTTGTAATTATGTGGTACTGATTGGTATTATGTGGAGTGTATTTATGTTGCATTGAGTGCAGTGTAATTATGTGGCATATAATTATGTGGTATTGAGTGGTATTATGTTAAGTATATTTATGTTGCATTGAGTAGAGTGTAATTATGTGGCGTGTAATTATGTGGTACTGAGTGGTATGTGGAGTGTATTTATGTTGAATTGAGTTGAGTTTAATTATGTGGCATGTAAGTATGTCGCTCTGAGTGGTATTTTGTGGAGTGTATTTATGTTGCATTGAGTAGAGTGTAATTATGTGGTGTGTAATTATGTGGCACAGTGGTATTATGTGGAGTGTATTTATGTTGCATTGAATAGGGTGTAATTATGTGACGTGTAATTATGTGGTACTGAGTGGTATTATGTTGAGTGTATTTATGTTGCATTGAGCAGAGTGTAAATATGTGGCTTGTAATTATGTGGTACTGATTGGTATTATGTGGAGTGTATTTATGTTGCATTGAGTGCAGTATAATTATGTGGCATATAATTATGTGGCACTGAGTGGCATTATATGGAGTCTATTTATGTTGCATTGAGTAGTGTAATTATGTGGCATGTAATTATGTGGCACTGAGTGGTATTATGTGGAGTGTATTTATGTTGCATTGGGTAGAGTGTAATTATGTGGCTTGTAATTATGTGGTACCGAGTGATATGTGGGGTGTATTTATGTTGCATTGAGTAGAATGTAATTATGTGGCGTGAAACTATGTCACACTGAGTGGTATTATGTGGAGTGTATTTATATTGCATTGAGTAGAGTAATTATGTGGCATGTAATTATGTGGCACAGTATTATTATGTGGAGTGTATTTATGTTGCATTGAATAGAGTGTAATTATGTGATGTGTAATTATGTGGCACTATGTTGAGTGAATTTATGTTGCATTGAGTAGAGTTTAAATATGTGGTGTGTAATAATGTGGCACTGAGTGGTATTATATGGAGTGTATTTATGTTGCATTGAGTAAGGTGAAATTATGTGGCATGGTATTATGTGGCACTGAGTGGTATTATGTGGAGTGTATTTATGTTGCATTGAGTAGAGTGTAATTATGTGGCTTGTAATTATGTGGTACTGATTTGTATTATGTGGAGTGCATGTTGCATTGAGTGCAGTGTAATTATGTGGCATATAATTATGTGGTATTGAGGGGAGAGGAGGATAGAAGGGGGTGGCGGGAAAGAGAAGAGGCAGAGGGGAAAGGAGGACCAGAGAGAAACTGTTTAATACTGGATGCTCAGTATTATGTTAAACAAGTGCTTTTGTTGATGTTTTCCGAGAAAGAGAAGAGGCAGAGGGGAAAGGAGGACCGGAGAAAAACTGTTTTGAAAGAAAGGGAGAGGCTGAGGGGAAGTAGGGGTCACGGGAGAGAGGAGAGGCAGAGGGGAGAGAGGAGGATGGCAGAGAAAGTTATCTTTGCAATTTTGTTGAATTTATTTGAATTTGCTGTAGAGCGTTCCGGCAGACACCGGCTTAATTTAAGCCCCCTGCAGGCATTGAGTACGGCCCTGCTTTTTGCAACATGCAACAGCTTTGCGTGATACATTTTTAAACATAGTGGAAGCAGTTGGAAAGAAAGGGAGAAGCTGAGGGAAATAGGGGTTACGGGAGAGAGGCAGAGGGGAGAGGAGGATGGTACATTCTCAAACACAGCGAAAAATAAAAAGGTGGCCAAACAAACGTTACATCCTGGATGCTCAGTATTATCTTAAACAAGTGCTTGTATTGATGTTTCGCAAAGTAACAACTTTTATTCAAGTAACCTGATCCTGGAATGCAGCCCCGAGATAGCCCCACAGTAGTTTATGGAAGTCAAAGCCAGCGCAGTCGCGTAGGGGTCAAGGGAGAGAGGAGAGGCAGAGGGGAGAGGAGGATAGAAGGGGGTGGCGGGAAAGAGAAGAGGCAGAGGGGAAAAGAGGACCAGAGATAACCTATTTTTAAATAAAGGGAGAGGCTGAGGGGAAATAGGGGTCACAGGAGAGAGGAGAGGCTGAGGGGAGAGAGGAGGATGGCAGAGAAAGTTATATTTGCAATTTTGTTGAATTTATTTGAATGTGCTGTAGAGCGTTCCGACAGACACCGGCTTAATTTAAGCCCCCTGCAGGCTTTGAGTACGGCCCTGGTTTTCGCATCATCCAACAGATTTGCGTGATACATTGTTAAACATAGTGGAAGTAGTTGGAAAGAAAGGGAGAGGCTATGGGAAAATAGGGGTTACAGGAGAGAGGAGAGGCAGAGGGGGGAGGTGGATAGCAGGGGGTGGCATACCGGCAGACACTGTATTAATTTAATGGCCCTGCAGGCGATGACATTACTGCCCTGTTGCGGTCGTGCGCCTTGGCAGTGGAAGATGGGAGGGCAATTGTTTTATGGTGTTGGTTTGAATGTATGACAGTACAACGCGATCATTTTGATTGCGGTACTTTACATCGCGGTTTTTACAACGCAAGTCGTTACAACGACTTGCGTTGGAGGGCGCTGGATTGAGGATTAATATGATTTTCTATTCCAACTCCAGCCCACGTAACAGTAGGGAAGGTGTTGGAATAGAAAATCATACTATTCCTTAACCTAGAGCGCCATCCAGCGCAAGTCATTGTAATGACTTGCGTTGTAATGGCTGCGTGGTAAAGGTCGTGCGGTGTAAACACTGCGTTGTAAACGACGTTTCCCGTTGGTTTAAATCAGTTTTATTTTAGTTTACTTGCGCTAAGTATCATTTTTTATTTGCAGTTTTCTTGATTGTGATTGAAGGTGCCAATGAGCATACCGGCAGACACCGGCTTAATTTAAGCCCCCTGGAGGTGTTCACATTACAGCCTTGGTTTGCACAACATCGAACCGCTGATTTGGACCTACAGCACCCATTGTGTGCATCATGCATAGCGACAGAAGGTCACAGTGTTTTTCGGACAGATACTAATATAAATAGCTATATTCATAAAAGTGATACTGATCTACACAGTGTTATAGTTCGAATAGGGTCATCAGGAATGCTAGATACATTAAAATAGTTGACCGTGTATACACCCAATTAGAGACGTTTTTAGAATCCTACTGTGTGCCAAAAGCACTCATTGTCTGGAGCAGACTGTGTATGCTTAAATTTATGGAAAAGAGGTAATCGCTCTTAATTTATGAGGGAACAGGAGTGAAGAATGGGTAGTGCTCCATGTGGACAATCGAGCTTGAAAACGCTGTGAGTAAAAAACTTCGAATGATGGTGATAGATACTTTGTGGCAGGAAGGTGGATGGTACACAATTGCCACATACTCGGTTAGAATTCGGGAGTGCCCTGGAATGGGTTCGATATTTAAATGATGAACCGTTCATCAGTAACTGCTGCGTTTAGTTGATAAATTACATAGTACTAAAAGACATAGTGAATAAACAATGAGTGTGCCCTTGGTGGGTAACATTGGTGCCCCGTAGGATGCTAGGAGAAGGCGGATCAGTTACAACAGCAGCCTTAAAGAATAAATAAAACAGAACTGAAGGTTAAATACGCGCGACTAACTGAGCTCTGAAAGCTGTTGGAATAGAAGGGGATGTCGGGAATGAACAGGCAGAGGGGAAAGGAGGCCCGGTGAAAAACTCTTTTCAAAGAAAAAGAGAGGAATACTTTAGCTTTTTCCGCTCAGCACAGATGATCCAATTAACAGTTAATTACAGGAGCAGGAGAGGCAGGGACACCGCTGTGAGGCATACCAGGCTTCAGCCTGCTGACCCATTAGGAGGGGAAGGGAGAGCAGAGCAAATGCACAAGAATGAAAGGGAAACCAGCGTGCTCGTGGAACTGCTCGGGAGCAGTGCAAGTGAAAGCTCATTAGAAAAACAAGTAAACTGAGACTGGAATGCAGCCTGACCTCCATCTGGCACACTGCACACCGCAGAAGATAATTAAAAACAGATGGCACCCGGCCACGCTGCTGCTCGCTCCCGAGCACCCTAGGACAGGGGACAAAGAAGGCGGGACATGCACCCGCCTTGGCCCAATTGCGTGCGGTCTTTCTTAGAAAGACGCATGCAAAGGCCAATTGTGGGAAAAGCACACGCACGAGCGTGTGTTCGGAGTTGAAAAGCCCTTACTAAAGCCTTGCAGCGCAACGCATGCGCGCTGGCTCAGGCGAGACCTAATGAAACGAAAACTAAACGAAAACGTTTCTTTTTTTTTTAAATGTAAAAAAATTGCTTTATTTAAAAGCAGTCCCAGACATGTACATCCACAATCCCAACGTAATAGTTCACTAGCGTGAGGTGCAGACCTAGGAGTCCGCCGTTGGGATTGTGGATGTACTTGTAACTTGGACTTGATTGCACTCACAGCTTTCCTGTTATTGCTATATATAAGAAAGACATCACGTTTTAATGATGGTAGGGAAGAAATGGTGCAGGACTTGTTTGATAAAAATGTAGCCGTACCGCTGCCAGGGCAGAGCGTACAGAATAAGATGAGTTTACACGCTTTGTTCCTTAAACTGGAACGTTTGAAGAAACAGGAGCTGGCCCGCTGGTGGGATGGTGCCACACTCCAACAGTACATTGACAACAAGAAAACCCCCAGGGGCCTGCGTATCCTGATTTTCCCTACCTTTGAGGATCTCAGTGATGACCTCCTTAAGGAATGGGAGAGGAACCTTGAGGGGGCATCATTGGTGATGATGCAGATCCTAATCAGGCATGCCATTGAAAAGGGTGCCAAACTCTTATCAGAGATAGAAGCCGGTGAGAAGGAGATCGAGACTATAGACTCCAAAGACCTAATTGAAAAGAATTATGACATACTTAAGAAAGTAATTGAGGGACATCAGAACTATCTTAAAGAAAAAAAAAAAAGATGCACAAAATTAAACGCGATGACAGGGATTACAAAGAGGGGCGGATATATACATTCGCTAAGAAATTTGATCAGATCACAGGTATGGAGGACAGGAAACGAGTGAGGGAAGCCAGCGACGAGGCCAATCAGGCATGCCATTGAAAAGGGTGCCAAACTCTTATCAGAGATAGAAGCCGTTGAGAAGGAGATCGAGACTATAGACTCCAAAGACCTAATTGAAAAGAATTATGACATACTTAAGAAAGTCATTGAGGGACATCAGAACTACCTTAAAGAAAAAAAAAAAAAGATGCGCAAAATTAAACGCGATGACAGGGATTACAAAGAGGGGCGGATATATACATTCGCTTAGAAATTTGATCAGATCACAGGTATGGAGGACAGGAAAAGAGTGAGGGAAGCCAACGACGAGGCCAGGTCAGCTAGCAGTATTTCTATATCCTCAGTAAGCAGTGCAGCCTTAAGTATAGCAGCTAGTGAGCACCCTTTGGGGGAAGGAACTACATCCTTCCAGCGGGAGCTAGCAAAACTAAGGATCAGTGGAAAACAAAGAAAAAAGGACCCGAAAAAACAAGGAGAGGCGGGCGCAGGTCAAAAGGGAGGTACAGAGGAGGATGCCGAGGACTGTTTGAGGAGGTCAACATGATCCCAAAAGAAACAGAGATAGTGCCTAGCATGGAAGGTAGCATGCCAAAGGCAGGGATTGCAGAAAATAATGATTTGAAGATTATAAATTTGTCCAAAAGAATACTTGACTGTGATGAATTGAGCTTACTCTGTAAGGGTCTTAACTTCTGTCCGACCCAGGATGGCGAATTGGTTAATGTTCATGTGGACCGCTTTAAATTTAACAGATCTTTACAATTAAAGGATTTCTTCAATGATAAAGTGCCACCAGTGACTATGTCCAGTAACATAGCTAGGCCCTTCACGCATACCATAGCTGATGTAAGAAATGTACATTGTCTACTCACACTTGGGGGGGAGGACGGGGTGGATATGCAATCCCTCTTGGAAGAAATTAATATAACTGAGAATCTGACGGTTGATAGTGGTCTACGACCCAAATCAAACTTCACCCCCTCTTCTTGCCATCGCAACATTGACCTCCTCTCTGAGAGAGTCAGTGAGGGTTTGTACAGAATGGGAGCAACTACTAAATTCAAACATAAGCAGCAACAGAACCTCACACCAGGGGAAAGAAAGGCATTGACCAGACTGCGGGAGGATAAGGAAATTGTGATCACGGAGGCAGACAAGGGCGGGAACGTCGTTGTCATGAATACATCTGACTATGTCGGGGAAATAGACCGGCAATTGAGTGATGGCCAATGTTACGAAAGGATCGGTGCCAATACAATATGGGAGTTGACTTCGGCCATTAACATTAAACTTTCTGAATGGAAGGACGCATGCTTGCTGATTGACCAGGAGTACAGGTACCTTAGGGTTGACAATCCAAGATTCCCTGCATCTACATACTCCCAAAGGTGCACAAGAAAGGGGATTTCCCACCAGGAAGACCAATTATATTAGGGGTGGGATCCCCTACGGAGAGATTGTCGGAGTTCATAGACCTTAAATTACAAAAACATGTACAGAACCTGCCTTCATACATCAGGGACAGTAAGGACATACTCTCCAAATTCAAGGACCTTACTTGGTCTGATTAACTACTTTTTGTGACATTAGATGTAGTAAGCCTTTACACATGCATCCAACATAAATTTGGACTTCTGGCAGCCAGGTCATACCTGGACAGAGAGGGGGCAGACTGTTACGAACACAACAACATGGTCCTTGACATGATGGAGCTGGTTCTCACCAAGAATTATTTTCTCCACAACGGCACCTGGTATCACCAGAAGAGAGGGACTGCTATGGGTTCCAGGGTTGCTCCATCCTATGCATGCCTCTTTATGGGGTGGTATGAGAGGGAGCATGCCTGGAGCAGATGTGCCTCCCCCTGGACTGAACACATAGTCTTTTGGGGGAGGTACATTGACGATATAATTTGCTTGTGGTCTGGCACAGAGGACTCTCTTTTGGAATACTTCCAGTACCTCAATGCCAACCCCTACAATGTCAGTCTCACCATGGAATACCACAGAGACCAAATAAATGACCTTGACTTGCACTTTTATGTAAGGGATGGCACAGTACAGACCACACTTTACCGCAAGGAAACTGCCTGCAATGGGGTGCTGCATGCCAGCAGCGCACATGTAAGCTCTGTTACTAAGAATATCTCTTATGGGGAAATGGTCCGGATCTGACCCAATTGCAGTGAGGAAGAAGCATTTTTGAGTAATATCCAGAATGTCAAGGAAAGATTTGGGGCTAGAGGTTACAACAGAAGGGTCTTGGACACAGCAGAGAGAAGGGTGCAGACACTCAAAAGGGAAACTACACGAACAGACAGTAAGGAAAACAAAAACAACAAGGGAGGCAACACTGAGGTTCGATTCATCACACAATATACAACATACAGTAGTGAGATTTTCAAATTGTTCAAAAGGAATTGGCACTTATTGGAGGAGATAGCAAGCCTTAGGGACACACTCAAAAAGAACCCCTCAATAACATACAGAAGGGGCACTACTCTTAGAAATTAACTCTGTCCTAGCTACGCTACAACCGTCAAAAAGGGGGCTTCCTGGTTACCTGAAAAACCGAAAGGGTTCCATGTTTGCAGCACCTGCAGCATTTGCAAATTTGGGGTCAATAAGACCAAGGACTTTAGTTACAATAGCTCGGCAAGACACACGATCACACGGTTCATTAACTGCAACACTACCTTTGTGGTGTATGTGATTGGCTGCCCATGTAATAAGATCTATGTGGGCAGTACCAAGAGAAGCCTCAAATTGTGCATCCAGGAGCATCACAGAGCAATCATCCACGGGGACATGAGATATCCGATGGCGGAGCATTATGGTCAAAGCCACCATGGTGACACTAGCTTCTGGTTCCATGGTATAGATCAGGTGGAGGCAGGGCCTAAGGGTGGTAACAGAGAACTGCGTTTGAGGCAATATGAGTCCAAATGGATATGCAAGCTGAGAGCTATTGATCAGGGCCTCAACACTGATAATGAGATGCATTTCTTCCTAGGTTGAGACTAGGAAATGGATATAATACTCCAAGATTTTTCAGCTTTGGGGCCAGCAATGACACCAGGGGCAGTATAAGAATCGATATCGAGGACTTGGGATGCTCCCGGCATTAATGTGTACATTTCTGGTGTTCGGTATTCAGGATTTTTTTAAGCAGCTGCTGTTAAAATTGTAAGCAAATGTGCCATTGGCTATGAATTTGAAACATTAATTGTTTTATGTTTTTGGATGTCATTATATGTGTGTCCTATGCCGCATCCCCACTCAACTCTGCCTAGTATGGGGACGAGAAACGTGCCCTCTATCTGCAAACCTGTCTATCATGTCACAAGATGGATGGTACGACTAGCAACAACATAAGACATGGGCATTACCCCTTTCAATAGGGGCATCTTCAGGGTCTAGGCACTTGAGCCACAGGGTGAATACCGTCTGGCCCCTGATATCTATGGGCTTTAGTTACTCTATTTTTAGAATTTAAATTTGTAACTTTATCTTTTGACTTCAACTTTGGGTGACCGATGCGTCCCAGGTGTATGTCCTTTTGAATTCACTTTTCTTTGCATGCCTTGGATAATATCAGACGTGCCCTCGTATTGTGTTGCAGGTTACTTCTTTTCGATTCGGGTGGCACATGCAACTGCTACATGAAGGATGGCCATTACCCTTCTCAACGCGGGCGCCTGCAGGGCCTGGATATATGGTCCCCAGCTGGGATTTTATACGTGGGTTCTTTGTGACCGATCTTAAATTAATTAAAAAATAGCTGCTTTGATCTTTTTCAGTATTTCCATTCACTAATATGCTGACAATTTAAATTAGGACACTTTAGGGGGAGACATACCTGGTATTATCCTATATACACTTTATCATTTGTGATCATTGTGCACTTACCGACCCTGTATTGGTTCTGGTAGAGTATGGCTGCGGGACTAGACACCGATGCTGAGGGTGTTGATCTTTAACTCTATAAGTGCCGATTTCACCACTCTAAGATGGTGGGGATTCCGCCTGCAATCTTGCGTCACGTGGGCTCTCTCCGACGGGGTCTCCTGGTCACGAGGGAGGTTGCTAAAGGCCTTTTAAATGGGTATATGGCGCGTACTGTGCTACTGAAGTTTTGCCAGACATACAGACTAACGGTAAGAAGGGGGCTGCTAACTTCTGTTTAAAGGTTATTGATGGCGTGGGCGGCTGGCTACAAATTGTTGGGGCCGAAAGGCTGTGAAATACCAGGATTTTTTTGTTTGTTCTTTGTTTTTTTTTGGAGGCATTCACCTTTTTGCTCTTGCTGATTTGCTCCTGCTGTTACCTAGTTTTGGCCCGTTGTAACACAGGTATAAGAATTGATGTGATGAGTGCACAGGCGCATTTTAGGCCGGGTGCTTACTTCTAACTTGGATGCGTTGTAACCATATGCATGCACGGGGACTTTAATATCAACGTATGTGTGTTGCGCTATGTTATCGATGTCATATAGTGCTCTGGTCCTGATGACTGTTAACAGTAAGAAGGGGGCTGCTTATTCTTGTTTAAGGGTTATTGACGGCATGGTCGACTGGTTACAGATTGTTGAGTGTAGGAAAGTAGTATCTGCTTCTTATGGTTACCCCCACTTTTTGCTGATGTCACACTGTTTTTGGACTAGTCTGACTGGGATCCTGCTATCCAGGACCCCAGTCTATCTGCTTTCTCCCTTAAATTGCTATGTAGGTACTTTAGGTACACTCCAGATTGGATACTGGGGTACCCTTATCAGTCCCTAGTATATGGTACACCTTGTACCCAGGGCATAGGTACCCCAGAGGCCTCCCATGGGCTGAAACATGTATTATGCCACCCCTGAGAGGCCATTCAAATTGACACGACAAGCCTGCTACAGCAGACTGTGTAAGCTGGTGCTTGCACCACTTACTTGAGATATAGGTTCACTATATCTATCTACATCACTGCACTTAAAAACCGATCAGTCACCCCTATGGCAGGCCTTATCAATACTGAAGGCAAGGTGCTGGGTTTTACGTGAGAGGGTGCCCCTGCATGAGCAGAGCCCCTCTGCAGCCTTCGCAGACCATCCTCCGGGGTTGTCTGTGATGCAGCCAGACGTATATGTTTAAGTGCATTATAACCTCGCGGTAAATGCTAACTTCAAAACGGCTGCTTAGAAACATGTCGTGTTTGGTGTCAAACACCTTGGATTCATACCTCCACACCAGTAACTGGTGTGGGAGGTATGATTCCACCCTTCTAGAGGGACATCTGTGGGTCACCGGTCTACCCGGTACCAGCTTTCTCGACCTGGGCAGCACAAAATGGACGCTGCCAGCCACAGACACGATTCTGCCCTCCTGCTGCTGAGCCAAGCTCAAGCAGAGGAAGGCATGACAATAGGCATCCTGTCACAGGGAGGTGTGACCACCTCCCAGACAGGGTTTAGTGTATTGGGGCTGGGTGGGTGCGCTCAGAGAGTGCCAGAAAGTCTGCCCTGGGGGCACATTTGGTGTCCCTGTGCATAGTCCAGCTCAAACCAGTTCTGGGAGCCATTGGCTCCTGCTCTGGCGCGAAACTGGACAAAGGACATGTGTGTAGCCACCCCTCTGTCCTGCCCCTCCCCTAGGAGGGTCCCTAGAATCTTTCCAACCCCTTCCCATGGGTATAAAGTGGGCTACCTGGCTACAGGACTTTAGATTTTACCTGGACAAGATTCTACAAAGAAGAAACCAAGTACTTCGACTGTCTGCACAACGCTGGACGACTGAAGAATCTCCCTTGGAGTAAAGGAGTTACTCCCTTGCAGAAGCAGGCACCAAAGACGCATCTGACAGGTTTGCTTCTCCCAAGCTCCTGAGGACTCCGAAGATTTCAGCAACACAGGAGGTGGATTTCCGAAGGTCCCGGAGGTCGATCTGCCCTCTCAGCGATTCTGAGACCAGTATCCCTCGTGGGGACCGTACAACCCGAACCCCTGTGCACCGCGTACATTTGCAGTTGCATATGCTTGTTGGTGATTCCCGTGCTTATGCATTGGACTCCGTGTAGTCCTGACCCTGAGCAGTATTTGCACTGAAGATTTCCGGCCTCCACTCCTCGAGTGTCCTGTGGGCTGGTACTTTGCAAACTTGCTTGAGGTCTCCTTGCGATCCCTGGTCCGTTTGTGGGTCTTTGGCGAGGGTCACCTTGTTTGTTCTTGGGATTTCCTGGTTGCTCCAGACGTGCCCTGACTCCCCATTGCTTGGAGAGTCCCCTGGACCTTGCTGGTCCACACCGTAACCTGTTTCCTCTGACCGCATGGGTTGCATTTGCTAAGGCTTGTTGGTGGTCCAGCCGGATAACGACCCCTCAGCACTCGACATCCTTCATGGGATAGCTCACCTCCAGACTCTGGTCATCTTCGGCATCTCCTGGTCCCCGTGGATGCAGAGTCAAGTAACCCTTCTTCACTCCTAAAGCACTCGACATCGGTGGGCATTCGACTACTGAGCCCCTTGTCACTTGAAGTGACCCAGACTCTGTCCCCTCTGTTTCACCTCGAATCCAGGCTTGGTTTCCACCGGACACTCTTCGCCCTCCTGGCAGCAGGACTTCTTTGCACTCCTCCATTGAAAACGACTAAGGTTTCCGACACCACTTGCCCCCTATGCACCCAGCTCCTCTGGGATAGGTAACACGGGTACCTCGGTACTCACTGGTGGGTTGGCCTTAGAACCTCCTATGTTCCAAAGGGTTTGCTCGAAGTCCTCGTAGAAGTGTCTTTAACTTGTAATTTTGCTACCGCGACTTTCCCAAAGAGTTGCACGGAACACATGGTCGTGTTTCCTCACTGCACCCGTCCTCCATGGGCTCCCTGTGTCACTTCTCTGGGTGGTTCCTTGGGGTCCCAGCGATTCTACGTGCTCTAGGCACTGTGTCTAGTCAAGTCATGATTGTTATACCATTTTCTTAGTATATGGTTCGGTATCCCCCTGGAGCCCGCTGTGTATTTTGCTATTTACGTATGTTCTATTGATTCAGTATTGTGTGAATTGTGCCCTAGTCTCGGGTAGAGACTAGTAGAGAGTGTTATATTAATAAATACATATTTTTATATAATTACTGTGTGGTTCTCCTTTCATTTGGTCAATCAGGAGGTGATATTCTGGTAAAACAAGCTGCTTTACATTCCTTCAAGATTAAGCCTGAAGGCTGCTCTCCACAGCTACCACTAGGATAGCTTTCTAAAGGTTATCTTTGACCTCATACATCATAAGGGTTGTGTGGACTGGTACAAGGTGCCCACTTTAACTAGTGGACAGCATATACCAGGCCACCTTCTCACATTGGTGTGCAGCGGTTGGGATTCAAGCTTGCTATTGTTTTACCAGATAAATCTCATCGAGTGATTAACTGAAAACCACTAAGTATTAGGCACATATAATACATTAAGATTAGAATAAGTAAGTTCTACTGAACTTGGAGTTGGGTAAGCCAAGGGTCTAGCACACCCTTTTTCCAACTCAAGAGAGTTTAGTCGCCACTAGGTTAGGTAGGTACCTACACCACACAACACTTGTATGTCTTCTAGAGAAGAAGCCAGTGGCTCTCTGCCAACTAGATACAATGGCCTCTCATTTCCAGAATTGAGAGCCATGTGTGCATCTAGGAAGCTGAAGACAGGGAGAACAGCAAACACCCAACGTCTCATTGAGATTTTGCTCTTAGATGACCTTAGGAAGACCCCAGGGTCTGATGAGGTAGATAGATGACAATAGGCATGACAATAGGCATCCTGTCACAGGGAGGTGTGACCACCTCCCAGACAGGGTTTAGTGTATTGGGGCTGGGTGGGTGCACTCTGAGAGTGCCAGAAAGTCTGCACTGGGGGCACATTTGGTGTCCCTGTGCATAGTCCAGCTCAAACCAGTTCTGGGAGCCATTGGCTCCTGCTCTGGCGCGCAACTGGACAAAGGACATGGGTGTCGCCACCCCTCTGTCCTGCCCCTCCCCTAGGAGGGTCCCTAGAATCTTTCCAAGTACTTTGACTGTCTGCACGATGCTGGACGACTGAAGAATCTCCCTTGGAGTAAAGGAGTTACTCCCCTGCAGAAGCAGGCACCAAAGACACATCTGACCAGTTTGCTTCTCCCAAGCTCCTGAGGACTCCGAAGATTTCAGCAATATAGGAGGTGGGTTTCCGAAGGTCTTTGAGGTTGATCTGCCCTCTCAGCGATTCTGAGACCCATATCCCTTGTGGGGATCGTACAACCAGAACCCCTGTGCACTGCGTACATATGCAGTTGCATATGCTTTTTGGCGATTCCCGAGCTTGTGCATTGGACTCCGTGTAGTCCTGATCTCGAGCAGTATTTGCACTGAAGATTTCCGGCCTACACTCCTCGAGTGTCCTGTGGGCTGGTACTTTGCAAACTTGCTTGAGGTCTCCTCACGATCCCTGGTCCGTTGGCCTGTGGGTCCTGGCAAGGGTCACCTTGTGTGTTCTTGGGCTTTCCTGGTTGCTCCAGATGTACCCTGACTCCCCATTGCCTGGAGAGTCCCCTGGACCTTGCTGATCCACACCGTAACCTGTTTCCTCTGACTGCATGTGTTGCATTTGTTAAGGCTTGTTGGTGCTCCAGCCGGACATCGACCCCTCAGCCCTCGACATCCTTCATGGGACAGCTCACCTCCAGACTCTGGTTGTCTTCGGCATCTCCTGGTCCCCGTGGCTGCAGAGTCAAGCAACCCTACTTCACTCCTGAAGCACTCGACATCGGTGGGCATTCGACTACTGAGCCCCTGGTCACTTGAAGTGACCCAGACTCTGTCCTCTCTGCTTTCAGGTTCCTCTCACCTCGAATGCAGGCTTGGATTCCACCGGACACTCTTCGCCCTCCTGGCAGCAGGACTTCTTTGCACTCCTCCATTGAAAACGATGAAGGTTTCCGACACCACTTGACCCCTATGCACCCGGCTCCTCTGGGATAGGTAACACGGGTACCTCGGTACTCACTGATGGGTTGGCCTTAGAACCTCCTATGTTCCAAAGGGTTTGCTCGAAGTCCTCGTAGACGTGTCCTTAACTTGTAATTTTGCAACCGTGACTTTCCCATAGAGTTGCACGGAAAACATGGTCGTGTTTCCTCACTGCACCCGTCCTCCGTGGGCCCTCTGTGTCACTCCTCTGGGTGGTTCCTTGGGGTCCCAGCGATTCTATGTGCTCTAGGCACTGTGTCTAGTCAAGTCGTGATTGTTATACCATTTTTTTAGTATATGGTTCGGTCTCCCCCTGGAGTTTGCTGTGCATTTTGCTATTTACGTATGTTCTTTTGATTCAGTATTGTGTGAATTGTGCCCTAGTCTCGGGTAGAGACTAGTAGAGAGTGTTATATTAATAAATACATATTTTTATATAACTACTGTGTGGTTCTCCTTTCATTTGGTCATTCAGGAGGTGATATTCTGGTAAAACAAGCTGCTTTACATTCCTTCAAGATTAAGCCTGAAGGCTGCTCTCCACAGCTGCCACTAGCATAGCTTTCTAAAGGTTATATTTGACCTCATACATCATAAGGGTCGTGTAGACTGGTACAAGGTGCCCACTTTAACTAGTGGACAGCATATACCAGGCCACCTTCTCACATTGAGGCCGAGAGGCTGCCAAATATCGGGATTTGTTTTGTTTTTGATTTGGGGAGTGCACGGGCGTAAACTATGCCGGGTGCTCACTTCTAACTTGGGTGCGTTGTTACCATATGCACGCACGGGGACTTTTATATCGGTGCTGTTATCAATGTCACCAAGTGCCCTGGTCCTGTTGACTGCGTAAGTCAAACATCGGGAGTGGTCATTTTTATGTACGCGCTTACCTATGCGGGCTTGCAAATTTACGCCGGTTGCTGCTAGTCTTGTCTTTTGTGGCACACGCATAGGAGATTATTTAAAGAGTGTACGGCCGCAGCAGAGACCAGGTACTTTTTTGGACCGGGTTGCTTTGTAATTATATACACGCACGAGAACTGTAATATCTATGCATGTTTGGTTCTCATTGTTATCGATATGTCTCAGTGCTCTGGTCCTGCGGATTCCGTACGCTTATTTGTGGCTGGCCCAGCATTGTTGCCCGTACTGATGTCATGCTTGTCTATGTAAATAGGGCCATAGGATTTGATTTGCTGTTTTATTTCTTTATCATGACTTTAGCTCTTTACATGTAATAGGTTTCATGTATGCAGGTGTTATCATACCTGTGAAACCTTCCATGGTCTCCAGAGCACTACACTGGATAATATTACCTATGAGCAACCATACTTGATGACGTACAATGATAAAATTATAAGGTACATGTGTGTTGTGATTTATTCATCCATATGTTCATATAAAATCCCTTAACATACCCCTCTTTTATATTGGTTGGGGCGTACCCTATCCTCTCGATGTGTTTGGTGATGTGGGCCTTCTTGCTCCTACTACTCTATGTATACATGATTTCGTGGAAATGTGCATGAATCGATATCGGGCTGGGGTTGGCATTCTCTCTAAATTGCCTCTGCTGCTATATGTATATAATTATTTCATACTACATGTTGGTCTCGTATTATTGCACATCAGTTTGTGTCTGGTTAGGGTCGCCATCTAGTCTTACCACTTTAATTACTTAATGGGTCAAGGGTGCGGTCCTAACTAGGATTAATATAAATGTTTGGTTGTCTTTAACATGTACATACTAATGTGTTAAAGTGCGTGTTTGTTTTTAACATGTGTTTATTAAGGTGTTTTTAAGTCCAAAATGTCATGTCGACCATTATGTAATACACTAATGTGTGTTTGTCAGGTATGTAACCTCTCCTATGTTAGGTTTGAATTTCCCCTTTCCCGTAATGCACTCGTTATGCTATATTAGGTTAGCAATATGTGGCTAAATAGACGCCATTTGTATTTACGTTATGCAACCCACTGAGTTATCCTCGCAACATGTAAGCTTTAGTTAGCTCGCGTGACTCCATTTTGTATTTCGCAATCACTGGAAGACTGCTTGGGCTGTGCTTGTACTAGGCCTTATTCTTCAAATCTGCTTGCCTCAGCAACGCTGTATTTCGTTATTATTTCTCCTTTCTGTAACCCGACTTGCTAATGAACTGATGTTCTTTCTTTGCATTTCAATCTCAATGTGTAGCTCTGCTCCCACATTAGAAGACGCTGAGACTCGGCACAGTGGCATTGGAGTACTGATAGTGCGTCCATCTGGCAGGTGTTAGCTCATCTCTCTGTGCCCCCTTTGTTCATGCCCGGCTCAAGACGGTAGTTATCCATTTAGAGGCGTGGCCGAAGTCTCCAGAAGGGTTTATTATGTATTAACGTACCCTGGGGCATCAGTCCCCTCGGCAGACATCTTAGGGTGAAGGTCTGACTGGGCTCCCCTGCAGAGTATATATCGAATAAAGTAAGTTTGTATTTCTCTACTGTCTGACCGACTCTTCATTTTGGGAAGGCATAGCAGGTGGTTGTGAAAGACCTGCGTGGCCTTAGAGGGCCACGTCCTTCACCTATGACATATTTGTGGTGTTTTGGTTTATGTGCTTGTTTACGTTTGAGTCTTGTGCCATTTTTGTAACATATGTCGGTTCTTTAAAATTTCTTTTATGTTCCTGTTTTTGATTTGTCTTTTTGTGTATTGTTTTCAGCCCTGATGAAGTTCCCCTAGAGGGAATGAAATGCGTTGGCTGAGCGTTGTTTGCTATTTGATCTTGTGAAAAAACATTTGAAATAAGGATTTTTTTTATACTACACTAAGTCTACTGGACTTCATTGCCTGACGCACCCCCATTTGTATTTAGCAGTCCCAGACATGGTGGTCTGCTGAGCCCAGCAGGCCACCATACCTGGGAGGGCCTGCCATTCCCAATGGGCTCGCAAATTGCGAGAGGCTCATGAATATTGATGAGCCTCGCAATTTGCGACCCCATTGGGAATCGCAAACAGTGCTAAAAACACTGTTGTACATGCAATATAGCGCCTCGCAAATTGCGAGTCGCAAAAAACTCGCAATTTGCGAGGCGCTATTTTGCGCATCGTACATCTGGCCCTAGGCGATTCAGATCAACGCTATTGTTGGTACATGCTTCTCCCAGTTGCACTCTCTGAAATGAATCTTACATTTCTTTCTCTTTTCCACATAGAGTTCGGAATATGAACATTGTCATCTTTGGTCTAATTGACTATTGCAATGCACTATATTTAGATCTACCTAAACATGTAATACAAAGGCTGCAGCTGATTCAGAACTTAGCAGCCAGGCTGATTCTCAGCGTTAGAAAAATAATCATTTTACTCCAGCTTGGCCAGCTCTACACTGGTTTGATTTCCAAGAATGAATCTTGTTTGAATCATTATGCCTGGTACACAAAACACTTCATGAGTAGAGACACACCTATCTGTGTGTGTCCATTGATATACTCTTGTTCCCTCAATCAGGCCAACAGATAAGTATTGTTAACATTTTCGATTTGGATAAGATGCTTTTGCCTCTCCTGGAACTGGTATAATGATGACTCCCTTTATTATAGGTTTTTATAGTGTCAAGATGACCTTTGGGTAAATGTTGCACTTAAAAAAAACACAAACTATCTTCACTAGAGTCATTCATACAACAAGGAAAACATGTAATTTCCGGCAAGCCACAAATTGTCCTTTAGTTTGAATGAAGAGAGGCTCAAAGTTTAAAGTGTAAAGATCAGTAACAACTGTAGACACCCAAATCATAAGGAACCTGACAGGTCGAGTAATACATTTTGTCCCAAATGCATTAGGAATCAGAGATCCTCTCCATTCATCATCAAAATCTCAGGTTTCTACCTATTTATTTTATATCCAGAGGCATGGTCAGACTCAGTGAAATAGTCAAGTACTTTCAAGAGCTGTTCAGAGCTAGGTTTTAAATATAAAATAATGTCATTGGAATATAATTTTATTTTAGTGAGTTCCACGTCACTTGCTTGTGGTCCCTGAATTGAAGAGGTCTGCCTAATCCTTGCATCCAATGGTATAATAAAAATGGCAAATAGAGGCTAAAGTGGGCAACCCTGATGTGTTCCCTTAGTGATATTGATCCTACAAGCTGCTCTGTTGTTGATGATCAGTTCTGCCCTAGCCCTTTTATAAAGATTTGCAAACTACCCCATGAACTGGGCCAGAAACCCTATTTGAGCTAACAGCCACCATAAAAGTTCCCAGTTCATCAAGTTAAACGCTTTCTCAGCAACCAAGAAAACATGTGTCATAGGAAAGGAGTAGGTGTTGTTGCAGGGATTCTGCTCTGGAACAATACTATGTTTGGAACCATAGAACATCAGTATGTAGGGACCGAGTCCCATACTGCCTCAGGACCCATGAGTTCGAGTCCAACTAACCTACCACAAGTCACTGGGACTTGACCGCTGTGCACAGTTGCTTTAAGTAGCTACCACCTCCTTTCTTATGAAACTTTCTACATCTTTAAAAACTTAGTTGTTGAACCCAATTCTTTCACACAATTGGAAATTTACACAAAACAATCTTAAAAGCTTTAACATCAGCTTTACTTATTTCAAACAATTTCTTCATAAATGATATACAAACAATTTTTAATTTTTTTTTTTTAAAGAACCACAAAAACTTCATGAATTAATTTCATTCTTTCAAAAGTGCCCAATGCTTTTCGGGCCATTGGCCCTTCTTCGGGGGCCTTGAATCTACAAAATACATAGAGATGAAAACATGTTTAAACCATTTGTTTACATGAAATTAACTTTCTGTGCAAGGAAATTTTTAGCATAACTACAAACACATCCTATACAGTGCCTCTTCCCTGAAGAATCATGGTGGTGAAAAAAACTAAATTGAACAAATAAAATGACACACAGAATAGACTTGAAAGATTCAGTGCCGCACAAACAGAACTACAACCCATGTAAACTATGCTTACACCACAAGTGTTTGTGCTCAAATGACAAAAACCATACTTACAGTTGAAATAGTAATCTTGAAATGTACCAGCTATAAAACCAAAACGAATACGTGAAATGTCAAAACCAATATTCAACGCCATCCATAGTGTCCTATTGCCAACATTCCTAGTGACTACCCACCTTGCTCAAAAATTCTGCAAGACTTGCTCCCTTTGAAGACGGTTCAAACTTCTGTAAAACAATGGCGCACTGGTCAGTGATAACCCTACTGTGAATAATCAGAGAAAAACTCTCCTCAACCCTTATAAATCAGCAGCCTTACCTGCATACAGATGAACGATTTCTTATCTAGACCACTTCAAGGCTGCTGCCGTGAAAACCATCACGATCTCCTATCACGTCGAAAGCAGCGCTTATGAACCACGTTACACCCGGAAATGCTTCGGAGCTCCTACAACTGCAATCAACAACGGACTCAATCTTGCCTGACTCAACGTGCAACTACGTCAATGCAACTAACAACGGACTAACACTCTGCCATACCGAGCGCCATCTTAGAAAGAACTCTCCACAACACTAAATCTACACTAAAATAACGAGTGCTCCAAAAAATCAAACTACTACGCGGCTCACTAAAACATGTTTCTAAAAGGCGCGAACTATAAAACACCACCTCAAAAAAAATAAAAAATCTGAGTGCCCTAAAGACAGGGACCCTGTGTTCACCCGACATATTCATGTTTAAAACGGACCTACTTTGCTGTAAAAAGAGCCTCCTGCAAAATCATCATGATGGTGTGATGCAATCAAAAAGTGCTCGAAAGAAAAGACAGAAAAAATAATAATAATAAATGATACGTGAAAAATATAACAGGGAAGAGGATTTACATGTGCCAACATGGAAATGCAGTAAACAGCGGCAATATACAACAGAATAGATATTTTATAGAAAACATGAATAATCAATTTTTTCATTCATGCCTTTTGGATCCTGAGTATCTAACCTTCTAATCCAATACGTTTCTCTTGGAAGCAAGGATCTGGTTAGATGATCCTTGCCGGGAATCTGTGCTACTCTTTCAATCACTGAAAATTGTAACTGGGCTATACTGTGTCGAGCCTCTGTCCAGTGTGCAGCTAAGCTGCTGTTCTTATTCTGGGTCCGAATTGTGCTTTTATGCTCAGATATACGTATTTTTAATTTGCGTTCAGTTTTTCCAACATATAATTTGCCACAAGGGCATTTGATGTAGTAAATTATGTTGCATGTGTTGCAACCGCTGTAGCACGCTTCACAAAAATTGGTTGTAGGAGTTGAATTATTCTTAACTTTAAACAGGTGTGCTTCTCTATACTTATTGTTAGTTCGAGTCCAACTAGCTATAGTGCCTCACTTGCCCTCCTAACCATACCAGAGGAACAAGTGAATTAGCACCCTCAGAACACTACACTTTCGGCCCTCTAAGAGATCACAGTAAAAGAAAACACACTTCCGCTCTCTCGCTCGTACCTGTCCACAGTGAGATAACCAGAAGATAAGTAGAAAGAATATTTTTTTAAACTATCATGCTCTGCAAATGAGTATATGTGCCACAATTAGAAAAAAAGCCATAATAAAAATACTGTTAGCATGGTGAATAATCCATATACCATGAAGAGCGCTGTCATTTTTATAGGACAGAGTGACCTAACCCTCCCCTTGCTACTAGAGCTAAATTATTATATGAAAAGATCTCTGGGATTACCGGCAGACCCCGTACCTTAGCATACACAGATGAATGCTCGGCATCTCAGCGGACGCAGTGCTCTTGTATCAGAACTCGCATTCCATGTGTGTGTTTGTGTCTCATGTACTCATCTATATGATAGAATGTGTATGCACATAAACAACAGCTGCATTCTTGTGTTATGTCCAGGTGCTAGTGCCTGGCCAGAAAGAATAACAAGGGCCTTTGTTGTTTGACCTTGTCGGTAGTCCTCAGATTAAATGCCAGGAAAAGAACAGAACGCAAAAATATATGCAGCTTCGGTGTGAAAGTACAATTTTGCACAAAGGCAAGCGTGTTTATATAGTAACATGTGCAAAGGAAGACGAGGTCTACAACGTGTACAGTTAGGTTGACATAGGGAAAACTGCAATGGGCCATGCAAGAAACACATGGCAGTGTCCACTAAGTATTTCTCCTCTACTGTGAGATAGTTGTTTGATGTCAATAATTTACCCGGAATGGTACCAACCTTTATCTTGACCTATTAAATCGCTTTTAAGGCTGCTAATCAATGTGACTACTTTCATTAATAGTTTATAATCCCCATACAAGAACAACAACTTGGAAGCATGAGTACAGATTTGCAAAAATTTGGGGAGGCATTAGAGAGGAAATGAATCTGTGCATTGAAGGTGAATGTTTGTGGCCTCATGAGTGAAGGAGCATTTGCAGGCCATTGGGTAATATGGGGACTATGTAGAGCATATGTGATTTGTGGTTGTACATCACTGTTCGTGATAGCAAGGACTCTGCCATCAGCCTCCTGTCACCCTCAATATTATCTCCATCTTAACTGCATACTCCTTCTGCTTTGTGCATCAGTCTGCTTTCTGCAACAGTTCACTAGCCAGCATCACCTCCTATATTTACGAATATATAGTCAGTTCCTCTCATTTTAATTCGGGCTGTTGTTATTGGAAGGAATCCATCAAGTTTAAGCACCGATTCTCTCAAGGTTTTTCTGTTGTTTGCAGTAGTTCATGATATCTCTCCTGTGCATCATTCTGAAATCTCCTGGAGGGGATGATAATTATCAACATGATTAGTGTCTGCACGTGCATAGTAATTAGCAGTGGCGTTGCCTTGACAAACTGAATCCATAACATTCATTCTGTTAAAAAAATGAAGTCTCCTCTTCATTTTTCTAGCAGAATGTATGTGTTATGAAAATAGTTTAAGATTGAACCGTGTAAAGTTTACAACATGCAAAGGAAAAGTTATAAATACATGGATTAAAATGAACGTAGTAAACTTTGAATACAAACATGGTTATGGGGAATTTCATAAGTCAGGAACAAAAATAGTTTACGTTATTCCGACCCAAATGGAATTGAAGCAGCCTCCTAGGATAATGTGCATATATGTTTGAGATCTGACCCAACAATGAAAGGATTATTTCAATGATGGCACAAAGAAGAGATGCGTGACTATCCAGAGTAACTCTCTCTTCACATCTCACCAACACCACTGTAATAGGCTGTGGAGTTGTTAAAGCTCAATTATTATGGTTTCAAATAAACATTTAGGCCTGGGAGGAATTTACGTATTTTCGTTTGCGGAAATTGCTCGAAAAGCCCCCAACATTATGCGAAATTATTCATTATTAACCTCAATTCAGGCTTCAGCATTTTGCACTAATTCTTTTAGTGGAAAATGTGTCCTCGTCCGAATGCAAAATGGCATAAATCGCACATGACGTGAACAACAGATCTTTGCACTCGGTTTGTTCGCATTACTCCTATGCTCCTGCAGGAATATTTTTAAGTGAACGAAGTCTCAATCACGCTACGTGGCATCATTTGCAAATGTAAGGCATTCTGTGTTACATTCGTAATGCAAAATGCTGGAAATTATGCAAAATTCTGATACTATAAATAGAATTTCACCTGAGTCCTGTATATATAAGTATATAATACATACTTATAATGTAAGCACATAGAATTTTGGGTGCACTTCTTTTGGGACATGGTATCTCCTTTGTCGAAAATCCCTAACTTTGTGTACGCTGACTTTGGCTCAGTATTGAGGTGTGACTGAGGCCTTTATCTCATATCAGTTTCTGTGTATAACTAACTGGAAGCTCTTTCTGACTATGCTGAGGACACTAGTGAAACAAGTGACGCATAACACGGGTCAGACCTGCTGCTTGTAGATATTGATACAAAGTACACAACTGTCAAATATCCACGAAGAATACGGGATGGTAGCATGGCACATGAGAGCTGTCTTTTTTCAGTGCATACACGTGAGAGCTGTATTTTTTCAGTGCAGCAGTGTGCCACGTTTCAATGTGCTCCACACGATATACATATTCTTATTAGTTTTCTAATTCGCCAAAATGGTGGCTTTTCCAGACTCCTTAAATGTACAAAATGTTTCTAAGAAAATTGCATCAGTAAAAACGCCTCTTTTAAAATAAAACTTCTAATTCATAAGTTCTTATTAGTAACAGCAATTCTTACACAAACTACAGGTACTGTGCAATTAAGAAATCTGGGATCAATCTTGATGTCACATTTCTGAATCATATTCAGATATGAGATTATGCAAATATACATGAAAAATCAGTCAGTCTCATTCTGTGTGCAACAGATGTAGGGAGCTGCCTTGGAGTGAATGCAGAAGTCGACGTGCCTTCCTGAGAATGCTCAATTAAATTCAGGACATGTGGGTCTTGTCCAAGCAAATCAGATTTCCTTTGCTTCTCCTGCAAGTGAAGGATTCTTGGATCCACAGGCAGCATGGGTGCCACACTCCTTGCACTTTCTCTCCCCTTCGAACCCCTTTAAGGTGCCAATAATATAACCACAGGAGGCTCCTTCTAATAATTTCAGCTTCTCTAAATGCTACAGTCTCATGGCGACGCAATGTAAAAGTGACACTGCATCAATAGAATTTGTGAATAAAAGCGCAAGAGTGTAGAAAACATTGGACAGCCAGACCTAAAAGTGATTTTTTTCTCTAATATGTCCAATTTGAGTCATATTGTTGTTAGTCGAGGAGGGTATGAAGAAAGACAATTCTCATACAGTTTTAGGTTCATAAAAGTTAACAGCATTCAATTCATCTTCTAATGGATGCATGGATGTTACTCAAGGGCGCAACTAGAGCCATATTTCAGGGGGGGGGGGAACATTTCCAGAAGTGGAGTACTAGCTATCCTCAAAGCCAATATGAGAATGACAAGTGACAAACTGTGCAATTCAAACATATTTGACACACCTGATATTGTAAGAAGCATGTTTTTGTAGATTTGACACTGTTCCTAGGCTACTCACAGTGATCTTTGAAAAACAGATTGAGTCCACTGACAATTAATAACAGCTAATATAAAGTTGAATCCAAAGCTCATAAGACATGTTTTCACAAAGGTATTTCAAGACAACACCCTTTTTGCCAGTTCCCTGATTCCTTCTCTGCAGTTCAATATGCTTGTGAAATATTTATAATTGAAAGTCCAGAAATATGCTCCTGCCCAATAAACGACTGACGGCACAATTTCGTTTACCCAATTGGATGTTGCAAAATATTCATGGGTGAAGCTGCCCTTACGTGCAGGTCTCAAAATATTGGGCTTAGTGGCAGTGCCTAATTTGAGCCGGTGGTAGCAGGTGGAGCCCACTTGCACACATTTTTGAGGTCCTGCACTAATGTTTCCTCATCAGACTTTGCTCCAGAACAAGAAAGAGAAAAGCACAAAAGGGGGAAAGGCGAAAGAGAGAGATGGAATAATTATGACAAAACGAGAAAGCAAAAATCAAAAAAAACCTGCAAGAGTGAGATAAGGGGGCAGGGAGTGCCTGGTGGCAGATGAAAGTGGCACACAGTAGAATCAAGCCTTGGCAGTGTTGGTATTCAGCTCTCCTGACATTTGAAATTGCCGGGCACAGGATCCTGAGCAAAACTTTGGGCCCCGGCATTTATGATTTTATAAACTAAGGACTGC
Source organism: Calotriton arnoldi (assembly GCA_963921515.1). Taxonomy (NCBI): domain Eukaryota; kingdom Metazoa; phylum Chordata; class Amphibia; order Caudata; family Salamandridae; genus Calotriton; species Calotriton arnoldi. The sequence goes on along the minus strand of CAWUFW010009574.1, from coordinate 742,716 downwards.
TTTCTGGGTTACCACATGTGAAGTTGGGGTAGGTAGCTGGTAAATCACAGGTTTAATTCCCCAAATACCATTCCTTCTTATGCAGTTGTGTGCCAATGAGTTGGTAATATTACAGCATGTAAATGCACTACCACACACCTGTGCTACACAAAAACAAAATGGCTATTGTTCTCACGCCACATTGAACAGTACCCATATATGTAGCCATATTGAGCCACATTCAGTAGGAATGCACCAGGCGGTTGTCGACGAGCTGGCAGAAAAGTTGATTTGTAGGGAGTACTATGGGCAGAGGTGCCATTCTCAAGGGCAGAGGCCTAGCTAACTACAGATAAAAAGTTATTTTTTAAGAAGATTTGTCCAATTCCAAGTCCCTGTAGAGATGGACAGAATTAAAGGCAAGGGAGAGGCCAAGTAATAGGCGTGCTGATATGCCATTTGAATCCACTCCAGTGTTTAAATCAACCCATGTGGAAGTCAGTGCTGCTTTGTGCCACAGCCATACCAGAATCTGTTTTGGTAATCTAAGAGAAGGTTACGTTCTTCAATGAATGTAGTTATTTGAATTGACACTGAGCTTTCAATCTATTTGCCTATAAACAGTTTGTTATTGGCTGGAAGTTAGAAGGAGACCTTGTTTGAAAGTCTCTTTGTTTTAGGGAGTTGTTTTGAGAAGATACCTTTATCCAAGGAGTTGTTGATAGTTCTGGCTAGATCAGTTGCAGAGCTATTAATGAGGATATTCTTGCACATATGAGCAGGATATATTTCTGACAGTGCTGGTCTACAAGCTTTTGCAGCTTTATTGAAGTCCTGTGTGGTCAGGAGGTTAAAGGTGAGTAACTGGTGGTTGTTTTCATAATCTGTTTTCTAGTGAACTGTGCAGCACTGTTGGAATTGGGATTGAGCCTTGGAGAGGGATGGAGGGGGTCTAAAATCATTTGGAGGTTGAAGTAATGCAGGTGTGTCAGGCACAAAGCAAGGGAAAGTCCAGAGGCCTTTGACTGTGTTGCCAAGGCATCAGAATTTCCTAAGATACTGCCACTTCAGCTACTGTGGTTAGAGGATCCTTTTACCTGTGAACTCTTCCAGTGCGTTTCTCATCTAGAGGCCCATCGTCACATCCCCCTGTTCAGATCGCCTGTCTCATGTTTAGGTCTCTTGACCATGGTCTACTCTTCGGGTCACAGGTCATCTCTACAAGACATAGAACAGGTTCATCTGAAGCAAGGCAGGCATTAGGTACCTTGGCTTTAGTCAGCTTTCCCTGCTACCTACTCATAATTCGAATGCATTCTAATGGAGCGGTGACAGTCTGGTGGGGGCAGCGGTGATTCTGGAGCTACTACTTGAGCGCAGGGCTGGGGGGGGCCACGAAGCGAGTTGAGCAGAGCCCTCTAGGCTCCCAGACCACGAGGTGCCTGACCCTGCAATGGCCGCTCGGAATTAAGGCTCCGTGTTGAACCCTCCCTCAAATCCTCCTGAGCGGCTTTCCTCCTCACTATTATCCCATCAAAAGCAACGTTTTCAACTGTTTGGTCGGATGAATCGGACAAACTAACACCTGGAAGGTCCGCAAGGGAGATGCACCAGAACGCCGCAAAATGGCGGCGACAGTCAGCGGAACGGCACCTCCAAGAAATTGACTTAAAAAGAGCTCGAATGAACACTGCGGCGATCTGAACCAACCGGCAGTGAGGTACGACGGTGCGGGCGGATGTAGAGGAACCGACACGGCTGGCTGCTTTCCTGGACTCCTAAGACGACAGTGCCGCGGGGGAGAGCCAGAGCTGTCCTCTGGGCCATGAACGGTGAGTGGGGGGCCGGGGAAGCGTCCCTGACACCCGTGAGCGTTTCCAGGGTCCCTAAAGAGCCCCCACAAGAGCTGAATAATTTTAGGAAGCACAGTGATCTGACGCAGGGCACCGCTCCCAAGCTGCCTGACTCTAAGATGGCGGCCGTCCACGAGAAGACTGGGGCTACGAATGGAGGCAACCCAAGTTGCTATAACACGGCGTGGCCCCCGAGACCACTGAAGGGCATGCCCTAGGTTGATGAAGCGAAACCCCGAAGTCACATATCTGCCGCAGAATGACTACGCTATGTGCCTTCACCTATGACGACCTCTTACAATTCAATAAGATCAACTTGGACACTTTCACAGTGACTGACAGTGCCTAACCTCAAGATGGCATCTAGATCTCATTGGACCATGGTTTCTCAACCCCCCAACCCCCCGCGCTACTTTGACATTCTCTGAGTACCCCTGATCACTATCCTGACAGCGGAGTCCGAGCATTATGTCCGACGCCCGGTGGTGCTGCTTGGTTCAGCTATTGAGGAGATCGGCCCTGGTTCATCCCCGCGGCCGTCACCTACCCAGCCGGACTTTGGGCACAGTTTCTCCCCGTCTCCCTGTTTCTCCCTTCCCTCCCCCTCCCATAACGAATTTTCTGTAACTCTGCCCTTTTTCTTTGTTTCCTATGTTTTGATTGCTCTTAAACAAATGTAACATGTTAGCCTGTAACTCTGATCCTCATGTAAAGCACTCTGATACCTCCGGGTCTAGCCAGCGCTATATAAAACTCAAATAAATAAATAAAAAATAGTCCGACAGGACAACTGTGCACTACATAGCTCCATGGAGTCATTGTCATTCACTTACTAAGATTTCATTGAGAGTCCAAGGCGCAATTGGTGCATCTAGGAACTGTGTAAGATTATTGGCAATAAATGCATGAGAGGAAAGAAATGGAAACTACAATTTTGAATGAAACTGAGAGGGTTAAAAAACCACTGCACTGCTTCTGGATAATGAGTCATGTCCTGGCAACCCATGACATAACTCCATGCAGTAGTCTAGAAAAATTAAGATACTTGTATAGTGCTGTGATGTGCTTTGTTTTAAAGTAGTAACACTATTGGAAACAAACTTATCCACTCTTTAAAAATTAATATCACAGCATCCAATTGATCTTATAAAATGCTTGACTGCTTTGGCAAACACTTTGCATCTTAGGACATTCAGACCCAATGTACAAAGTAACACAAAAATATTAAAAAAACACGCTCCATAATGAAGCATTGTGGTGAATGGAACGCCAGGAATGGCTGCAGGTGTCACACAGTACAATGGGCAACTATGCAAAAAGTTTATAAACAAGTTTCACTTTGTGATTTTTGGCATAATTTTTTTTGAACTAATCAAAACTATGCAGTGAAATGGTGAATGTGCAAAGATTCCATGTCATGTGTAGATGTTATAATTCAAGTGATAAATGTCAAGCATTCAAACTCCTCTAAAATACTGAAGCGTGCTAAAAATGGACTGCCCACCACAGTGACAGGTCCAAGGAGCTATTGGACCAATGCTATAGCATCACTTGCAACCCTTTGGTCATGCTGTGTAGTAACAGCAACTGAACGTGTCTGAACTGAGAAGATGAACAGAAAACCTCAATGATGGTGCCTTTGTTCCCATGCAGAGCAGAAGCTATTCTGTGCTTTCACGAGCCCCAGCCACTCTACTGAAATATTGTTGAAACGTGAGCCCAAGTGCCCTAAAGAAGTTGGTGCTGGTGCGCTCAGCCTCAGACAGTTCTCCACTGTGGTACCTGCCGCCAAGGAGCACTGCCATCATGCAGGCCCACAGTTTCAAACACTGATCTACGCCGTGGCTTCAGCAAAATCAAAAACACCAGCTCCCTCTGCAGGCCAAGGGAGCTCAGGTGAAGGATTAAAAATTAACTCTGGAGCCCGTGCTACTTCACCATCTACAATGCACCGTTGACCTAAGTCCCCACTCTATTCCATCACCAGCTCACAGCCTATGTTGTATTGCTTCATCCTTAACCTCTCGTGCCTGCTTCCCCCTTCTTCAGCATTTGCCTGCTTTCTCCTCCTGTACCAAATAAACACTTTCTCCCAGCTTGTCCCCACAGCCACAGACTGATCCTCAGTCCCTCACCATCCCCCAAAGCCTCAGCCCTGATCTCCCTCCTTTCGCCATCACTGTCCCCTCTTGCACCGGCCACGTAGTTACAGATGGGACTGACAAGGTATCTAGGGCCTCATTTACAAGGACATTGCGCCAACAGTGCGTCATTTTTTTGTGACACACCGGTGGCGCAGTGTGCCTGCTCCTATTGACAAGGACATGCAAAGTCACCCTGCGTGACTTTTCATGGCCTTGTGCATATGGGCCCCTTTTACGCATTACTCTGCGTGAAAGGGGCATTCCATGGGTGTTGCTGTGGGTGATCCACCGTAGCATCCATGGAACCTGACACATTCCCAGATTTACAATGTTTTGTAAAGCTGGGAATGCGTCGGAATCCTACACCTCCCCAGGAGAGGTGTAGGAGTGGCACGAGGAGAAATACTTTTATTTCTCGTTGTTTTTCCTCTGTCTATGTGTGCTGCATTTTGCAGCACGCATAGAAAGTGGAAAATGCCATCAATTATTTTTTTGTGTGCAGGAAGTGAAACTTCCTGCACAAAAAAAAACATCCACACAACGCAGGCACCGTTGCAACAAGACGCAAGGGTGCCTGCCCTGGCACATGGCAGCAATTGTGCACCAGTGCAGGGGAAAGCACTCAGATGCATTATATTGTTGTTAGTATGACGTATACCTGTGTTTTTACAATGACACAGCTCAGTGCAGCAAAATGGCTTGCAGCGCAGCACCATTTTTTTGTAAATGAGGCCCCTAGTTTTGCAGAAAGAATAGCTATTTTGTAGGTGCCTTGTAGAAATGTGTATATTTATGACAGTTGGGTAATTGTTAGGTCTTGCCTGTGAAAGAGCATGTGCTGCTTGCGCATGCATGCTAGCCTTTTTAGACATATGTTATACAGCAAGGGGCTTTGCCAATGCTTGTGTGCAGCATAAGAGGAGCTCATATAAATGTTCGGTGATTGTGAACAGTGTGAGTGAATGCAGTGTGAGTTTTACGAGTGTAGGGTGAAAGGTGTTCCGATGTGAGTGCAGGGCGAGCTACACGAGTGCAAGGTGAGAAAAGGGCCCATGTGAGTGCCGGGTGAGAGGAGTGCCTACAGAGTGAGAGGAATGAGTGCAGGGTGGGTGGTGTAAGCGGTGTAAATGCAGAGTGAGTTATGTGCCTGTGAGCATACTGGGGGACCAGTGTACCTGTGAAAGTGCAGGGTGAGCGGCAAGAGTGAAGGGTGAGCTGTGATAGTGAGCGCATGGTGAGAGAAGTTAGTGCAGGGTGAGTGGTGTGTCCTTGTGAGTTCTGGCAGTCTATTGTGCCTGTGTGCAAGAACAGTGAGCTGCGTGAGTGATGGGTGAATACCGTGCATGTGTGAATTAAGGCTGAGCAGTGTGCCTGTGTGTGTGCAGGGTGAGAGAAGGGAGTGCAGGGTGAATGCTGTGAGTGCAGGGTGAGTGATGAGCCCATGTGAGTGAATGGTGAGCTGTGTGAGTGACCAGAGTGCCTATGTAAGTGCAGAATGTGTGATGTGCCAATGTGAAAGTAAGTTGAGTGCATGGTGAGTGATGTTGGTGCAGGGTGAGTGATGTTAGTGCAGGGTGAGGGATGTGCCCATTTGAGTTTGGGTGAAAGTGCAGAGGTGAGTGGTGAGACTGCAGGGTGAGCAGTAAGAGAGACAGGTGAGTGGAGTATCATGTGCAGGGTAAATTACATGTGTGCAGGGTGAACGGCATGAGTGCAAGGTGAGAGGTGACAGTGTGATTGCTGTGAGTGCAGGGTGAGTGGTGAGACTTCAGGGTGAGAGTGACAGGTGAGCGGAGTGTTGTGTGAGTGCAGGCTAAGAGGTGTGCTCCTGCAGGTGCAGGGTAAGAGGGATGTGATCTCAGTGAGTGCACAGTGATAGTTGAGAATGATGGGTTCATTGTCTGAATGCAGGCCAGACACTTTGAGAAACTCAGCTCATTTGTTATCCAAGTTAGTGAGTGGGGTCTCAGATATAATTTGTATTATGGCATCCACCAAAGATGGAGGGTGGAGGAAATAAATAATCAGTGGGTCCTGCAACAAACTTTCAGACTCTTGATATGCCTTGATATGTGATATATTGCTATGACTTGAAAGTGAAAAGAATGTGGCATAACTGCCAGAGTTGCTGGCTTTGAGTTGGTGAACATGTTTCAAGTCCTAGCGCCAGCTCAACATCTTGTGATCCTGGGCAAATCACTTAAAAAAATTGATGTGTTCTTGTATGATGTAACTGGTGCTCATGCAAAGTGCCTCAATAGCTTCGGTGGCGGTTACTTTTCAGGAAATGCATTCTCACACTGTGGCAGCAAAAGTAATTTGCAACTTTAAGGAATAGGCAGAGTGGAGATGCAGGGGCTCTAGGAACATGTGAAAAAACAACAAAGCCTCGTTATCAAGTAAATAGTCTTTTAAAGACCTGTGAAATACTCGGGTGTGGCTCCGATAAGATGCCAGACCAGGCAGCCCACAGCGGTCTGTGTGTGTGTCTGGGAAGCTATTTCAGCCTGGGCTGACACACACGAGGGGGGGGGGGCTAAAGTCCTTTGAGCCCTATGGGTGTTGCGCACCTGATGTTACTGCAGATATGTGTAAAGAATGTAGCTCTTGACATTGTTACAGAGGAAGTGGTCATTCTGGGAATCAAAAAACACTTTATCCAGAGTTCCCGGAAAGAAAGAAAGTGCAGTAAACATAGCTTAGGCAATCATCTTGGTCACTGACAATAGACGCTTGAAACATTGGTGGTGCGTTGCCCTGAGTGCCACATTGGGGCCTGCCTCCACAGTTTCAGGGCGGAAGAAATAGGGATGTTCTTGTCTGCAGAAGTGCATCCACAACTATGAAATCCATTTCTGCAACTAGGAGCAGGAAAAAATTACAAATAGTAGTTTATATTTCTGTAGTAGATCATAGACTTCCAGGGGAAACCGTCAGTACGTTTTCCTGTTGACCCACGCAGGGCACCCAGTGTTTTTATGAAACACAAAGCAGTCATGAAAAGGGCAAGCTGTCACAACCTTCTTCAATGGCTGCCCCACAAGCACATAATAAAAATGTGGACAATCATAATTGGTCTCCACGTTTATAATATTTGAGTGGGATTTTAACCATCCAAAGGGAAATCTGCTTTGTGGGCAACAGAAAATGAGGATTCACCCATATCTGCTTTTCAGCACATATATTCGCCCACCTCTACTCAGCTAATTATATTATTCCTAAACAGTAGGAGGTAAATTTGATGTGATTATGCTGCGCTTTAAAGTTATTGGGAAGAGGTGTACCGGCCACAATATTTTATGATTGCTTTATAAATGTTCCAAAGTTTCTTTACGATGGTTTAGTATTCTTTCGGTGAGTGAAAGGTTATATGTATTTTTCTTGTATTGCTCAAACTTTCTTATTGGGAAGCTTTCTGGGCATTCTATTAGTTTTATGGGTATATTTACAAGGGGTTATTGCCACCAGAACAACACTTTTCATGACTTTCTGGTGGCGATAACCCCTTCGCCATATTTACAAGGGCGGCTTTAACCCACTTAATGGCTTAACACCGCCTTGTAAATAATGCCCTATTCAAGCAGCACCTAGAGTGAAAAAGGCGGGCAATGGGTGTTGAAATGGGCGTTCCGCCGCAACACCCATTGCTTTCTGACGCTGCCCCCTATTTACAAGGTTAGCGTAAATATGGGGCAGCACCAAAAATAAGACCAGGGAAAACCTGGTGTTCAACTGGCGCAACGAGGAGAAATTATTAATTTCTCCTTGTTTTTGCTGTTTCTATGTGTGCTCATTTTGCAGCACACATAGAAAGAGAAAATCACCATTAGTGATTGTTCATGTGCAGAAAGGGACACCTTCCTGCACATGAACAATCATTCCCTGCAATGCAGGCCCCCTAGCACCATGGTGCAAGGGTGCCTGCGTTGGCGCTAGGCAGCTAAACTTAGCACCAGCGCTACGGGAAACACAGGGGTGTACCATATTATTGTAAATACTGCGCATCCCTGCGTTTTCAGAATGTCGGAGCGCGGCGTTACCTATTGTGGTGTAACACCGTGCTCCGCCATTCTGTTGTGAATAGGCCCCTTAGTTTGTTAATGTCTACACATAGCGCATGAGATGTTTTCAGAGGAGTAAACATGCTACAATCTGTCACCTTCCAGCCACGCTGCTTCAAGACTCGGCTGCAGCATTGCATATTCGAGTAATTGCCGCCTCCATTTTTATCTGTGTCGTAATCATGCATTTTCTTATTTTTTATTTCTATTTTTTTTGCTACAAAAATCATTATTTTTCTCAATGTTTTCGCCTTTCTGCTTTCTAATGATCAGGTTAATGATGATTGTGTAATATTGTTGAAAAACGTAAAAGAGATGTGCCATGTTACCATCACCTATTCCAGCAGATGATACTCACATAAAAGGAAAATAACAGTATTACAGCTGGTTATTTCTAAGCAATATAAAGAAATGAAACATGGACACGAGTGCAAAGAATGTATGAGGTGTACTTTACTGGCACTTACAGAATATTACACAAAGCACCATTACGCTTTTTTTAAACTGCGGTTCTTCATGGGCTGGACAGGTAGGTAACTATCAATGGAAAATGAATGAAGGAAGCAAAATGAAAACAGTAATAAATAAAAACGCGTGCTATTCCTGGAATATTCTCATTTTCTGAATGTAGTTCTCTGGGCCACTTGTATAAAATGCAGTGTTGCATGTGAGACGCAGGTTATTGGTTTAGCACTGTGCAGCCTTATGACATCACTGTTCCACAATATATGTTTGTATAAGTACCTCCTTTTATATATTGTGCGGTACTTTCTCCCTCTGACTCCTTCCTTTTGACAAAAGTCCCGGGGCCATAAACGCAGGATATGGGATCGCAGGCAAAAAAGTAATTTTAATCATATGGACTATGGTGGGGGAGGTATGTGTGTCACTGCAGCAAAAACTGATGGCGAGATGGTCACCAAACTTGGATTAGGTGAAGTGTCTTTGTCGAATTAACCCACACATTGCAAGTCTTTATATGGACAGTAGCCAGCAACACTGCACTGCATTAAAATACATTCTAGTCAGTTTAATTCTTTCTTTTAAGCACCGACTCATCACAATGCAATGTATCCAACATACAACAAATAAACTAACCTGCACTGCAACCTACAGGCATTGTTTTTCCAAATAACCCCTCCTCTAATCCCCCTCCCGTCCCCAACGCCTGTGTTTAAATTGGAAATGCTCTCTGTCCGCCCCGGAAGCACACTCTTTCCCTTGGTAGGAGTAAATCTGCAATAGTTTCCAAGGTGACAGCCTACGTGCAAGACAAATTTGAATATCTAAGCATTGGCTTGTATGCGTTCATACAAGCCAATACTTAAGTAGGACGTCCTGGGAACATACACAGACCTAACCCTCAATTGTAAATGAGGAAATTTCCACACTCTGGGACAATTTCCATGTTCTTACGTTTCTTTTGTGAAGTTACAGCTTTGTGAGAGGGGAAAGCTCAGACTCAGACAACTAATTGTGGTGTGAAAAAGGTCGCTTTATTGGAACAGGTGCACACTACATATAAAAACAATAGGGCTTTGCCTAGCAAATTATAAACCTTCCTATACAGTAAATCACCTAATATCATTAATCCCTCCCCTAAATTTGCCACCACCCCAATATAATACCCTACACCTATCCAACTCTTACCAGTGGCAGCCGGTAAGGTACGGGGATGGCTGGCGAGGGGTTGAATACAAAATAAAATCACTTACCTGATCTCTCTGCGTCTCTCCATCGCCGCGTCTCTCCCACACCGAGTGAATCTCTTCCGGGGACCGGGAAGCACCCAGGCTCCCCACAGCCAATCACAACACTGCAATGCAGCGTTGTGACTGGTCTGAGCACCATGGTTTGGCTCTGAGCCAGGGAATGGGGTCCTGGGCATGTTCTCCATGCAGGCTGTAATGCAGCCTGCATGGAGAACATGCAAAGCACACATGAATGTTTGGCCGGCCCGAAAGGGCAGGTCAAACATTCATGCGCACTTTACAGAGTGCACAACCACTCCTCCTCCCCGACGGCAGGGGAGCCAAGCCCCACCCTGCCCTAGCCTGACCATACGACAAAATAAAACAATAATAACTTCAGTTATTATCATTTTATTTTTTTGTTTACACTGCTCCATGAGCAGTGGGGCGACACTCCTCCGCCTTAGCAGGGGAGCCGCTACTGACTCCTACCCTGTCTTACAATGTAAATGGTGACCTTTAGCATCCCCTAACTCTTAAACTACATCTAATAACATCTAACTAACTCAGATCCCACAGCATAACTTTCAATCTTCTTGTCTCGTCCAGGTGTTCTTCCTCAACACCCTCCTGTTCAACCTGCCTGTATATGGCAACAGCAAGAAAATGCACCCAAAAAAGCATGCCATTTTTAGGCCAACCGCCACTCAGAAAGGAGAGATCCTGCATCGACTTTTCAGACCCCTCCAAACTAGGAACACCCTCATCTCTCTGCATTCAGAGCTCTATCCAGACTCTCTAATTTGCAAAAGGTACAGCTCCATCCCGAAGTGAGACAAGTGGAACCCATTGCCTCGAAAGAATTCGACGTTCTCAAACTTCAACTCCGGATGTTCAACTCTATCCATCCCCTCACCCCTGCAAAAATAACTCATATCCCCTGTTTTTCATCCTACTTGCCTTATCAATGGCTGAGGTCTTTCTCGCCCCTCTCCATTCTTGTCTAGGAATACATTTTGTCCAAATGATGTGGCACCCCGCCCATAGCTGTTTGATCTCCCTCAAATCCGTCTTCATCTCCTTCGATAATGCTAAACCCTTTGTAACAGCCAAAACATTCTCCCACAAGTGAAAAAGCAAGACATTAGGGCAACAGTTACTGCGCTGCATATCATTAAAATAGTGCAACAATTCATTCTAGTGCATCTCCCATTTTCCCTGCTGTCGGGTATGGTCCTTTTTGCAAGGTTATCCCAAAACATTTTGCTTTCCTCTGCCTGCCCCACGCCATCGCCTCCCTGGACTACATACTCATCGGAGACCTCAACTTCCACCTCGACAATCTCAGCGATCCCAACTCCGACACCCTCCTGGACAACCTCGCTAACCTCGGACTGAAACAACTCGTCACCACCCCTACCCACAAGGCAGGACACACCCTCAACCCCATCTTCGCAGGAGGTAACAACATCCACTTAAGCCACACCACGCAACACCCCTGGACAGACCACCACTGTGTACACTTCTACATCAACAAACCCACCGCCCCCAAGCCGGCTCCCCACCCTCCGCGAAGGAACTGGAGCAAGGTCACCGAGGAGCAGCTCAACTCCACCCTCAACTGCGATGCCTCCTCCACCACGACCAACGCCAACATCGCAGCTAAAGAACTTCACAGATGGATCACCAACTGCGCAGACGAGCTCGCACCCCTACGCAACCCCAACAGACAGCACCCTAGAAAGGCCACCTGGTTCACTGCCGACCTCCAAGAATCCAGACGCACCTGTAGATGCCCGAGAAGAATTGGAGAAACAGAAAAACCTCGGAAGACCGCACCACATACAAGAACGCCATCACAGAATACCACCAACTCATCAGATCCACCAAAAGGACCTTCATCCAGAACAAGATCCTCGCCAACTCCAGCAACTCAAAGGAACTCTTCAGCATCATCCAGGAATTCACCAAACCCCCAAGCAAAACCACGGACATCACCCCCCTCCCAGGACCTCTGCAACAAGCACGGCTCCTACTTCCATCGGAAAATCAAGTCCCTCTACGACAACTTCAATGTACAGTCACCTGACTCGAAACCACTCCCTCCTCCAGCAACGCCAGCCAGCACACTATCTCCTCCTGGACCCCAGTCACCACCGAAGACACCGCATCGACAATGAAAGGCATTCACTCAGGAGCCCCCATGGACCCCTGCCTTCCGCACATCTTCCACAGAGCCGCTGCCGCCATTGCACCGGAACTACGACTCACCATCAACGCCACCTTCGAAACCGGCACTTTCCCCGATGACTGGAAACACGCAGAAGTCAAGCCCCTACTCAAGAAGCCCTCAGCAGATCCTACGGACCTCAAGAACTACCCACCCATCTCCCTCCTCCCCTTCGCGGCCAAAGTCAATGAGAAGACCGTCAACATCCAACTAACAAAATTCATCGAAGAGAACTCCATCCTCGACCCCTCCCAATCCGGATTCCGCAGCAACCACAGCACCGAGACCGCTCTACTCGCCGCTACAGACGACATCTGCACCCTCAACCAAGGCCACACCGCGGCCCTGATCCTACTCGACCTCTTTGCAGCCTTCGACACCGTCTCCCACCGCACACTCACCACCAGACTCCACGACGCCGGCATACAGGGAACAGCCCTCGACTGGCTCTGCTCCTTCCTCACTGGCAGAACCCAAAGAATCAGACTTCCACCCTTACTCTCCGAACCCACAGAGATCGACTGCGGAGTACCCCAAGGATCATCGCTCAGCCCTACGCTCTTCAACATCTACATGGCCCCCCTCACTGCCCTCGTCAGATAGCACGAACTCAGCATAGTATCCTACGCCGACGACACCCAGCTCATCCTCTCCCTCACCAAGGACCCCATCACCATCAGACTCAGCTTCCAGGAAGGAATGAAGGACGTTGCATCCTGGATGAGCAGCAGCTGCCTGAAGCTCAACTCAGAGAAGACAGAGGTCCTCGTCCTCGGACCCTCCCCCTCTGCATGGGACAACACCTGCTGGCCCCCCGCCCTCGGCAGCCCCCTCACCCCCAGGGACCATGCCCTGAACCTCGGCATCGTACTCGACTCCTCCCTCTCCATGACCCGATAGATCAACGCCGTTGCCTCCACCTGTTTCAGCACCCTCTGCATCCTTCGGAAGACCTTCAAATGGATCCCCCCCGAATCAAGAAAGACCGTCACCCACACACTCATAACCAGCAGACTGGACTACGGAAACGCCCTCTACTCCGGGATCAACAAGTCTCTTCTCCGCAAACTCCAGACCATACAGAACACCGCAGCCAGACTCGTCCTCGGCATCCCTCGACACGAACACATCACCCAACACCTGCAAAAACTCCACTGGCTCCCCGTCGAGAAGAGAGTAACTTTCAAGATACTCACCCACGTCTACAAATGCCTCCACAACACCGGACCCCAATATCTGAACGAAAGAATCTCCTTCCACGTACCCAAGAGAAACCTCTGATCCGCTGACCTCGCCCTCGATCAACCCCCATGCATCCGCAGAGCAAGTACGGGTGGAAGAACCTTCTCCTACATCGCGGCTAAGACCTGGAACGATCTCCTGATCGACATCAGATGCGCCCCCACTCTGGACATCTTCAGGATGACCCTCAAGACCTGGCTCTTTGACTGACCAGAGCTGCTCCCCCCCCCGAGCGCCTTGAGACCCTCACGGGTGAGTAGCGCGCCTCAAAACTCCCTAATTGATTGGTTGATTGATTGTTTTTCTGACCTTCTTTTTGTTGGCTTTTGGACTCTGGGCACTTTACATCAGTGCTAAAGTGCATGTGTTCTCTCTAAGCATGGTATGATTGATTTATATCTGTTTGGCCTATTTGATTTGCTTGTAAGTCCCTTGTAAAGTTCTATACCATACACCCGGGCCTGTAAATTAAATGCTACTAGTGGGCCTGCAGCGGTGCATGTGCAACCAACTGAAGTAGCATTTCAAACCTGTCTCAGGCCTGCCACTGCCGGGCCTGTGTGCACAGTTTACTGTCACTTCAATTTGCCATTTAAAACTACTTGCCAAGCCTTAAACTCCCCTGTTATTACAAATAGGTCACCACTAAGGTAGACCCTACGTAGCCCTATGGGCAGGGTGCTGTGTAAGTAAAAGGTAGGACATTTGCCTTTATATGTGGCATGTCCTGGTAGTGACAAACACCCTATTTTGTTTTTCACTGCTGTGAGGCCTACTCCTCTCAGAGGCTAGCATTGGGAATTCCCTTACATACTGTTAAGTGGTAATTCCTGATCAGAAAGGAGTGGCATTGCCATGTTTGGTATGTTTAGAATAATGGTGATAAATCCTGCTTACTGGTATAGTTGGATTTTACATTACTATTTTAGAAATGCCACATTTAGAAAGTGGGCATTTCTCTGTGCTTATCACTCTTTGTGCTTTGCAGCCTGACTCCAAAACATATCTGGGCTGGATGACAGCTACACTTTGTGCATACTTTCTAGACAGCCAACACACAAGAAGGACTGGGTGTGGCAGGGGATACATCTCTATTCTTCTGCATACTGATAGACTTCCTGGGCTGGGAAAGGGATAGGTGGTTCACACTTTACATTTGTATAGGATGGGACCGGCCCTCACACAAAGGGCTGATTTACCCCCTACTGATTGTCTGGAGCCAGGGCTGCATTGAAAGGGAGAGTTGCACACTTCTAATGGTTCCTTTGAAGTCACACATTGATTAAATACATTTTGAGTGTAAGTACTGGGGCTCTGACCCCATGTTTTTAGGCACTGGATGGGACTTGTAATCAGTCAATGCTGGCTGTACATTCTGCACATTACCAGAGGACTGCTGTGCTGCCAGGAGGAATTGCCATTGAACTACTTGCTTGGTGTACTGGCCTGCTGGGCTGCTGGAGGGACTGCCACTCTGTAATTAAACTTTTGTGTTGGCCTGCCTGACTGCTTCTCTCTTTGTGCTCCAGGTGTTTTCCAAGAGCTTGTTGGCTTGCCCCTTGTTTTGCCCCCTGTTTTTGCCAGCTCAGGGTCATCAAAGATTGTACCTTGAGCACCTCTGCTGTGGGACTCTGTCTCAGTGAGTCAAGCAGAAGTGTGCTCTCACGAGGAGCTGTGATTGAGGGCAACTGACTTTGTAACTAGTGCGTGGTGAGCACTTCATTCTGGGCAAATCTGAAGTACAGGCACACTTGGAAAGTTGCTGCAACCCAGCACACGGTGGCACTGGATTCCAACTAACAGCATGTGGTTGCTCCCCGTTTTTCAGCCCACAAACCAGCGCATGGTAAGCACTGCTTATTGCTCCGTGTTGTCCTGATCTGCGTGTGGCTGATCCACCATGCTGCACAAAGGGAGGTGCATCCTGGGGTATCCAGATGTTGCCCCACCGAAGAGTTGACCGTCTCCCCTCCACAAGACTTGAGCACGTGCACGCGAGCTGCCTTTCCCAAACGCTGCATTGCAAAGCTACCAGGAGAAGCCTGTGTCATCAGTGCTGCGGTGACCCACCCCCCCAAAGGGAAGCCTGGGTTCAGGTGCCAGGCCTGCCGATGCTCACAGCACCAGACAGAGGAGTTTCTCCCTTTCCTGTCTGACGCCCAGGTCGGGAGCGACCTCAGAGGCGTCTGGGTCAAAAGGGGCTGCCCTGTGCTTACAGCAGCTACACTGCATGTTCGCAAACAGCTTCATTTGGCTACTCTGCACGTGGGTGACCAAACAAGGTCTCCCCGCTGGACTCTACAGTGTGTGACCCCCCCTCTGGGATGTACCTTGGGGGCACTTGATCTGTCGTGGCATTATGGGGTGAAACCTCGATGGAGGCTCCTGATCGCCACTAGGAATTTGCCTGAACTAGGGAAACTGTGGGTTACCGTATTACAGGTACTAGGCATGCAGGTGCTCCTGTGCCCTACGTTTGATACCGGATTACCATATAAAGTTTAGTAGGAGCGCAGGTGCGCTGCACCCAAGTGTTTATGGTGATGATTGGTGATTCATGTGTCGTTTTTAGTCTGTCCTTGTACAGGATAGCGAGTACTATCTGAGTAACTGCATAGTATGCACAGTATTTATGATTAATGTTGTTTTGGTCTGGTGTTTTATGTACAACAATATATATTTTTATATAATCCTGTATGGAGTCTCTTTTTTGGTATATTCATTGCATTGCTGTGTGAGAGAGTTGCACAAATGCTTTACATATTGCCTCTGACGATAACCCTGCTTGCTCTGTGCCATGCTAGCAGAGGGTGAGCACAGTTTATCTTTGGTGTGTAATTGACTTGCCCTGACTAGAGCAGTGGGTTCTGCCTGGCTTAGGTGCATACTCGAGCCAACCAGAAACTAAATTTCTAACACCTGCCTCGAGACCTAAAAAGACATTTGTTGAACCCCAAGTTGGAGCCGTGG
This sequence comes from Calotriton arnoldi, assembly GCA_963921515.1. Taxonomy (NCBI): domain Eukaryota; kingdom Metazoa; phylum Chordata; class Amphibia; order Caudata; family Salamandridae; genus Calotriton; species Calotriton arnoldi. Next base: position 726,546 of record CAWUFW010009574.1, on the reverse strand, counting down.
CCCTGCTGCACTTCGTGCGTCTCCGCCCACTTAATCAACAAATGGCCCACAATCCAGATAGACAAAGCGGCGACCTCCGTGCCCACAACACCACCTGAAAAGATAGCAAGAATGAGCAGAGCAGAAAAACGAACAAGCATATAAACATACCCCCCAATCCAACCTCACATATTTCTTGAAGCAGTTAGAAGACCACCTACCCAAGCCCATGATCCTGTCCCTACTCCAACCACACTGCACTGCTTCTGTGGCAACCCCAATTCTGAATGAGTGAGTGCCAAATGCAGTAGGCATTTCTCCCAGCAGTACCAAAGCCTTGCGCAAAACAGCTGAAAAGATGTGACCAGGGAGCCCCTGAATGGCAAAAGTCCTCCCTGCTCGAGTATGTCACCATACACCACAACTTCTCACCCCACTGTCCTGGGCACAAAAGATGCGCTGGGTATTTTTGCAGCAAAACTGTATTTCCCTGTACCCTCTGGTCCATCTTGGAATTGCTCAATTACAGCTCCAAGCTGTCTCCCAATTGGGAGACATCCTTCCATGATACTCCTTCCCACCAGTTCCAATTCCAACACTCAAAATGCACCAAAAACATCCACGACATAGAAGTGGAGAACAGTATTGCTTCAGAATCCCCATCACAAACCATTGGCATTGCCCCCAGGACCTTCCAAAAAAGCTGTTGAGTCAGAGGCCACCTCCTTCTACCCCCGCTCCTGCACTCCCTCACCCAGCCTTCCAGTTTCTTTTTGCCCAGCTCCCCAGTGGATGGGGCGTACCCCCAGAAAAAGTTGACCATGAATGCGATGCCCGCCATTTTCCAGGTGATTGTTACTCGCGACAACCCCTTCTCAATCAAAGCTAAGATAAACTGCACCACATTCTCAGTCCTGTTCCTACCCTTCTGCCTCTGCTGAGCCCTCGAGAGCAACAACTCCTCCCACTCCTGTGAGTATACACACCTGGTAGAAACTGTCAATGACTCTACCACAAGCTGGAGCATCCTCTGTTGCCTAAGCTCCATAGAACCGCCGGCAGCGGCGTCTTGACCCTGTCCTCCTCCGTGGCCAGCCCATGGAACCTCTCTCACTGTGAATGAGACAAAGCATCCGCAATGTCATTGTCCACCCCTGGCATGTGATAAGCTTCTAACAGGATGTCATATAGCAAACAACACATCATAAACACCTGCAGAAGCTTCAGCAACTGTGCTCCCCTGGCTGACTGCTTTTTAACCACATCGACCATGGCCATATTGTCCACTCTAAAGAGACCCTTCTTATGTGCCAACTCATTCCCCCATGAGTGGGAGCAAGTCTAGGAAAGAGATGCTCCTCCCTCCATTTTTCCAGCCCTCTGGCCATTCTTCTGCGCACCATTGTCCCTACAAGTACAGCCCAGGACTGCCACCACCGGCCGCATCTGAGTAGATCTGAGCATTCCAGTCGCAATTCCTTGGTGTCATCCAAAGAATGCAGCAAACACAAGGAGATGATGGACGGAGCGCTGAAACTTTTCAGACACTCACCCCCAGTCACAGATCTGGGTTGAATCCATCATCGTTCTTTAGCTCACTTCGCACCCCAGTTCAGACACAGCTACATGCAAATCAGTCTTGACCCTGTGCCTCATGGGAATAGTCCAGCCCGAACTGCCAAGCCATGTCTTCCCTGGACCGGAAACAAGCATCCTGGGACCGGTTTCAGGCTAACAGCCCTCATCAGCCAGGCTAGCTTGAATCCAGTGGCAAAGTGAGCAAGGGACCCACGTCTGGGCATACCCTGCCAACTTATGGTGAACAAAGCAAACACAAGGAGATGATGGACGGAGCGCTGAAACTTTTCAGACACTCACCCCCAGGGAGGACCTTGCTTGGCAGTTCGGGCTGGACTGTTCCCATGAGGCACAGGGTCAAGACTGATTTGCATATGGCCAGGTCTAAACTGGGGTGGCATGGTGAGCAAAAGAATGATGGATTTAACCCAGATCTTTTGACTGGGGGTGAATGTTTTGATTTGTTCTGCATTCCGTCCATCAACTGTGTGTCTTTTGCTTTCTCATCCAAAGAATACCATTGAAATCCTCTAGGAAACTGAGCCACACAAGCAAGTCCTCACGTGTACCTGTTGACAACCGCACATGATGACGTGGCTGTGACAGACCCACCTATGAGAACCCTAGCCGCCTACAAAAGGTCTTACATGCTTGCATTACTCTGCATGCTAAATTTAGGTGTCCCAACAATACTAGTATTTCTTTTACGGTCACTTTGTTTTTTGCCAGCAATGTTTCCAATAGCAAGCTCATGGTTACCTTCTTGTATAATGGCAAACGAGCTTCCATGGCCATAGAGTCAAGTTCAGTGCTAAAAAAGGAGAGGGTAGTGCTGGGTCCCACAGTCTTCTTGGGCGCCAATGGCACCCTCAGGTCCCCCATGAGCTCTTGGAAACTTACCAACTGCTGTTGGCAGTCCACAGAACCGGGTTGACCCACAAAGAAGAAATCATCCAGATAATGTGTTACTACTGTGTGCCCTCTGCACCGAGTGTAGAAAAGTGCTGAAACATTCAAACAGTGTACATGATATGGAACAGCCCATGGGCAAGGCCTTGTCCAGAAACCATTGACTATCTAACCGAATGGCCAGAAGCTAAAAGTCATTGGGGTGTACCAACAGCAGCCTAAAAGCAGACTTGATGTTGCTCTAGGCCATGAGCACCCCTTTTCTTGTTCCACCAGTGACATAGCCACGTCAACCGATGAGTAAGACACATAAGCAATGTCATCATTCACCAAGTTTTAGACAAGTTAAAAGGGGCGGCCGCGGATTTGTCTTGAATGCATCCAAGGCCTGGAACTCTCTCACCCTTGATCTCAAATCTCAACCTAATCTTTTAGCCTTCAGGAAGGCTCTCAAGACATGGTTTTTTACTTTACATTAATTTCTAGCCACCACAGCTTGCTCAGGTTGCTCACTCAGCTAGCGCCAAGATGCCCTATTGGTATTAGAGAGCTTTATAAAACTACTTAACATAACACAACCCTCCGGCCACGACGGATGCTGAATGAGATGAAACTGGCTTTTGTCCTCTTTGGGGACCACACTAATGAGTGACATAATCAGGGCCTCCATCGGCCAATCATCAAAGGGGCCCATCATCCGACCTTGAATCTCCTTGTAAAGTTTTTTGCGAACCAACTGCTTATGTAGTTTGGCTATCTTTAGACTCTCACCTCACCTCTGCACTCTAGGGCCTTCATAACCCAACCTGAAACCTGATAGAAAGCCCTCACTCAGCAGCTTCACATCCTCCCTGTTTGAATAGTGAGCAAACCAGAAATTCAGGTGATCCTGATTATTTGGCCTTTGAGCCCTTCCCCATAGCCCCATGTGTCCTCCTACCATTCCGAAAACCTGTGTTCTGACCTCCTTGGAATGCTCCACTTGCTCCTTGCTGCTGTGACCACTGCCCTGACTGTTGCGCTTGGTAACCCCCTGCTGCCCCTTAGTATTACACAAGAGTGTGCCTCCCTGAGCACTTCGAGCACTCATGCCGGAACATAAAATATTCTCATGTACAAAGGCCCTTGTTGACATCCCAGCAGGCTTCGATTGCCCCACCCTTTTTTTTTTTAGCAGACCTCTCCCCTCCTCGAGTGGGACACCCCTGAAAGGGACAGTATACTGTTCAAAACCCACGGGCTGTGAAAACTGTCTTCCCAAATTTTGCTGGACCCCCTAGTGTGCTGCCACAGATCGTAGTCACTCTACCCCCACTTTGCTTCAGAATCCCATGCTAAGCATTCCCTGAACTCATCGTCATATTGTGCCCAAGCGTAACCCCAGTAAAAGATCTGGGCCTTGCGAATTACATCCATATATTTGAACAAGGCCACGCAATGATCTGGGAATTTTTCTCAGTAAACACTCGGGTAAATCAAAAATGCTACCGTCCAATTCTTCAATTGTCATGGGCACCTTAGGCCTTTTTGACAGCTCATATTCTTCCTCCTACTACCCACCTTTAGCCCTCAGTTCCCTATGGAGGAGTTTAAACATCTCCACATTCTCCCCTTTCCATATCCTTTTCTTAGTAGATAACATCAGATGTAACTCGAGAGGTTTTGTAACCCCATATAAGGCAACTTCTTAATCTTAAGCTTCTTACTCTCCAAACTCCCTGCCTTCTGCCCCTCTGTCCACTCTGAACTTGTCTCAGCTCCCTCCCTCCTTATTGCCCATGGGTGACTTGTCCCCTTGCGATCCATCCCCTTGACCACCTACCCCCTGCTTACTATGACACTGCGCCCCTCACTACTATTGTCATGCCCCTCAGTACCCACTCCAGTGTCCAGTACATACAAACATTTTTGTAGGCAGGTGCCATCTGTCTGTGTATCACCCCCATGTGTCCACCCCCTTGGAAACCAGCAATTTAGGTGCACCTGGATCTTTCTTACCCTTATCTGGCATCAACGTCGGCATCCGCACTGGACCCTGCCGCTCAAACCAGTGGCAAAGGTCCACCACGCCCACCTTCTGCAACACATTCCGTCCGTGCATTCACAAAATCCTGCAAGAGACTAGGCAAACCCACATTATCTGCACCCTCCTCACTACTGCATGCACCAGTGTGCCACCATCTCTGCTCGGCAGCCCCCGGGCCATCAACATCCACTAGTTCACCATCTTCCAAACTCATCTCACCATAGTTCAACTGTTCTTCCCCAGCCCCCCTGTCATCAACATCAAGACACCTTTCATCCTGCGTTTACCATTGCTGTGATAATTGGTCCTGTGACGCTCTTGAGGTACCTGTGGGGTGCTGAGGGGCTGTAAGATGCCCTCCCAGGTTTGCCACCGCTTCCGACCTGCTGTGTTCCACTCCACCAGCTCCATGGGCCATACCAACCTGTCAGGATTGAAGCACCACAAGGCCGCACTAGACCTTTGTGTAGCAGTGTCGTTGAGGTCCCACACCACCATCCAGCTGGCCGCACTGTGCCCTGCCTTCTCTTCACCTCTGGACTAAGGAGACACACCAAGCTCTCCAGAGTCCACCTGTCTGTCGATGTGATATGCCGGCAAGAGAAAGGAAAGGTCCGGTGTGCCCGTGCCCCTAATGCCACTGATCCCACTATCCTCTACCTCCGGAACCCGACACCTCCTACTCTGTCCTACCAAAGCCCCAAACTCATTTGGATTCATGCCACAATCCCAGTTGATACCCTTGCAACCGGATCCCGGCACCTTAGGCCCAAAAACATCCTGTACATTCGCTGCTGAATGTCCCCCCTGTGCGATGGTGCCACACCCCTGCCAATAGCTGACTGCATGTAATCTCTGAGTGGCGGGCACCTAACGGCCAAGTCACCCATCCCCAGGGGCTCTGCCTCCTCGGAATCGGTGTGGACCTCCTCCCCTTCGCTCCACTGCAATCAAGCCATCAAAAGGGCTGACGCCGGGCCCTGTGCCTACCCAGCCCTGGGCTCTCCATTGACTGTGCCCTGTTTGTCAGGGTTCCTCAAGGGCGTTAGCCACCCCTTGTCCATCCCATTCCATCCCCTGCCCCACTGCCCACCCAGTCGATTTGACCAATGGAGTGGAGCCACTGCGGGCTCTGTCCAGTCAGCCATGTTTCGCTAAGGACACACCGTCCACTTTGTGGGGCCCTCAAGAATGCTCCCACCCAATGGAGCCTTCCTATTAGCCCCCACCTCCCCATCCTGCTCACCACTCTGTATGCCCTCATCCCCAGGGGTCGGCCACACTGTCTGGTGGCCTTCTCCCCCACCTTGGGCTCATGCTCTTCTGTGTCCACACCCCCAGTCTCAAGCTGCCCTTGTGTCTACTGAAGCCACTGGGTTAGGGTCTTGCCATTATGCCCTCTCTTCCCTCTGGCTCCTGGCCCTGTGTCACCCTTGCATCCTCTGGCTCCTCCCCTGCTTTGCCTGCACTCTGGACAAATCCTCCTGACTCCTTGTGGGCTCAATCTCCCAATGTCGAAGTCTGTGCCCCCTTCCCACCTGTATGCAATCTGAGCTGACGTGCTCAATGTTTTATTTGCCCTCAGGGCAGCCGCTCTTTACCCTCGCTAAAAGCCTGTAAACTTGAAGCGCAGCCGCTACCGATGCGCTCGTTTCTCTTGCTATCCACTGGGCCGACTGCATTGACTTTGCGACTTGCCACATCATGGTCCCGCACTCCCTTCCCATAGTTGCCAACAGTCCAGTTTTTGCAGGGACAGTCCTGGCAAGTTGGAGACTGTCCTCGATAATATTGTTAGAACTACTGTTCCTCTTTATTACACACAGGTACGGAAACAAGAACTTTCTATCTGCAGCAGCCCTGTGCTGCAAAGTGTCCCGGGATTTTTTTTCAAATGTTGGCAACTATGTCTACCTGGTTCAAATTGTAAAGCGGGCCATCTCACAGCGCTGCCCATGCCCCTCGCTGCCTGGGGGGGGGGGGCGCTCGACATGCCGTTCAGCTGCCCCTTTCTCCTACCTTTTTGGCCCCCGCTGTACCTCGCGGAAGAGAGCAGGCAAGCACAGCAGCAGCTACACTGCCCGCAGCCTTACGATCCGGGCGGCCACCTCACGTGACTCCGGGGCAAGCAGGTCAACCCTGGTTGCAGCCCTTAGTAGTCGTACCGCCTCTGACTGCAACTCGTCTGTCCTGCGAGAGAGTCTTGTCTTCCTCTGTCAGATGCCTTCTGACAGTGATGAGAATTTGGATACCGAGGCAGTAGCCTCATTACTCCACATTCATTTTGAGTTTTTTAGTCGCTGTTTCGGTTTTCTTAATGATGTGTGACACTTTGTCACATTTGAAGTTGGTTCACAAGGTCAGCGCTGTGATGGGCCGCGGGTAGCGGTCAAGTGGGTTTGCAGAAATGTCAGCAAGTTTTATCGCAGAGTCTTGTCTTTGTCTGTCAAGATGCCTTCTGACGGTGATGAGTTTTGGATGCCTGCTGAGGCTGTAGCCTTCTGACAGTGGTGAGGTTTGGATGCCTGCCGAGGCGGTAGCCTTCTGACAATGATGATTTTTGGATGCCGAGGCGGTAGCCTCACTACTCCACATTCATTTTGAGCTTTTTAGTCGCTGCTTCGGTTTCACAAGGTCAGCGCTGTGATGGGCAGTGGGTAGCGGTCAAATGGGTTTGCAGAAATGTCAGCAAGTTTCCTGATCAGTGGGTTTTCTTTTTGATCCAATCCTTTGTAGAAATTCTTGTTGAGTTTGCGGAGATGGTCGTCCAACATCTCAACGCCTAGGTCTCTGTGGAGGTCTGCTGTTCTTGTGAAGATAGGAACACCTGCTGCAATCCATAAGGCCTTGCTCTGTAGTATCTGTAGGTCCTTCCGATGCTGCGGGTGGCAGCCACTCCAAACGGGTGAAGCGTACGTCATTGTTGGTCGAATTATTGCATTGATTGCATGCACCTTGCTCTGCATCGGCATTGACTTGGTCCTCAGAAGTGGGTACAATGAGACCAGTTTTGTTGTTGCTTTCTGGCAAGTCTTCTCTATGTGGTTCCTCCAGCTGAGTTTGGAGTCCAGAGTCACCCCCAGGTAGGAGCTGCTGCTTTCCCATTTGATCTCCTCTCCATTGAGGAGGATCTGGGGATGCTTCCTGTTCAGCTTTCTGGTGAATAATGTTGCTGTGGTTTTGCTTGTGTTCAGGGTTATCTGCCAGTCGCTGTACCATTCGGAGAGTCTGCTGAGCAATGTCTCAAGGTTCTTAGCCACTTCCTTGTCTCTGAAGGATTGAGAGATGACTGCAACATCATCGGCGTAAAGAGCAAGATCTGTCTTCTTTAAGTCCGTGGGGATATCGTTTGTGAATATATTAAAGAGGAATGGTCCAAGAATTGATCCCTGAGGCACTACAGCAAGAATAGGGTGTGATGTTGAACATTCTTCTTGTACCGCCACGTGGAAGGTCCGTTCTGACAAGTAGCTAGACAGCAGCTTAACCAGGTAGCTTGGAAACTTGAGCTTGATGAGCTTGTAAAGCAGTCCCTTGTGCCATACTCGGTCGAATGCTTTGGCTACATCCAGAAAGACTACTCCAGTAGACTTGTTGATGTTGAATCCATGGCTAATGATGTCCACAACTCTGAGAAGTTGGTGATTTGTCGAGTGGTCTTTCCGGAACCCAAACTGTTCTTTGGCGAGGTTTTCACTTGACGCAAAGTCCATGAGACGGGCGAGGATAACTTTCTCGAAGAGGTTCGATAGGCCAGACAGCAGACTTATGGGGCGGTAGTTTGCAGGATCTCGTAGTGGTTTCCCAGCCTTAGGGAAAACAACGACTCTTGCTTCTTTCCAGGCGTTAGGGAAGTGCTGGTGCAGCATACACGCATTGAAGATCTCAGCAAGATGATCCACTGCGGCATCTGGGAGCATCTTGATGGCTTGGTTGGCTATTCTGTCCTTTCCTGGAGCTTTGCCGTTTTTCAGTGTCTTTAACAGGGCCAGTACTTCGTCAGTTGAGCATTCCTCAATGGTTTCAGCTTCTGTCTCTGGTGGGTGCTCCAGGTGGTGTTTAGCGACCTCTTGCTCGACTTCAGCTGCCAGTTTGCTGACCTGGTTAGGCCTGAAGGATGCCTTCAGCGTGCCAGCGAAGACCTCAGCCTTATCCCTGTTGCTGCATGCCAGGTGAGTCTTTCCTTGTATCGGTGGGTTTGGCTCCTTCTTCCCAGTCAAGTGTTGGGTCATTCTCCAGAGAGAGTTGTCCGAGTCCTTCAAGTTAGCCGTAGCTGCTTCCTATTTTTCACCTCTGTGCTGGCTTATTTGCATCTTCAGCTGTCTTGTCAGCTCGTTGTTCTTCTTCAGCAGGTCAGGGGTGCGATTCCTTTACCACTCTCTCCGGGCTCTGTTCTTGTCAGCTATTGACTTCTTGATGCCGTTTGGGAGGTCGTAGATGGAGCAGCATTGGAGTTTCTGCTGAGGGACGCTGCGTTCAATAGCAGTGTGGACTGCAGCTGTGAAGTGGTGAACCGCCTGGTCAATGTCTTCAATGCAGCGTAAGGGGCCAGGGAACAGTGTCTCCTCCAGGCTTCTCTTATATAGGCTCCAGTCTGCCTTCTTGTAGTTGTGCCTGGTGCCCTGTTGCTGGTTTTCAAGCACGTCTCCAACTGTGATCAACACTGGGTTGTGGTCAGACGTCAGCGCTGTTAAGGTTTCCAGCTCCATAGACTGGGAGAGATTCTTCATGACGACTATGTCCAGAACGTCCGGTTTAAGCAGTGCAGAGCCTGGATAGTGTGTTGGTTGAGTCGGGCCAGCCACTACAAAGTCCTCCTTCTTTGAGTGGGCAAGTAGAGCGTGTCCTTTGCTGTTTGCAGTGCGAGAGTTCCAGCACTGGTGCTTGGCATTAAGGTCACCTCCAATTAATGTTGGGATGCTGGGGTCCAGTAAAGCATCCAGGTTCTTTGGGCATAGCTTAGCTGGGGGTGAGTACGCAGCAATCAACCGTAGAGGGCCTGCAGATGTCTGGATCTGAATGCCAGTTGCTTCAATACTCCCCATTGGTGGTAGTGCGATCTCGTGGTGCTTCACTTTTGTGCTGACGATCACCGCTGTTCCTCCGCCCTTGGATCCAGTAGCGCGATCTGTGCGGTACACCCTGTGGTTTGCTAGGTTAAGCTTCTGGCTTCCTTGCAGATGGGTCTCGGAGATAAGCGCTATACTCACATCCATGGTTTCCATCAAGTGCAGGAGTTCTGCAGTTTTCTTCTGAATGCTGTGGGCATTCCACATCAGGAAGAGGGAGTTTCCTTTAGATTTGGATGCCATTGCGGGTGTTTTCTTCACCGTGGAAAAGTCCGGTGATGAGATTCGCCACCATTGTCACCACAGGGTGGATGTTCATGTCTGCAACTGCTTTCGCAATCTTCGTAATGAGTTCCTGCCAGTTGATGGCTTAGCCTATTTCACAGGATGGTCCCAGGGCAGTTGTTGGAGGTGGGCAGTCTTGTTTGGGTCCTGTAATTTCTATGTATGTCCTTCCATCCACACGTGCTTCACTACGGTTGTTGGTTGGATTGCGGGTTGGGATCCTGTGAGCCAATGCAGGTTTGTGGTTGTAAGTCTTCCTTTGACCCTGGTTTGTTGCTGTTGAGTGTCGGGAAGCCCTTTGTGGTTGGGGGAGTTGCTTGCGTTGTTCATCCTTCTTTGCCTTCTTCAGGTAGGGACAGCCGCAATAGCTTGCTGAATGGTTTCCTGTGCATTTTGCACATATCGCTGGTTCGGTTTCTCGGGTTCCTGGTGCATTGGTTGGAGGTGTGTTCGCCTCCACAGCGTACACACCTTGGCTTCTGGTGGCAGAATGCAGAGGTGTGCCCCAAGCGCTGGCAGTTGTAGCACATTACCGGGCCCCTTTTCCCCCGGGGCCCTTCTGTGGTGACGGTGCAGCTGCAGAGCCGTGTGACTGCTGAGAGATCTGCTGGCTTCCCATCCTGGCTTGGAGACAGGGTTACGATGAACAGGGGAAATTTCTTGTTCTTGTCCGCCGGTGAGGCAATCTGTGTTATATTTTTAACTGGAAGTCCGTTCTGCTAAGTCCTCAGTGATGTGTCCAAGGGATGTGTTTACTGGGAGTCCCAGTATTACAAAGCGCTGGGCTTTTGTAGTGGTTAATGAGAATGTGTGGTATTCCATTTTCTGGTCCGTGAGAATGCTTGTCACACTCCTGTAGTCCTCTGGTGTGGTGAGCATGATCTTGGCGTGGTCCTGCCGGGGCTTGATTGTGAAAGTGGAGGTGCAGTGTTCCTCCAGTAGCTCCACGAGGTCCTTGTGGGTGGCTAAGTTTTTCAGGATGATGGGAGGGATCCGCAGTCGCTTTGTAGGACCTGAAGAGTTCTTAGCTTCAGCAGTCTCGTGGTCCTGAGGGCGGGCGTCACAGTCCTGGGCAGTTTGAAGAACATGAAAGCGGTTTGAGGTTGCAATTGCGGCGCTTCTGGGAGGTGCGCGGGCAAGCTTTGAGGCTTTTTCCGGTTAATTCTGGCACGAGTCGCGTCCTCTCTTTGACTGTGTGTGCCATTCCATGTTGCCTTCGGTGTTGCTGGGGTGAGCCATGGCGTCAGCTTCCATCTTTGAAGATGCCTGGTGGGGGTGCAGTGGAGCACCTTGGGTAGATATTTTAGCTCAGGTGCTTTATCAGATATTTCAGCTCAAATGCTGCTGCTACGGTCGCTGTCCCTTTAGCCTGTCTGTTCCTACAGCTGGGCGTAGCGCCTTTTGGAGGCCCTTCCCCTGAGGTTCCCGTCCCCCTCTGCGCAACCTTGCTCGGGGCAAGCCAGAGGACGAAGGCCCAGCCTTGGGGTTCAGTCACACAGGGTATGGACTCTCAGCCCTTCTCCACCGTGGTGCGCAGCCTGGCCGCGGTCAAGCCAGGGAGACGCAGGCCCAGAACCCAGATGGATCTGGGGAGAGTCTTTAGAAAAATCAGCTTTTCCCTTCCTTGGTGCGCAGCCTGGCCCCGGCCCAGCACCCAAGAGAAGCCAGCTGGATAGTGGGTTAAGCCCTTCTCAAGCCCCTCCTTCCCCTCCTAGGCACACAGCCTGGCCCCGGTCAAGCCAGGGAAACGCAGGCCCAGCACCCTAGAGGAGCGAGGAGAGAGAGCGGAGCGGAGGGAGAGTGCTGATCGGATGCACTCGAAGACGGAGGGCTGCTCTGAATGAATCACTTGTCTGTCCTCCATCAAATGGCCGCATATATAGGGGGCTGGATTGTGCTATATAATATAGCCCAAAATGTAGCCCTAGTGGCTCTGACTATACCACTCCCCCAAGCATCCGGGGCGGGGGGGACTCCCATTCCAATAATCCTGATACATTGAATCAGGCTTGGAATTTTGACCCGCAAATACATGTCTTTGTGCCCCTCGGCTAAATTTAGGTTCATAATCAGCTTTCTACAACAAAGGTAATACATTACATACATATATAATACTCGAAGACAGCCTTAAATATACAGCCTGTTTGTGAAATAAAAATGCAATAAATATACATTTTATTGGAGTCATGTACATTATATGATGGTTTGACAATTCATGCTTGGATATCAAGTTGGCTGAAAGGCAAGGAATTTTATTTCTGATCAAGAATTCAAGTATACGACAACCAGGCCAGAATCTGACTCACCCCCTAGTTATCCAAGGATACCTCTAGAAAGCGAAGGATGTGTATGTAGTATGGGTGGATGGATGGATGTGGTGATATTTCTAGAGTGCATACCTAGCTGAATAGCAACGGAGCAGCCACTGAACATGGGTAATCAGAGGAATTTATATGTAATCATAATAGCAGCTGAACTCTGTCCTGTTTGTGGTTATACATTAGAGTGGTAGCTCTATTCCTTTTTAAACTTCTTTGCACCACCCCTGCTTGCACTCTTTCAGCAAATGCGTTACTGACCATTGCATAACATAATGAGAAAAAAAGATACGTTTTCGATTTTGCATGCTGCTCAAGGCCACGCGAGCCTGTTAAACCAGATATTCAGACTGTGAGTGGCTGTCACAGGGCTGACAGTATGTGGTATTCCACCGCCGCCGCGTTTAACTGCTCCGGTCGGACGAGAAGAGACGAGCTGTACTTCAAGAACGAATTTTCTAGGGGTTAGTTGCTGCTAAGTAAAAAAAATTTGATTATTCAACAAATTAGTATTTCGAGAACACCGAGCTGTAATTGGGTGGAAGTTTATGACAGTTGTGATATGGCTATGGAGATCACGACTTCCACATTAACTTGAGAAATTGTTTAATTAGCTCCCCAAAACCGAAAGACAGTCGCCCTGTGATGTGTCAAACACTTTGATGTGAATTAATGAATCCCCCATTTGCTGCGGTGTAACCCACAGTGCAGGGAGAGCAGCGGGCGCTGGCACCTGTTCTTCGTCTGAGACCCCTGATAACTCATCCAGACGTGCTGTCAGTTTTAAAACTGCAGGCGCACACCGTTTCCTAACTAGTTTGTGTACAGGAACGAAGGCTAATCGCTTACAGTATCTGTGAAGGATTTTCATAAAGAAAGTGAATACAATCACAAACAAGTATTTGCAATGCAATAGGTCTCGCATTTACGGGAGTTTAAGCTATTGGCATTGTAAATGACAATGCCTTTTATTTACGTTTTAAAAACCAAAACATAAATAAAAGGCTTTGTCATTTACAATGCCAATAGCTCGAACTCGCGTAATTGCGAGACCTAGTGCATTGCAAATGCTTGTTTAAATTGTGGCTTTAAAGAAGTTCATAAACATTGGGGCATATTAGCAAGACCCACGTTAAAATTATCGCCGTTTTAGCGGCAGGAAACTGCCGCTAAACCGGCGATAATGGGCTTGCTAATATGCGTTATAGAATTCAATAGAAGCCCAGGTTAGATGTGCAGGACATCTAACCTGGGCTTCTATTGAATTCCATAACGCATATTAGCAAGCCCATTATCGCCGTTTTAGCGGCAGTTTCCTGCCGCTAAACGGCGATAATTTTAACGTGGGTCTTGCTAATATGCCCCATTATTTTTAAACTGTATGAAAAAATAAGAAACGTTGGGGCATATTAGCAAGACCCACGTTAAAATTATCGCCGTTTTAGCGGCAGGAAACTGCCGCTAAAACGGCGATAATGGGCTTGCTAATATGCGTTATAGAATTCCAATAGAAGCCCAGGTTAGATGTCCTGCACATCTAACCTGGGCTTCTATTGAATTCCATAACGCATATTAGCAAGCCCATTATCGCCGTTTTAGCGGCAGTTTCCTGCCGCTAAAACGGCGATAATTTTAACGTGGGTCTTGCTAATATGCCCCGTTATTTTTTAAAAGATCTCACTAGAAATAACAACAGATCAGTACACTTTAAAAAAAAAACTACATACAGCTGAAAAGATCACAAAACCAATGTGATTCTTAAAGTCCCTACCACTGAACTCAATTTCTTTTTTGCAGACAACCACGCTCTGCGTGAAATCAGCAGGTCACTTTAACCTCCTGCCAACCCACCCCCCACCTCCCCACCTGATAGGAAAACCTGGTAAGCCAGAAAAATACTTAAGTATACATGTATCTATGAAGGACCTGCCCTTGGCTAGCTCACGCCACAGCCCTGCGGCACCCTGGGAGGTCCTAGGGGCGAATGATGTTCCAGAAACCCTCAGACAGGCATATAAATCCAGAGGCAATTGAGGCCCGAGGTGCATTCAACTGTCTATGATCAATGGCTAGAACTGCCAACAACATAGAGCTTGTATTGTTATAAAAACGGACTACAAGAAAAAGTCAAGAGCCCTCGTCCAGAAAACCTGATACAGGAAACAGCTCCATAAGGTGAAGGCTGTCAGCTATGCATCACAAGGTTAACAGAAAACTCACACCTGATCTGTTATATTTTTATATTAATATGCCATGCATGGAAACGTTTGGAAAGTCATACACCCCGGACTACCTGAAATGCCATGCCCGGCACTATAAAAAAATTAACGAAACCTCTCAACAACGAGTCATAGTGCAAATACTAGACAATCGTCACTTGTAATAAATGTAATACTATATTTAACTCATTGATGTTTCAGCTTCTAATCATTACTTAAACTTAACAAAGGCCTTCACCAGGACTAAACATTAACAACATTCAATTCATATTAACCAGTACTGAAGTTGCTATTTCAATCATTGAGGAAAGCAAACCCATTTTCTTATGTATGAAACGAGTCTTTCGAGTAAACCTACATTCTAAGGAGAAAAATATTTTAGTTATCTGTTGTGAATGTCAAAGAATCGGGACATTGTTTATTAAACCCAAGGCATGAAATAGTTTTGCAAACAATTTATCACTGTCAAAACTTCCACAAATTAGACACACAAAAGATTGAGGGGTAAGAGGAATTCGTCCCACTTCGACCTCCTACACAAGTTATTCAAACACAAACTGGAAGAGGGACTCTATATCTGGATAGCTGTGAATAAATGTGCTATCCAGATATAGAGTACCTCTTCCAGTTAGTGTTTGAAAAAACGTCCACAAAATCATCATATATGGAGGAATCTTTTATCAAGATTCTGGTAGCTTTATTTATTAATATATTGATGTCAATCGAGGATCAGACAAAATGCAGAAAATATTCCAGGAAAACAAGCACAGGTGTGGTTAAGCTGCATGGTTGCTCAAGAAACTTGTCTAGTGCTCACGTGGCTAATGGTACATAATGTGCAGTTTGGCGAGCTAAGAGAAAAGCAAATTATATTTAAATAAGGGTTGTGAGAATCAACCATAAAATCATTTCATCCTATGTATTTCAATAAAAAAAACGAGAAAGGAGTTAAACTAAGCACATTTTCCAGTAACACTTTTGCAGGTATCTTTTTATTATAATTGGTGACAAAAAAATAGCCATCAGTGTTCAACATGTTGTGGTCTTTCTGTGAGCCACATGTCTTCAAAAATGTGAACGGGTATTTTATGGGCAAGGCAGGGGCAGGTGTTTCCTTAAAAGTCACACTAAAATGCAGAAACCCTTCCTCGGCCATATGTTCAAAAGATGTGTCCTTTACAGTTGAAGTTGCTGGCTTGTTGTGAGGAACCACTCTTCTGGACAGTTTCTAAAGAGAGGGGCCCTGAAAAGAGGACAGTAAACTTTTTTATTTGAAAATAGAACTCGGTTAAAATCTCTCTGGTTGGCAGCGGGATTATTTTAAAATCTCACCGACATTACAGTGGGGTTGCTTTAGAATCTCACAGTGTGCCATTGTGGTTACTTCAAGTCCTCATGGAATGACAATGACTTTATTTACAAAAACTCACG
This sequence comes from Calotriton arnoldi, assembly GCA_963921515.1. Classification (NCBI taxonomy): domain Eukaryota; kingdom Metazoa; phylum Chordata; class Amphibia; order Caudata; family Salamandridae; genus Calotriton; species Calotriton arnoldi. The sequence goes on along the minus strand of CAWUFW010009574.1, from coordinate 710,732 downwards.
GAAATAGAGGGCCATGGGGGCATATTAGCAAGAACGGCGTTAAAATTATCGCCGCTTTAGCGGCAGGAAACTGCAGCTAAAGCGGCGATAATGGGCTTGATAATATGCCCTTGAGAATTCCAATAGAAGCCCAGGATCACACCAGAACATGGGCTTCTATTGGAATTCTCAAGGGCATATTATCAAGCCCATTATCGCCGCTTTAGCGGCAGTTTCCTGCCGCTAAAGCGACGATAATTTTAACGCCGTTCTTTCTAATATGCCCCATGGTTTCATGTCATTGTGAAAGGAAGGTGTGATAATCAGAATTAGAAAGTTGTACCGATTTTAATGTCACTGTGACAGGAAGGCTTAAAATAGAACTCATCACAGTGTGGTCGTGTTTTTTTAAAAACCTGAATGAGCATCAGTGGGTTTGGTTTAAAATTTCACGACGTGAAAGAAGGTTTGGTTTAAATCAGAGGTGCCCAAGGTTGGGCCCACAATGCTGGATAAAACAGGAGTTTATAAAAAGTTCCCATTTAATGAACTGTATCCATAAAGATCACACTTGGAGCTCTGGAACATCTGTCATGGCTTGGGCCCTCGTGGACCAACATTGTCTTACAATCTCACAGAGGAATAACAGGATTCATGAAAAAAAACAGTGCAGTAGAGAGTTTGGTTAAAATCTCGAAGGATGTCAGCAGGGTCGGTTTGAACTCAGTCTGCTGGTGCAACAGGTTATACATATCAATGAGCCGGCGGAGTTGGTTTCAAGCCTCTGAGTGCAAGGCAGGGGGCAAGTGAATGTGGATCAGACACCAGGCTTCAAGGCGCTATTGCTGCAGAGCTAAGCCTGAGGTGCTGCATTGTTGACAGTAACACTTCAGTTATAACATGCAATAAAACTGCATTCTTCAGCCGCATACAAATTTCACATATATTAATAATTAATGTACATCGGCTTTAATCCTGCACGCTTACATGCTCAGAGGAGGTAAAAGCGACGCAATTCTTAACCCCAATAGCAGACTTTGTGTAATATATTTGAAAAAATCGGCGACCACTCTTCTGAACTAGTCCACGCGACGTAAGTTGAAGCTATTGGCATTGTAACTGACAAAGCCTTTTATTTATGTTTTATAAATCAAAACTTAAATAAAAGGCATTGTCATTTACAATGCCAATAGCTCAAAGTTGCGTAAATGCGAGACCTATTGCATTTCAAATGCTTGTTCTTGGGTGGCTCTGTGGACAACGAAGGGTGCCTTGAACATTGCCCTTCTATCAGTAGAGCAATTGCAGTACTGGAGTTGTGCATTCTCCTGGATGAAGAGTGCGCCAGTAGTGTAGAAAGAGCAGCAGTTTGTCCAGTTGAAGGAATATCCTGCGTTACACTTGAGTCCTCATCGCCTTCCTTACCTCTCACATCCTGGGTTTGCCCTGGCTTGGTTGACATCTCGTCACCCTGCACCTCGCCTGCTCCTTGGCAGGGGACGCACACAGTAGAAATTAGTCTTCGGTTGCAGGTTAAGTGGTTATTTTCACGAGCACCGCGCCGAGCACCTGCAAGACAGCAGTCTGTGTATAAGTAGATAATTAAAAAAGCAGAACATATCCGATGAAAAACAAGAGCCGATTTTAAGAGATTCCCAGCTTTCCACAGCCCACGCCTCTCTTCCTTTTCCCTTACTTTCCTGATTGACCTGTCTGTGGGGGCACGATGCGTTTTCCAGGAGCCCGTCACTTCCTGGAGAGCTGTATTTTGGTTCTGGTTGCGATGATCGCGCAGGAGGAAGTTGGGAAACTGCCAGCAAGAGTCTGCAGTGGGTCTACACACACTTGCGGTTGTTTAGAAACACAGGGCCTGTGTAAGTGCCTTTGTTTATAGCATCGGGAGCAGTCGGGTTTCTCTGTTTGTAATGGGCTGCCCCCCTCAGTGCACATCTATTTATTCGTCCCTACTGAGCTGCCCAGACCCACAGAGAAGATAGAAAGAATACGGTGAGATAATATTTGCAATGCTATAGGTCTCGCATTTAAATGCAAGACCTATGGCATTGCAAACAAATGGCCGCCATTGTGCCGGCTGCTTCGAAAATGAAAGCGGGCATGGCCCACTGAATGTAAGCACAACACGTGGTTGTGCCTAACGTAGGAAAAACAGAATAAATAAAATAGTACACCTACTGTGTAACAACCAAGGAAAGGGGACAGTAGCCATGGGAGGTTACAAACGAAGACAAGGTCGTACTAAGGAGGGACTAACAAGCATATTTAGGAATCAGAAGACAGCATTTAGGAAGCACAAAGACACAAGCCAATTAAAAATATGGGCTGGGGAGTGGGCGGGGCTTCTCTCCCGTTCTGAACTACAACAGATCATCGCCAGAGCAGCACTTGCGCTCTGGCTCAGGCTCGACCTAAAAACGACACGACTTTCCTTAGCTATGATCAACCACTGTTAGGGCCTAATTTACTAACGTTATGTGATAGCCTGCAAGATGAACTTAGCACAGAACAAACAGAATCACAATTGAGTAGGGTTGAAAGAAAAAAAAATTGGCAAATTCGATTGGTCTCTCCTTTTTTAAGAAAAAAATATATCATTTTTATTAGGCATTTCTGTGACATGCTTTAGCAACAACAATATGTGGCATTTAAAACATCTCATAGGAGCGATAAACATCAGTACCAAGATAACATTACAGATCAATCTACAGTGAGCAACAGGCAGGTGTCTCCCTGTGTTGCATGAAGTGGTCATGTGGGAACTAAGAAGGTATTACCTGGGTTTAACTGGTTGGCATGACATAGGTGTTATAAACCGACCATGTTGGGATAGCACTAGCGGAGGGGAGGACAAGGGGGGAAGCAGGCACCAGGGAGCTGTGCGGGTGTTGTCATGGTGCTAGCCATGACGGAGGGTGAGTGGGGATGGGTTCCACTTAGGAATCTTGCGTGGTAACCAAGAGCACATCTGAGTGGTGCGTGGGTGCAGGAGGTAGGGCAGTGGTATAGTATCTATTATCAGTGGGTTCATTGGCTTACGGTGGGCGGGATTCATCCTTGATGATGTTCTGGAGGTGGATCCGCATGGCCATTGATATGGGGTGTTTACGGAGGCCTCTAGCCGGATCGCCATGCTTTTGGCTTCTGCCCTGTGGACCAGTGTATGTTGCCATGAAGTTGACAATGGGGGTCATGGCACATGCCACTTTAATGTTATAGCTCTTTTCACGAGGAGGATTGTTACGTCCGTGAACCGGACCACCACTGTTAGACTTGTCAGCCTTAGGGTAGTCTTCCCCCAAAAAATTGCCTTCACTCCTCCTATTTTGCCGGAATTCATTTTTGATGGCCTTATGACTCTGCACTTTACCACTGCTAACCAGTTCTAAAGTGCTTGTGTTCACTCCCCTAAACATGATAAAATTGGCTTACACCCAATTGACATATTTAGTTTACTTATAAATCCCTAGCAAAGTGGTAGATGATGTGGGGATTTTGACCCTATAAACTGACAGGACATTCCCAAAATGACGTCTCCCACAAGGTTTGTAAAATCTGTTCAAAGCATTTGCCTGAGTAAGAGCCCTGCTTGCACAAAGCATCATATGATCAATATCCCTCCCATTCCTAGAAAAAACCCTACTATGATAAAGATGTGATTCCACTATTTTTAATTTATCCATCCCTAAGTACCAATTAAACTTTCACTACAGTCTTAACCCCTTCTTACTAAAGATCAAGATTTTACTTTTAGAAATGATAATCTTCAAAAAGTAGACTTCTGCATACTATAGAACACTGAAAGACACGCTGCAGACAAATAGGAGTTAAATCCATTATGACTACATCATTGGCATACAATATGGAGCTATTAGACATTGCACCACTTTAATTAGAGAGTATGGAAGATCATGGATGTAGAGCGAAAACAGCAGGGGAGCCAACTAGTAGCCCTGCTTAAGACTATTTTGCATTTTAATCCTACAAGATAGGCCCTGTGCCCCCCTCCCATCAGAATTTGGCACCAGGTATTCAAATGCAATTCCATAATAAGACCGACCAAAAGGTGGTGCGGTACACCCACAAAGAAGTTTTCTCCACAGAATCTAATAAACAACTCTGTCAAATGCTGTGGAGAAATCAATAAACGCCGTGTACAAGGGCATACTCCGAAAGAAAGAATATTTGGAACTATTGCTTAAAGAATTGTGCTATGATTCCTCCTAAACCCAGCTTGTTCCAGAGGAATAATGTTCTGGTCATGGGCCCATTGTTGTAAATGACAAAGAAGACTCCTGGCAAAAAGTTTGCCAGAAGTATCCAACAATGCTATCTGCCTAAAACTCGCCAGGGAAGATTTTGGACCCTTCTTGTACAACGGTACAAAAATGCTACCCTTCCAAGAAGAGGGGATTTTTCCAGAACAATAACAGTGATTGAATAACGGGCCGAGAAAGGATCCCTATACCGCAACCTCCTTTTTAATAACTGCAATGGGAATATCATCAAGCCCCAAGGCGCCAGATGATCTAACATTCTTTATAAACCCCACAATTTTGCCTGCTGAAGGAGCACCATACAAGGTGCACATCACTTCATCCACACATAGCACCACAGGGACATCAACCTCAGTATTACTCGAGTACAACTGAGAGATGTATTCCACCCAGAATTTTCTGTGATAGGAATTGCCTGCACCTTAACCCTGGTATCACAATATTCAGCAATCAAACACCAGTACTTCCTAGTATCCCCAAAGCTTGCGGCCTTTCTTAGATTGATCCATCTTACATCACTTCCCTCCTACATTCTTTGAGTTCACGATGACATCTTATCCTCTTAAGACAGTCAATTTCCTGCTGCTGAACCAGGGAGAACCACAAGTACTGTTTTCTTTTCAGGAAATGTATTTCCTGATTTAATGCCTTTGATGAGAAATTGCACCTTTTCAGCAACTGACAACCTTCGGGCCTAGAGCTCAATTTATGGAAGTCATCCATGTGGGACTTATGGAAAGAGACCGGATCATCCCATGGGGATCCCTTAGGGCCAGCAAAAACTCCATTAATCCTACCACTTAAGGTTGCAATATTCATGGGCGTCCAGAAGGTGCAGCCATTTGACTTATTAAAGCCAATCTTACCAAAACAAGGGTTCCCAGGAACTCATTTCTGAAGATCAAAGGCCACCGACGTACCAACTAAACTGTGACCACTCATGTCAGTAGGAAATACAGTAAGTTTCTCACAAGCCCAAAACATTTGAAAAGAAACTATTGTATAATCAAGTAGACTCTGTGCGGAAGTTGAATCAAAAGTAAATATGGCAACTCTGCCGACAGGAGAGCTTCCATTTAATATAATCAAATCATATTTTTCAAGAGCTTTAAGTAACAGAATCCATCGTGTATCCGTTCTAATTTTATCTGGGAGCAAAATCTCTGCAATAGACCAAACTTCTTCTTTTTCAACATTAGGAAAAGTAGAAGTAGAAGAATTAGACACCTTTCAATTTAAGTCGCCCTTGATAATAACCAAGGGACAATCTTCAATAATACTAGTATCATGAACAAAAGCAAAGAGTGAACTCGACAGGAAATCAAATGGTTTCCAAGGTTGAAAATAGATTTTCACTAATAAGAAAAAAGAAGGACGGCTACAAACATCTGAAAAAGCCAATTTCAAGCAAAGACACAAATTTGAAGCATGTGTATAAACTATGTGCTTCCACTTAACCATATTCTTAAGTAGAATTGCCATCCCCCATTAGCATGACCTCTTTCAGAACGCCTTGCTTTACAAGAAAATGCAAACTAACCGCTACTAGTAAGCTCTGCACATGACCAGTTTTCTTTAAGCATTTAATTAAAGGATTAAGAGATTTTAGGAATTCAAATTTTGTCTCTTCATGACCCAACCCGGCCATATTCCATGACAGAAGTTGCCGACTCGAGCTACCTCGAGTAGGCTTGGGCATAAATTTGCAGAATTCGGGCACTCCTCCGCGGAGAGTGGAGAGTGTAGAGTTCCTGAATTCCACCTTCACGGGTGCGAAGCAGAGCTTTTTTTCTGTTTGCGCGCTCACGATAAACTCGGGCAATACTTTGCACCTGCTTGCATGGCTTCCAGCCGCGATGGTGCTAACAGAGTCCTGATCGCGATTGCATCGCTTGAGAAGCTTTTATGCCCGAGAAGACAGCCTTTTTGAGAAGATTTTCTTCTCCAACCAGCCATCGGACTTGTGTTTTTTGTGCAAGAAGCCTTCTTTAAAACTTCTTTTTACAACAGGAAGTGCACCAGAGACTCCCACTTCCTGTTCTTGTCTAGCAGGCTCCTCCCAGTGCTTTGTCCATCTCCTGGTTACTTTTCATTTGGATTTGGTCCTGGAAGGATCACTCTCCTTGTCTGCTGAATCTATACCATTGGATTTAAGGACTTTGTATTTGAGATTTCACAAGTTCAAAAACTGTTGTATAAGGGTATTGTTTGTTTGATTGTTGGCATGCAGCAGGATTATTTTGTACTTTTATTCGTTTTTAAAATGTATTGTGGTGGGTGGCCTGCAGTTTTAGTAGGGGCCTAGTTACTTTTTGTTGCATGTAATTTTTCTTCTTTTGCAAAGGAAAAATGTTGCACAGTTTATTTCATTTTCTCCATGTTCTTTAATAAATTTGCAATATTCATTCAATTCACTGTGTGACCTAGTCTGCCTATGGGCCTTCCAGTCAGTAGGACCAGTACTGGTCATGACTGCATAAAACATCTGTTTCTGTAGTGTCCTTTGTGCTGAAACATCATTTAGTCATCCATTTGCAACAAGATCACACAAACCAATTGCTATGATCCACAAAATGAATTATTTTATTTTAAAATTGTTTTCAATTTTTCGTTCTTTGAATAAAGTTTCTTTAAATGTTTTTTTTCAAAATTTGATGCATATCAGAGTTTCCTTTTTATTCAATATACACTGGAATCACAAAAAATGACATCAATGAAAATAACGTACAAATCACTTTAACATAATACATGTACAACATAAAAGACCAACACAACATTTCAAACAGTTTTTTTGGCTCAGGTTCTGTACAGTTTCAACGTACAATAATATCCTAAGACCCCTGAGTGCTATCTCACTAGAAAAAGTTTATAGGTTTTAGCAGAGGTAGTGGCCAAATAGTGACCCTACTTAGCCCGCACCAAGACAATTTTTGGTTACTAAGTTGTGAGCCACAGTGGTAACACATAAATTTGAACACTTAGGGGTCGATTCCGATCTGGGTCGGAAAGCCCTCCGACCGAGCCGGATCCGGAGTGTTTTCCCACCGGGCCGTACCCCTGGAGTCCGACCAAGCGAGTACGATGCTGCTGCATGCTGACGGACTCGGCTCGGTCGGATTCCCATTTAAGTCAATGGGAGCCGGTCGTACGACGCGTGCATGGCCTCGCATCAGCTGAATAGGTACGTCTCGCAAAAGGGCGCCCCCTGCAGTGGGTACACGTTGGTGCCATCCGCACCGTACATGCATGTGAAGGGGGACCCTTGGGTCCCCCCCTGTGTTCGACTCGTTAGGCTACGGGTGAAGGGGGTCCGGCACGGACCCCCAAAGTCCGCTTCCCGGAGCTTTTTCATCCCGGAGACTCCGACTCGATCCGGCTGTCCGAATCGTGCATTGTACTGGCTTGGTCGGAAATCGACTCCATTGCGCGGTACGGTTCATCTGCGACTGAGTCGTATGGAGCGGTTCGGACCCGGAAATGAGTCGGTCGGTGATTTCGCGTTCTTCGCATCGTAGTTGCTCGCTCGTACAGCTGTACGAGTCGGTCGGAGAACAAGCGTAAGGCTCGTACTTTTTCCGGACGGATCGCGTTCGGAGCCCTACCGACCGAGATCGGAATCGACCCCTTATTTGGCCAAAAAAGAAGCTGTTGACGCTTTTCGAACCCTGACGCGTTCCTTTGAGGGTTCTCCTCAGGACACAGAACATTTCAAGAGCTGCAAATTAAAAAAAGGCTACAATTACCACACAATATTCATCCACAATTACGCTCTTTCCTCTAACTCCATCTCAACACAGCCCAATTTCTTTAGAATACTTTATTGTTTGATTAATAAAAATCATTACAATGATGGACATGCAATATAAAATAAGAAAACAAAAACGTATATCAAATGTTTGCTAAAATATTTACACATAGAACAAAAGACAAGTGTTATCTTAGTCCTGGGTTTTGCTTACATTATTTCCTCTTAGTATTTTAAAATCCACAATAAATAATAAAAAAAAAAAAAAAAAAAACCTGGAAGTCTATATTTATTCATATTAGTAAAATATTAACTTCATCTAAACAATAAGACTTTTTAAGATACGAGTAAGAAACAGTCAAGAACCATAATTGTCCGTTCTAGTTTGGCGTCTACTAAGGCCACAGGACAAGACATTAATTCATGAGGAGTTGATGACAAATACCACTAATAGTGCAATTCCGTTTATAAAATAAGAATACCTACATACAATAATTTAAAATCCAAGAATACACAAGAAAGCAACATAGTCCATGTGCAAAAGGCCGCAATCAACTGCTGTCGAATAGTACGGAGGAGTGAGTAAATCAGCATAACATCATTGGACTTAATCCTCCCTTTTGTAAATAACAGCTGTTGACTTGCTGGCTCTCACTATTTATAAATCTTTTTACTGTTCTTGTGACGAACTTGGTGAACCGGATATTAAGCAATGGGTTATCCGGATTCATTGATGCAAGGATAGCTTGTCTACACGTACGCGTGCCAAGTTTGTTCCATTCACTCTTCAGCAAGATCTTTCGGTCGTCAAGGAGTGCAGGACAAAGACATACCACATGCTCGATTGTTTCCTTGCTGCTCCCACACCCCCTGCACATTATGTTGGTATTTGTGCGGCGCCAACTTGGCAAGTAATACAAGAATGGCCATTCTCCCATTCTAAGGGCCAAAAATCTTTTTTTCCACAGTACTGAATAGGTGCATGACAAATAAGTTGACACGGTCCCTGGCTTAAACCCTGATACGATTGTCCAGGCATGCTTACGTTGTGCCAGTTGGGCTCTGTCCGAGTGGAAAGACCAGAGGCGAACTTTTCTTTTAATGTGGATTTTAAGTGCCTGCTGTGATGGATTAGAGCTCCAGATTTCTTCTGCATCCAAGAGTTTTAAAGAGTCTTGTAAATAACACCGGAATGATCCACCAAGCTGGCCGGCTGAGATTTCCTGCCACAAAAGGCCTTCCAGGCATCCTTCTCTGGAGGTACGCAACTTATTACAAAGCCTAATAAATGCTCCAGCCCCTACCGCTTGGTGATCTTGGAGACCAAATCCAAGACGTATTTGAGCAGGGGATGAACTTTTTGGAAGGCTCAGCACTTGTTTGAAAATTCTTGTTATTATTTTATTCACATGGCTCTTGTCTTTCCCTTGCATAATCTCCTGGCTATAGGTGAGGAAGTTAATGATTTTTGCCTTCATGACACTTATAAGTGGGGTCAAGCTTGGACCGGACAGTTGCCTTGCGAGGGTCTTAAATGCCACTTGGATCGTCAAAGCTTTGGCTTCTACCTCATCTCTATGTTTGGCGAATGAGCCCCTTCTATCCATGTGGACCCCCAGATACTTATATGAAACAGCTCTATCAACGCTTTTACCATTGTATTGCCAACCACCGCCTTGATATTTCCTTAGCCCGAAGGGAATTGCCCATGTCTTTGTTAAATTCAATTCCAGTTCATTTTCAGTGGTGTAGAGAGACAACCGATTAAGTAGTCTCTGCAGGCCGACCCTGGTGTGGCTGAGCAGGACGAGGTCATCCGCGTACAGTAAATTACTAACTCTTACCCCGGCGATTTTTGGGGGATGAGAGTTGACTTCATCGAGTGACTCCGACAGATCGGAGATGAAGAGATTAAAAAGGAGGGGCGCCAGCACACAACCTTGTTTCACTCCGCGAGATGTTTGTATTTTCCTTGATATATACGATCCATCCCCAAGTTTTATGCGGATCCATGTATTAGTGTGCAGCGCAATTATGGCTTGTAGAAGCACTGGTGGAATCCCCCATTTCCGCAGTTTGAGCCATAATCGGCTTCGGGGTACGCGATCAAAAGCGGCCTTGAAGTCGACAAAACAACCATGCATTAACATTCCTGATGCTACCACTTTATCCAACAGGACAGATATTGCAAGCAGGTTTGTTATGGTGCCTGATTTTTGCACAAATCCTGTCTGGTTAAAGGGTATAAGATGGCCTTTTGTAACCCAAGACGCCAGATCTTGAAGGAGCAGCTTGGCATAGTATTTCGATTCCACATCCAATAGAGTAATCATCCTGTAGTTTTTCGGATCTGATCTCTTACCACCTTTATAAATTGGATGTATAATAGCACCATGCCAAGATTCCGGTAGTACCTGGTTAGTCCAGCAATAAGAAAAAAGGGGTGCCAGTTGATTGGCCCAAAATTCTGTGTCCTGTTTATACAGAGATTGAGGTAGACCATTTGGCCCAGGAGCTCCATCTGAGCGACCCTCAGTTATTATTCGTGCTGTTCTTTCCGTAAGAATTCCTAATGTTGTGGATGCCCATTAAGTCGATTCTTCATGCTGAAGTGGTGATTTGGTATCAATTACAGATGGAATCCTTATGTTTAATTCAGAAGGTTTCTCGGGTATCCCAACATAGTTTGTACCTAGCAGGTGGCATAAATTGGGTTGTAGGGCCATAGCTGGGAGTTTGGCCAATAGACCATCTTCCTTTTCTGGTTCTTTAAAATGGGTTGTTAGATAAAATGCCCATTCGGCTTCAGAGATGTTAGCGCTACTTTGTCCTCCTTGTTTGTATGTTTTGGAATTAACAAGTGACCAGAACGATTTTGAGTTGTGACTTTTGCTTGCGTGTATCAATTTTAACCAGAACTGCTCGGAACGCTTGTTTTTCTCAAGAAATATTGCTTGTCGGAGTGATTTTTGAGCTTGCTTATATATATTGAATCTGTAGTCTTCCCCCGGGTGCCTGCGTACTTGTCTTAGCGCACTATTGCGTATTGATTTTAATTTCTTAATTTCGGCTGTTATTATTATTGAATTGCCTTTTTTGGTTTTTCGTGTAGTACGTGGAAAGTTTTTAAGCAGTTCCCGGGAGAAGAGTTCCCATGCTGTAGTAAGCGGGAATACATCGATGCTCCTTAAATCTTGCAGGGCTCTACATTTGGTCATTATTGCTGGTATAATTGGATCTGACCATTTCAACCTTTTAAGGTTTTCAGTGTGATTTCCTCCTGAAGTCAGGCTTGTCGCGGCATGACGTGCTATATGAAATGACATAGTAGTCACTTGGGGACGATGATCACTGTCTCCTCGTGCGGCTATGGTATAATTCTCGATCAAAGGGAGAATTTCCTTATTGCAGATGGTGTAGTCTAAAAAGGAGTAAATGCGACCATTCGATCTTGTCCAATTTGGTGGATTATCCTTAGGGAAGCGACCATTCAAAATTGTATAGCCCAAAACACTGAGTTGTAGCACCATGTATTCACCGAGTTTGCTGTATTTGTTACCGGTGGGTTTTGTTTGTTCCAGAATGTCTGGCCACGGTGCATCGTACTCTTCAGGTAGTTCTTGAAAGAGATTTGTGTTATAGTCACCAGATACTAAGCAGGCTGTTCTTCTGAGATTACTTTGTAATTTACACAAGATCTGGATTAGGTAGTTGAACTTGGATATTTTCTCCCTAATGCTTGGTGAAATATAGACGTTGATCAAAATCAGTTGTTCAGTCTGTTTGGGAGTATCAATCCTTATGCCAAAAATCCAGTCTTCCTCGAATGACAATTGAACTATATTAGCTTTTAACTTGGCTGAAATGTAAATTGAAAGACCACCGCTGGGTCGACCAGACTTGTGCAGCTTCTGAGCGGGAATTCTATATTCCAAGTATCCTTCTATTGGAAGACTAACCAGGGACCATGTTTCCTGCAATAATATAACCTCGTGTTGTTTTAAAAACTTTATCACTTCTGGAGATTGAAGTTTTGGGGTAAGACCGTTGATATTCCACGAACATACTGAGAGACCGGGTTGAATACCAGTTCAATTGTAATTTCCCCCGTCCAGGGCCGCTGGCAGCCATGCCCAGTCAGTCGCCATGATTTTGGGCTCCTCTATTTCAGGGTGAATAGCCCTTCCGGGGGATCGGCCTTTAGCTGATCTTAGTATTGAAGAAGATGGTGGTCCTGGTTTATCTAATATGATAGGAGATTTTGCAAGAACCGATGGGTACCGTGGTTCAATTTGGGGAGCTATTTTAATACCCCATTTGTTAAATAGGTCAGACCTTGATAATACCTGCTCCTTAATTGCTACACTTGAAAAGGTGATCAATGTTGGTTCGGTAAGTTGATTACTTCTGATTGGTTTAAATTCGATTGAAATTATATCATTGGATTCAATATGACGCAGTTCAGAGGTAGATTTAAAAAGTTTCAGAATATTCCCTCTATTCAAAATATCGTGTGGTCCTTGAGTGATGTATTCAGGAATAAATAGCAATTTAGCTTTTATGTTTGTTGTGATGGGATCATGGCCAGGGATCATGTGATTATTTTTATTCATTGTCCCGAATGGGTCAATTCTCCTTTGAATATATAATGGATGTTGCTTGTGTCCCGCTTGTCCGCCTTGAGATTGGTAGTCCACTATATTGGAGAGATGTTTGCCCATTTGTATTATATCCGGATTCTTAAGCAGTGTTATCTTGAAATTCTCATTTCCTCCTGACCCATATTCATCCTCATACTGTTTTATGACTTCCCTGTTTTGATTTTCCTTTGGTGTATTTACCATATTTGTTGGAATTGTCGGATCTTCTAGTCCAGTTTTGGCAGTATTATGTAATGTTTCTGACTTAGTGACCTTTTCCAACTCATCTAAAATCAAGGGCTGTGGAGACTTTGCTGAAACCTCTCCCCTAGCCCCGAGTGGATCCTTGTGGTCTTTACAGTGGATGGATGCTGATGGCACCCTACTAATTGACTCTGTAGTTAACTGTAAAGGTGATTTTTGTGATGATGAGAAATTGCTATCAAAACTTACAGAACTGATTGAGCCAAGTCGTGTGTTGCCCTTTTCAATATGGGGGGGGTCACTAGTCATGTTTTGTATCACTGTGCTGCGTTTATTACGTTTTTTTCGAAGTCTCTTTCTTTCCCTTTTGCTCAGATGTTGATTTTGAGGGGATTTATTCATTATTCCTGACCCTGAGCCGACGTCTCTGATTTCGGCACTTTGCATTGTTTCGGACGTAAACAAGGTTTCTGTTTTTGACGTAATTTTATTTTTATTAGTGGTTTGAAAAATACCGTACTCCTTGGGTGCCACTTGATTGTCTGGAGACGGAGCTGCAGCTGAGACGTCAATCGGTCGAATATCGATTTTTACTGGTGAAACCTTATGTCCTTTACTAGTTTTGTTATGATTTGTATTTTGATCTTTAACTTTCTGGGTGGTTACGTTGATTGAATGTGAGCATGGGGGATACGGTTGGTCTTGCTGCCATGATGATAATTTCCTTATTTCTGTCAGGACCAGGGCAAGGAACTGGGGAAGCGTAGACAGGCTATCGATTATTGGCGAGCAGCAACATATCGCTTGGGTCATGTTGACTTTGGATTGTGCTTTTGTGATTAAGGCGTTCAAGCCTTCCAATTTATTGTCGATCCCTGCCGTATATACTGCTAGTGTATTTAGAAGATCGACTTGTAAATCAAGTTTATCTGAATGATAATTTAATGCAGACACTGTAGATTGTAGGGTTTGTAAAAGCTGGGGCCAAGCAGTAGTGAATTCAAACACTGTTAGGTCATGACCTTCAGTCGCATCTTTTGTTTTATTAAATTCTGTCTTGAAGAAGGATAAGTCCAGGAGAGAGTGATCATTGGGCTCTCCCAACTTTGTTTCAGGGGATTCGTAATGGGCCAAGACAGGAGGCGTCGTTGGCGTTAGCGGTTTGATGTTACCTGGGGAAATCCTGGTCCACTGTGCTGTATGAGGGGTGATGTTTATTTTGTTTCCAGGAGAGCCTATGTTATTTATGTGAAGGTTGGTTTCCTGCTGTAAAGGTGATCTATGTTTGAGGGGAGAGTCATCACTTGAAATAGATATTGGCGGTGAGCTTTGTTCCTTGTTTAATTGATGAACTTGTTGTAAGAGAAGAAGCGTGTCTCCGGACCGAGTGACTGAGCTTGTCCTATTTTTTCCAGGAGTAGAGAGATCATCCCTTGGAAAGTGGCCATCTGGGGATATAATTGTGACCTGGTTATCAAGCTGTTCGTGGATCAGGGCCTGCACTTTAATCTGGACTGGGTCTGTTTTAAGAAATGATTGAGAGGGCTGAACTGATGGAAACGATGTTTCGTTGGGGTTGGTTAAAACTTGAGCTTTGGTTCCAGGTTTCTTGAAAAAATCTCTGAGAGTCCTCTTTTTTACATCATTGATCATTTCCTCTTGCATGTTATGCTGTTGGATTGATGGCGCTAGAGGTGTTGTTGTTTCCTTCTTAGTGGTACAGCCTGAAGGGCCAGATCCCTGTTCAGAGTACTGCAGGTGAGGGGGTGATGACATCGAAGGGTGGAGTTGCACTGTCTCTAGTTCCTCAAGTGATTTTATATATTCTTTATTCAACTTCTTGCGGGTTTTTGCTGTTTCTTTCCTAAGCCTTCCGGACCGCATTATAATGTAACTGTAACTTGGAGTGGCTGCTCCCCCTTTCTTTGATACTCTGGCTTCCTTATGGGACGGAGAATCACGCCTTTACACTTATTTATTGCGGGTATTAGGCCCCAGTAAGCGGCAGCCAAACTCCGCTCTATTTCAATAAGCGAGCGTGGGGAGCCGGGGAACGAGAAGGGTTACCGCCGCTGCGCTGGCCTGCGCGGCTCAACCCTACTCAACCCCTCAACCCCTCAACCCCTCTGCACTTCCAACACTAGCCCCAATCACGGGTCTCCTCCTCGTTCAAGATAGCCGTGATTTTATCGCACTGTTGTCTGTCTTTCTTTTTGACCTTTCACACTCTACGTTAGTGAGAGACCTTTGACGATATGATACCTACTGGAGCTATTATCCAAACTCCCAGTAGCTTATTTGACTTGCTTACTTGTCTGCAGCTTGTTCGTGGAGAGACCATAAGCAGCTGAAAAATTAGAGTCGGGGGAGTCCATATGCGTGCACGAAGCAAAACCAGACAGCCCACTGGTGGCCCGCAACTGTCTTTTCCGGTGAAAACTGTACTCACTCAAACCTGCTTGCCAACCTCCCCTCGGCTGGACAGGCAGGACTGCTGGACTGCAGGACTGCTAGGCTGCTCCGTTCACTGTTAGCAGAGAGTAGCTCTGCTCACCTCTGCTTTCCTGCACCTTGCAGTCTGGAAATCTGAAGCCAGCGGAAATAACAGCTGAGGCTGAAGCTGTTGCGGTGACTGTGGTTTTTTCAGTATGCGAGGGAGGAACGAGGGATTGGAGCAGGATTAATGTCACGGTGGATTTGAGGAGCAAGCCACACTGCACTGCACCATCCCCACCCGCCGCCTGAAAACCAACAAGAAACCGCAGAAACCGCAGAAGAAGCCGTGAGGATCGTGCAAGAGCCGTAGTAAGCACTTCAGCCTCCCGCTGCTACTGCCTCTTGCCGCTGCTCTCGACCCAGTGGCGTGGCGGTTACCTCATGTGGTCTCCTCGTAAGCCCTCACCTCCTAATGCTACCGCTTACTCCATGCGGCAGCGGCAACGGCAGCGGCGGTGGCGGCGGTGGTAGTCGCGGTAAACTGCTTCAAAATCCATATAACAAAAGCTGTCACAATTTGTTATATGGATTTTGAACTGTGATCATTGGAAAGAAAAATAAAAAATCAAAAAGAAAGAATCTTCTTGAATTTAACATACTGCCTAAGAACTCATCATTGGAAAACTCTCAAAAATTATTGATGAAAAACTTTTTGGAAATTGTTTGGCACTCCTCTGATTTGTATTTATTGTCTTAGTTGTTTGTGGTACTGAAGCGGTGGACCACACAGAGTGAGCTCCAGTGTTCATTATCATAATTTCTCCACACATTAGTATAATCAACTAGTGCGCCTAAGGTGCTTTACCCTAACCGCTTAGATGTCTTAAATTTTCATCCACAGGTGGTCTTAGTTGCCGGGTTCCAAGTAGGATGCAGTCACTACTGGAGTTTCCGTTTTTAAATCCTTGCTCACTTCACTTTGGGTTGCGAAAGGCGGGCCAACGTATTTTTTTATTATTGTTATTAAATTAGTATAAAAAGGATACTAATAAAGCTGGGGGTTGCATAAC
Organism: Calotriton arnoldi; assembly: GCA_963921515.1. Taxonomy (NCBI): domain Eukaryota; kingdom Metazoa; phylum Chordata; class Amphibia; order Caudata; family Salamandridae; genus Calotriton; species Calotriton arnoldi. The sequence continues at coordinate 694,366 of CAWUFW010009574.1, read as the reverse complement.
TAAAATATCGATGTCTGTCTCTCTGGTGCTAATAATTAGAAAAAAACAGGTCTTTTTTCCTACAAGACTATGTTCTGGAAACATAATACGTTCACTAACTGTAAAACTAAAAATGTGGTTTACGGCATAATCTGTCCCTGTAATATGCTGTTCATTGGAAACATAAACCAAGAAATTCGACAACGTATTACCCAACATAAATCCAGAATTCGGAAGAAAGTTTTAACAGCCCCTTTGGTGAACCACTGGGTAGCGGAGAAACACATGGAAGCGGAATTGAAATGGACAGTGATTTCATCTGTAGAACATGGTAATAGAGGTGGAGACATCGAACGACGTCTAAGTCAGCGAGAAGCATTTTTAATTGTGAAGGTCAATACTGCAATGAATGGCTTGAATGAACTAACAGAACTTCAAAATCTGTGAATTATTTATTTTTCAGCAGTATAATCAACTGCTCTAACCATATTTGCATTCAGTAAATTTCACCTATATTTTGTCATGAATAATGAAAACAACATAATGAATAAATCAAAAGCCCATATCTAAGGACTGATAGTGGCCATAGTGACAAAATACACTCATGATTGTGACCGGGGATTTCTGCCACATTCGTGTCTATGACGATATCTGAAACACGTTGTCAGCAAGTAGATCGCTGAAATAAACTGGATCCTTTTGAAGATGGTCCCATTAAATTTTGTTTTGACAGATCATAACATCTTTAATCCTCCTAAATTTATTTCGCGAAGCACCATAAAAATAGACAAAACCACACCATACAGACTTCCTGCCTCCTTTCAAGAAAGGAATGCTAACTACCTTTTAACCACGATTGTTGCCAATATCAAAATGATAAAGAACATGTTCTTTTACTCTTCAAATCTGAATGACAACAATTGGACGACAAATTGAGGGAAGTGAGAGCATTCTCCAAACACTAAACTGCCTCGACAAACGTATTTGTTATTCATTGAGACTACAACTCCCATAAGCCCTTAGTTCGGGCTTGATGAAATGTGATTGCTGAAAAATAAAGATGTGGCATACACCTGTTATTTTCTAACTAATAGCACCAGAGACACAGACATCGATATTTTAGTTGCGCGACCCCCAGCTTTATTAGTATCTTTATTATACTAATTTAATAACAATAATAAAAAAATACGTTGGCCCGCTTCCGCAACCCGGAAGTGAAGTGAACAAGGATTTAAAAATGAAAACTCCAGTAGTATCTTCATCCTACTTGGAACCCGGCAACTAAGACCGTCTGTGGATGAAGATGAAGCGATTTCGGGAAGACCGTTCGGAAAGACCGCTCCGTAAGTGGTGTAAACCAAACGCTGTAGGGCCAGCTCCTCGTCTTTAGAATTTCCCAAACGGCAACTTCTGACTATCAAGCGTAACAAACAATGGCCACACGTAGACTGGCCCATAACAAATTGATGGAAAGTCATGTGTTGTTGTAGACACCCACTACCTTTTTATGAACTTATGGGCTCTATACACGATCAGCTCTCAGTACAGGGCTAACAATAAGCACCATGGACAATGAACATTTAAGCATACGCTTTTGCGTCCAGAATGGATGTGGTGTAAAGAAACATGTGCCTTTCCAAAATTAAACTGGAGGTTGCACATTTTGCACACTGTGCATAACGAAATGGATACAAGATATAAAGAAACTTGATTTCTTCACTTGCGCATGTTATCAGTTTTTATTGAGGTACATACATTACTAAGGGGGCATTCCATATATAAAAATTGTTTTCTTTAAACTTTACAGAAAAGAAGACAAACTTTAGTCAGGAAGAGATGGTGTTCTGAGATTGGGCAGATTCCAAAGTAAGTGCTCCAAGGTTGCGTGATATTACCACATCACTTTCCAATGCGTCAGAACCATTTAATTAACATCGAGTTTTGTGTCTTTTTTCGTAGATTGGTGCCAATGGTGGCAGTCCATAGGTGTTCAGAAATGTTTTGTGAAAAAGAATCACATTGAGTGGATTTAAGAGATGGAGGTAAAGAAATTGGGCTGTGTTGAGATGGAGTGAGAGGAAAGAGCGTAAGTGTGGATAAATATTGTGTTTTATTTTTAGCTTGTTTTTTCAATTTGCAGCTCTTGAAATGTTCTGTGTCCTGAGGAGAACCCTCAAAGAAACGCGTCAGGGTTCGAAACGTGTCGACAGCTTCTTTTTTGGCCAAATAAGTGTTCAAATTTATGTGTTACCACTGTGGCTCACAACTTAGTAACCAAAAATTGTCTTGGCGTGGGCTAAGTAGGGTCACTATTTAGCCACTACCTCTGCTAAAACCTATAAACTTTTTCTAGTGAGATAGCAGTCAGGGGTATTAGGATATTATTGTACGTTGAAACTGTACAGAACCTGAGCCACAAAAACTGTTTTAAATGTTGCGTTGGTCTTATGTTGTACATGTATTATGTTAATGTGATTTGCACGTTATTTTCATTGATGCCAGTTTTTGTGATTCCAGTGTATATTGAATAATAAGGAAACTCTTATATGCATCAAATTTTGAAATAAAACATTTAAATTAACTTTATTCAAAGAACGAAAAATTGAAAACAATTTAAAAAATAGAATAATTAATTTTGTGGATCATAGCATTTGGTTTGTGTGATCTTGTTGCAAATGGATGATTGAAGGATGATCAGTATTGGCCTTCTCTTGTTGTTGAATATTATGGGCCGGCCTTACTGATTGAGGGCCAAACCCTTTTGTGTTAAGAAACATCATTTAGGCCATGGTTGGCATTGGATTACATTTTTTTTGGGGGGTATTGCACATTTTTTTCTACAAACAGTGTATACGTGAGGTCACATAGTTGATACCTTTGGAGAATGTGTGGTGTTGTAAAAACCTTTAGCTCAGTTAATTTTAGTTTTTGGCATTGCTGAATTAGTTGTTTTCTCCTATGTTGCTAATTACCATGCCTCCTTTCTTTGTCTGGCCAGTGTATGAGTGTGTTTGCCATAGACCAACATTTGTCTTTGTTCACTTTGCCATGTGGCCAGGGGCCAAGTTTTTTGTATAGTCAGTGTCCACAGGCTTGTATGTGTTCTTTGTTCTCCATGCCTCCTTCTTGCTGTTGTTTGATCATGTGACTGGTGACAATTTTATGTAGGCAGCCAGTGTGCTTTTGCCACATTCCTGCATGTGTTCTTTGTTTTCCATGCCTCCTACTTGTTTTTTGAACAAGTGGCTGGTGGCCATTTTCGGTAGCCAGCCAGTGTGCTTTTGCCACAGGCCGGCATGTGTTCTTTGTTTTCCATGCCTCCTGCTTGTTGTTTTGTTTGACCATGTGGCTGGCGGGCATTTTGTGTAGCCAGCCAGTGCGCTTTTGCCATAGGCCTGCATGTATTTTTTGTTGTGGTCATGCCTCCTTGCTGGTTGTTGTTGTTGTTTGACCATGTGACTGGCAGCCATTTTGCATAGCCAGCCAATGTGCTTTTGACATAGGCCTGCATGTCTTCTGAGTTCCTCATGCCTTCTTGCTCAGTGTTGTTGTTGACCGTGTGGCACTGGTTGGCAGCCATTTTGTGAGTCCAGCCAGTGAGCCTTTACCTCACTGATGTTGTCAGATCCCACAGGCTCAACATAATCTCCTATGCTGACGACAGCCAACTTATCTACTCGCTCAGTGAGAACCCCTTCACTGCCAAAAGCAACTTCTGTAACGCCATGACCGATGTAGCCAATTGGACAAGGTTCAGCTGCCTCAAACTCAACTCCTTGAAAACAGAAGTACTAGTCTTTGGGAACAACATCTCTGCATGGGTCCAAAGTTGATGGCCAGTGGAACTCGGACCAACACCCACACCTACAGACCATGCACACAATCTTGGCATCATCCTCGGCAACCAACTGAGCATCAAACAACAAGTCAATGCAGTTGCTTCCACACTCTTCAAATGCTGTGCAGAATCTTCAGATGGATCCCAATCAACTCCAGAAGGATAGTCACACAGACCCTCATCACCAGCCGACTTGACTATGGCAATAATGTCTACACCAGAATCCTGACCAGGCTCGTCAAAAGACTCCAGGCCATACAGAACACCACAGCCAGACTTATCCTGGACCTCCCCAAATGGACCCACATCTCCTCCAACTCAGAAACCTCCACTGGCTACTCATCCAGAAGAGATGCAAGTTCAAGATCCTCACACCCACATACAAGGCTCTACACACCAAGGACAAACCTATATCAATCATTGACTGAACTTCCACCTACCTGCAAGACACCTATAATCCGCCCTGCTTGCACACACCCCCTGCAACCCGCAAGACACCTATGATCTGCCCGCTCGCACACACCCCCGCATCCTTTGCAGACGCAGCAGGGCTGCTCCTTCTCTTACAGCATGTCCAAGACCTGGAATGCCCTGCCCTATCACCTCCGTACAGCACCCTCCCTGGTGAACTTCAGAAAGAAACTCAAGACCTCGCTCTTTGATGGAAACACAGTACCCTCGGCACCCAAATATCCCTAGGGGTGACAGTGCCACGCTATACAAATGCTGCTCGATTGATTGCATTTACAGCGGATGGACACTAATTAGGTTAAATCAATCTGTACTTCATCTATGCTTCACACAAACACAAGTAAGTAATGCAGCAATTTGACGCTGTGCAAGTGCTACCGAATTAAACGGCGACAAAGAAGACTGAAAAGGATGCCAAATATAGCTAAGTAATGGGTGGGCTTAAAGTCCCCTTTTAAAGAGTTTTTGTTTTTAGATATAATAAGTCGTTGGCCAGCAAGAGCGCATGCACGCTGCCTACAGGATCAGTATAAAAACCAAGCACTGACAAGGTAGGAAAAATACAAAATTAGTAGTTTGAAAGAACAGCAGTCAATCAAATAAAATTGTTGTGCTGTTCTATCGCTTTCCACATATATCCTAACTGGGTTTGCCTTATTAATTAAAATATGTAGCACATAAATCATATAGGAAGACTTATCTTGAGCAAGTGCTACTTCAAAAAATTGCCTAACATGTAAAAGTCAGTTAACCAATAAGATTCATATCGACCTGGTCTGCTGCATCCTATGCAACCTTTTGTGCATTTCAAAGTTCAAAATCACATAAAAGCAGCTTCGTATGTCTGAAAACAGTGGGGGCATATTTATCAAAGGCTTTGATTCACCAAAGGGGATGCAGGACAATACAAATCCTAGAATTAGATTTACCAAGCCACCCTACGCCACGTTTCGTGGCCCTGCATGGCTTGGTAAATTTGGAATAACGCAAGCCAGAGCAAGTTACTGCCTTGCATTGCTGTGTACCAAGGAGGTGTTCCATGGGTGGAGTGTGGGTGTTCCCATGCACCCACCCATGGATTTTGGTGCATTTTCAGATATACCATGAATAGTAGACCTGGGAATGTGTCAGAATGCTGCACATTCTCAGAGGAGGTGTAACGAGGAGAAATATGTTTATTTCTCCTCATTTTTTCCTCTTTCTACATGTGCTACATTGTGTAGCAAATATAGAAAGAGGAAAAGTGTCAGAGGATTGTTTTTGTGCAGGAAGGTGTCCTTTTCTGCACAAAAACAATCCTGCCTGCAACACAGGCACCCTTACACCATGGTCAAGGGTGCCTGCATTGGTGCTAGGGAGCCAAAAGTGCACCAGCACAAAGAGAGAGCAGGAGTGCACCATATTATTTTAGATATGGCACATTCCTGCCCCCTCACTTTTACACAGCACCGCAAGGTGTCTTGCTGCGTTGCATTGTGTGAAAAATGATAAAGATGACCCTAGGCCTCTAAGGAAGGTGAAGTCAGATCTTTGTCTCAGTTACTCCCATTGAAGTCAAAGGGGGTGAGCAATATCTCAAGCGTGATGTAGATTTGCAGGTTAGGTGACCACACTGAAGTCAATTGGAAGCACCAACACCTTAAGAAGGGTAAAAATGACACCAAGGCAAGTGACACCTGGTAGTGAGTCTTTCGAAATACTGTAATCAGATGGTCAGCATCTGCTGCAGCATACCTCATTTAAATGCCTTCTCACTGCTAATCATGAAAAATAATTGAAAAGTTAATGAGCGGGCAGGGAAGAGAAGGTCAGTGTTCCTCGCTACATCAGTGTATCCCTTCTATGTTGTTATGTCAAACGCTCCAAACTGTTCCTGTCCTTTTCGTACATACGGGTGACTAGAGCCACCCCTACCAAAGTCAACAACAGGTACATGCATACAAAATTAACCTGCATTTGACATAAATACAAGGCCATCCACAAACCCTTAAAATATCTCTAGTACAGCAGCAATAAGAATATTTTAAGCACAATACCAGCCCGCGGCTCCCTGTAGCCGTCAACGATCACTGCATGGAGTCCCCCTGTGACGAGGCAGGGGGGACTTCACTTCCCATCTCCCCCTGCGTGAGGAAGCGCTTTTAAGCGCGACACCAGCCTGCGGCTCCCTATAGCTGACAACAATCACCACAAGGACTCCCGCTGTTAGGAGGCAGGGGGGACTTCAGTTCCCATCTCCCCCTGTGTGAGGAAGCGCTTTTAAGCACAACGCCAACCCGCAGTGCGGGATGCATGCAGGCCGTGCCCGGGTCAAGGGCGGACCCGTCCATGCCCGTCAGAGCCATAAGGAGGCCGGGCTGGGCCACCCCCCTAATATGTGTCTAGCGGGAACTGCGCAAGCACGCATCGCAAGATGGGCAAAAGAAAGGCCACCCCAGCAGATCGAGGAGGTGAGTCGATTATCACCCTGGACTCCTTTCTGTTAACAGCCTCTGATGCCTTGGAGAAGGGGATTTATTGCACTGCCTGCAGGCTCTCCATGGGGGAGTCTGCCCTGCCATTGGTGCCACACATCCTCGGGCGTCATTCAGGGGAGCCCTCTGACAAGTACAGTCACTCCAGCTGAAGCTCTGAGTAATACCCGCCCCACGCATTCCAATAGGACCATTAGATCGCCCACTAAACCGCCAATGAAGAAGAAAAAGGGTGGGAGACTGAATAAACTTAGTAACATGGATATGGCCCCGATTTCGCTCCCCCAAATAGATCAGGAGGACTTCCTCCTTAGAGTTGAACATATAGTCACAAAACGTTTGCAGCCTGCTTCAGAGAGACTCTCAAGAATAGAGGCTACTATAGCTTCACTCAAGTTAGGAGGGGGTAGCCTACAAGAGAGAGCAACAACCAACCAGGCTCTTACCACAATTATCCACAATGACACCACTCTGGAGGGGCCTGTTCCTGTTCTGTGCCCGTTGAACATTGTCTCCGATACATCAACCGGTAGCTCTTCAAAAGCTACTAGCTCCCCAAAGGGTCTAAACCATCGCCAAAGTCCGAGGGAGTCATCAAGACCTCCAAGACCATCTCAATTGCTTCATAACCCGATCCCACGACCTTTCCCCCCATTCTTTACTACACCAAGGGAGGCTGATTTAATACTTAGTTCCTTATGTTGGCCTCCTAGCCAACAACCAAGAACGGAAGGCACCAGAAACATTGAGCGGGAAGGACAAGATGAGCTCTCTGAGCCTAGACTCCAAACGAGACTTGATCTATCACCAGCAGCATGTCCCTATGTCATTATCCTGGCTAATACCCCAAAGCTGCAGAGCTCGCAAAAGGAATCCACCGAACAATTAATTCTAAAAGCCCGCCATTGAATTAGTAGACACATGGAGGGGTGGTCAGAAGCTCTTACAAACATTTTAATGGCAAGGCGGGTGGGCTGGGTGGGATAGTCAGATAAGAAATTCAGGGGGGACTGTGTTGTCTTAAATTTAAAATCACACATTATGGCCCGGAATCTTTTAAGCATCCTACCTAAGGTCCCTTCCCCACATCTCAGATATTCGTCCTGCCTCTAGGCTTCTTTTAAAAACATGCAAATCAAATTCCATGGGGAAAGGGATCTAGGGACCTGTCAAGTCCTTCTCATTTAATGTCAAACCAACCACCATTGGGGCCATCTTTTAATCCTATACCAACTAGTAACTTTTTTTTACCGCTGGCTGATTTGGAAGTCTGCGATTGACAGATTGGGGCCTCCCAAAAACACAAATCTTAATAGCGATAGAGGAGGGATTGAGTATCCAACATTAACCAATGATGGAAATTACCAATTAACGATGATTGTTTGGAAAGTCGCAGGGCTCGGCTCAAAAATGTCCGATCAAATATGGCTCAAATATATCACTTTCAATGATATTATTTGTTTACAAGAAACATGGGAATTAGCCCCCTTTTATGTGGACGAATATCATACCTTCCATACCCCAGCGATACAGTCAATATCAGGCCGTGCAAAGGGTGGTATCTTATTCTTGACGCTATTAAAAAACACCTTGAAGCTACAAGTTTTATCTGTATGCAATGACACACCATACCTTAATATATTACATTTGTCAGGGCCAGGGGGTGATACCACTCACCTAATAAATGACTATAATAGCAACTTTGGGGGTGAAATGGCAAAAGTGGTTGATATGTTGGAGAGGAATTTAACTGTAGCCATTCAGAACTGTAAGAAGATACCCAGTATTCTGTGGGTGGGTGACCTTAATGCACATAGGTGCCCCGCGGCATCCAATAAGAAATGTGGATTGATCGACGAGGATGGGGAAGGCATTGTGCATTTTATCCATAACCCGCATGGCGAGGCCCTCAATAGACTCCTTTTCAAGCTAGACCTAGAAATATTGAATCCTATTACAGAGTCCACAGGCCAGTTACAAAATACCCTTGGATCCTTGTCCCTTGATTCGAACATTGATTATGTAATCACCTCAGCACCCCTTAATAAGTCTATCACCGATCTAAAAGTAACTTTCTCTAATTTTAGTGACCATGCAGCAATTACAGGCCATCTGGCCTGGGAAGGGATTCACGTCCAACATATAACCCACATAAAACCAAGAATGTCTAGGAAAAATAGTAACGTGTTAAAATGGGGAAAAATAGATAAGGAAAAATGTGTCCCTTTAGTAGTCGCAAATCAATATAATCACATCATGACATGCCTTGAACCGAATAATGATCCAACTAAGATTGTGACAGCCTTCGAGTCAATACTGTGTGAGGTAAAAAATAAGTTAACAAAAAAGGTACAGCAGCCAAATCAATTACCCCATGGTGGTTTGACTAAAATTGTACCAGAGCTCTTTCAAATTTACATAAGGCCATTAGGACCCAACCCCGAGACATGGCACAGGTTAAGCTATCACAGAAGCTTTATAAAGACGCTAGGAAGGCCAGATTACAAGTACTGAAGGAGGAAGCCTGGGAACAACTTCAGCAGGCCTCTAGCTTAAAAAATTTGAGGGATTTTTGGAAGTTAATTAATGCCCCATTTTTTAAATCACCCCTCGACCCCAACCTAGACAGCCATGTGGATGAAGATTCATGGGTGGTTTACTTTTCAAAAATGTTTGGAATTGGGAGTAAAGGAAGGCAACTGCCTCTGAACAGTATCAGTTCTAACCTACTCCATGTCCTTAGTTTTAGTCTTTTAGAGGTAAGAGAAGCCCTTTCCCAATGTACAAATATCAAGGCCCCGGGCCCAGATGGCACCCCAATAGACTTTTTTTCAGAGCACCCGGACCTTTGGGCACCAGTACTGACCAATGTTTTTAATGTGGTGGCTAAGGTTGGCCCACCGGAGTCATGGTCAAAATCTATTATAATTCCGATATTTAAAAAGGGGGAGAAATCGGAGCCAAAAATGTATAGTCCTCCTGGACACCATGGCTTCTGAATAGATTGGAAGAATGGGCTACTAGCAATAATGTCCTGATCCCTACCAGTACAGTTTCAAGAAGGGGAAAGGTACCCACGACCAATGTTTAAATCTGAGCCTCTTCATCGCCAAACATTCACAAGCTAATCAAGGCAAGCTTTATTTGACCTTTATGGACTTCTGAGCAGCTTTTGATTGTGTGGATCATCATCATCTGTGGAGTATTATGAAGGACATGAGGGTTGATGAGGCTATTATCCTTTTTATTAGACAACTATACTCCAGGACTGCAGCTTGCGTCCGCTATGGGAAGCAGGGAGAGTGTACCAGGTAGTTCCCTATTAACAGGGGGGTCCGCCAGGGATGTGTCCTCGCCCTGTTTCCCTTCTCGCTGTACACTAATGGAATTGAAGCCCCTTTGCTAGATTCAATGCCTGATGTCCCAAAGATGAACAAAGTTCGCATTCCCATCCTGCTCTACACTGATGATGCGGTTTTAATAGCACACACCGGTCTGGTGCTTCAGAAGCTTGTAGACACCTATGTTAACTTTATGTATGAGTTAGATTTGCAAAGCATTGACACAAAATCTTTCATCTTAGTGACTGGGCCGAAGGCGAAGAAAGCCCCATCTTTCTATATAGCGGGTCGAAGAGTGGCGCAGACAGACACGTTCTCCTATTTAGGGGTGACATTCGATAGTGCTCTAAAATGGTCCCACATGGTGAGAAACAGAGGCTTAATGTTGGAAAAAAGTATTGGCGCTCTACTTTCTTTTATTAAAAAGCTTGGCTCCAAACCCTTAGATGTAGTAAAAATGGTATATTCAGCCAAGTCAATAGCAGTAGCAACTTATGGAGCTGGTGTGTAGGGTCATACAAAGCATGCAACACTGCAAACAGTAGAAGATCTTTTCGGGAAGAAAGTGATGAGCCTCCCTAAAAGTAGTTCTAACTACAACTGCCATATTGAGCTGAATGTTCCTTATATATCAGATCAGATATCCCTGGCTCCAATCCTTTTATGTCACTCCGTATGAAGAAGGGATTCTGACGATTTAACCCAGCAGTTCCTGGCGAATTGCCTCGCCTTGGAACACGCAAAAAAGATTTCATGGCTATTGTATGTCAAAAATAACTTGATTGCCCTAGGCTTAGAAACTATTTTCAAAACACCGAGGTTGTGCCTGAATATCTCAAAAAAGCGATTAAGAAGCGCTATTGAACTTTTACGGCAGAAAATAGGAATCGACTCAACAGCTCTAAATATATGGTGCGTGCATACTGCGAGGGAACGCTACTTAGTGAGGGGCAATTCTTATATTTGACGGCTGTGACAAACCCGCATCATAGATTTATACTGTTGAGATTTAGGTTAAATCTATTTCCTTGTATGTTGGGTTATCCATCGGGCATTTATTCTTTACAAGCTTTACCACCCTGCCCCAGCGATGGGGCGTCTACAGAAACTGACATACATATTTGATTCTTTTGTATGATTTATCTGGAACAACGTAAAATATTTATTCTTCCAATTATGTGTAAACACAATTTTAGACAATATCGTCTTGGTCTGTCGTTTTTAAAAACGCTGCCAGATCATCTCATTTTCTACTGTGTTGCATCCTTTTTTATGTCTTGCCTTAAAGTCCAGAAGATTGTATATTTCCCCGGAATGAAATATAGCCCTTTTTAAATGTTTTAATATTGTTTTTAGCTGTTTTCATATTTTATGAAATTATAGATGAATTATGTATTTATTTACGAACTTTTATGACCTGTAAACACAGTTCGAATAAAGTAATTTCAAAGAATATGAACATCTCAGTTCACTGATAGAATATCGACCCCCAAAATATTCCCATAAACCAATCTCGAGTTATAAATATTGATGTCAAAAATATCGACATCCTATATTTATAATGGTAAGTACAAAAATATTGAGAAAAAAATTGATGTAAAAAATATAGTTGTACAAAATATCAATTTTAATATATGTATAAAAAATAATATTAAATATCTTAAATAATAAAATTAACTTAAACAAAAATGTATATTAGCATACATTTTAACAAATATAACAAATAAATGTAATTGAAAAAATGTAAACATACGTATATAAAATGCAATATATATATATTTACTTTAAAATAATTAATAAACTATTAATTTTAATTTATTTTATAATTGTATACATACAAATTTACAAACAATAATATATACATACACCAATAACATAAAATCTAATAAAAGAAACATAATATTATATATTAAAATATTAAACTATTTAAAAGTCTTCAAACTTAAATTTTCCACTTCAGTGAGTGCAACAGTAGGTAAAGTGTTGGATAGCGGAGGGGTAAAATTGACTATTCCCACTGCAGTGAGTGCAACAGTAGGGAAAGTGTTGGCTAGCGGATGGGTAAAAATTACTATTCCCACTCCAGTTAGTGCAACAGTAGAGAAAGTGTTGGATAGCGAAGGAATAAAAATGAATATTCCCACTCCAGTGAGTGCAACAGTAGGGGAAGTGTTGGATAGTGGAGGGGTACAAATTACTATTCCCACTCCAGTGAGTGCAACAGTAGGGAAAGTGTTGGATAGCGGAGGAATCAAAATGACTATTCCCACTCCAGTGAGTGCAACAGTAGGGAAAGTGTTGGATAGCGGAGGGGTAAAAATTACTATTTCCACTCCTGTGAATGCAACAGTAGGGAAAGTGTTGGATAGCGGAGGGGTAGAAAATACTATTCCCACTCCAATTTGTGCAACACTAGGGAAAGTGGTGGATAGCGGAGGGGTAAAAAATACTATTCATACTCCAGTAAGTGCAACAATACGGAAAGTGTTGGATAGCGGAGGGGTAAAAATTAATATTCCCACTCCAGTCAGTTCAAAATTAAAAACAAACAAGATATCACCAACACAAAATATTAAAAAATACATAAAATGAAAAATATATGAAAATATTAAAAAATCTAAAAAAAGAAACATATAATGTTAAATAGATATGACAAATACCTAGAAATATTATATTAAATAAATTTAAAAATAATTTACAAACAAATAACAATTTTTAATTAGAAAATATTTATAAACAAACACATTAATTATTACATAAATTTTATCTTTTTATTTCCTACCCTATAACACCGCCTAATTCACAAAACACATCTACATTTTTAAAAAATGTACCTCCATAATTAATATAATTAACTATAAATTAAAGAATTATTATGAATTAAAAAACAAATTAAAACAAATAAAAATTAATTTACTCCATAAACGTTACCCCATAAAACCAAAACTCACACAAAAAATAAACAATTACCCTAATAAATTATCAATTGATGAATTAATATTAATGATCAACTAATTATTAATTAATTAAACATACATTACTTTCCACCCTCTGCCCCTATAAACCCCACAACCCACGCCTAAAAATTATTACACAATTTCCATAACTAATTTTAAAATACTAAGTTAATATCAATTAACAACTGCTTAATAATTAATTAAAAATAAATTACTTCCCACCCTTTACCCCTATAAGCCCCACAACTCGCTTCTAAAAAAAATGACACAATTAACATAATAAATTACCAATTAATGAATTAATAATAATTAACAACCAATTAATAATTACTTAATAATATATTACTTCCTACAATTAGCACTATAAAATCTAAATTAAGTAAATATTAATAAATTTAAAAAATCATTAATTTATGATAATTACATTACTTCCCACCCTTTACCCCTATAAACCCCATAACCAGCTCCTAAAAAAATAACACAATTACCATAATTAATTACCAATTAATTAATTAATATTATTTAACAACCAATTAATAATTAATTAATAATACATTACTTTCCACAATTAATACTATAAAATCTAAATTAAATAAATATTACTAGATAAAAAATAATCATTAATTTATTATAATTAAATTACTTCCCACCCTATTTCCCTATAAACCCACAACCCACTACAGAACAAAAAAACGCAAAATTTAATTAAAATAAAATTGATAACTACTAAAAATTTAACATATGTATTAAAAAACAAAAACAATACTTATACAAAACAAATAGATTACATACATTTAAAATGCATACTAAAATACATAACACTAATTAAACAATTTATATGTAAAACAACTATATTTTTGCAAACGATATTAATGACTTTGATATTTTTAAAAACGATATTTCTTGACTTAAAGTCGATATTCTTGACCACGATATTTTTGCTGTCAATATTTCTGTATTACGATATTTCCATCTCGATATTTGTGTAAGTCGAAATTTCCAACTCGATATTCTGTCTGCATATCGAAAAATTCATTAAAAACTACAAGGGCCTACTGCACACTAGGACCCAAACAGTAAAACACCATGGTGTATAATCACAAAGATGGATAAAAATTGAAGGAAAAGGAGGGAATATAACCCAAGGTTACCCCCATCCCAAAATATGCATTGCACATACATTTTCCCTTAATTTCCACGTGGAACCTCATTCCAAACCCTAGGCCATCCAGCAACAAACAAAATGAAAACAAATCCAATAGAAGGAAATACATGGTGGTGCCGGCTCAGTCTCAAACATTAAACATTTCAAAAAGTACTTCACTGAACTTGATTTTTTTTTAAAAATGGAACAATTCCAAGGTGGATGAGGCAGCAGAGATTGCAGACAATGGGTGAGTGTTGCTTTCCCAACAGGATCCAAATCCAAAATGACTAAGGATTCAGCAGAGAACTGGGAGGGGTCTTCAGGACCAGAAGAGGAAGTTGATGCCATATGTACAGTATCCTCACTCTCTACAGCATTTTCCCTGTAAAAACTCAAATAAACAAGCATTGGCAAAGTCAATAGGTCTTGCCTATACAAGAGCTATTGGCTTTGACAAAGTGTTTTTGCCAAATTGTATACCAGTGTGGCTGCTGCTCAGCATGGCTAAAACATAGTGGCAAGGGGTGGATTAAGATGGAGGGGGTTGGAGGGGCTTGAGGTAGTGGGGTGGATTGGAGTGGAGTAGATTGGAGTGGATTGGATTGGGGTAGAGGGGGTTGGATTGAGTGGGTTGCATTGGAGTGATAGGACTGGATGCAGTGGATTGGATTCAATTAGAGTAAGGTGGTGTGGGGTGAATTAGACTGGACTGCAGTGGGTGAAATAGACTGGACTGGATGGGGTGGATTGGATTGGAGTGGGGTGGGGTGAATTGGAGTGGAGTGGATTTGAGTGGGGTTTATTGGACCAGAGTGGGTTGGACTGAATTAAATTGGAGTGGGGTGGGATGGATTGGAGTGGGGTGGATTGGAGTAAGGTAGATTGGAGCGTGGTGGGGTAGCTTGGAGTGGGGTGGGGTGGGGTGGATTGGATTGGGGTGGATTGTAGTAAGGTGGATTGGAGTGTGGTGGGCTGGATGGATTGGATAGCGTCGGGTGGACTGAACTGAGGTGGGGTGGATTGGACTTCCGTGGAGTGGGGCGGATTGGAGTGGGGTGGATTGGAGAGGGATGGATTTGAGTGGGTGGACTGGATGGGATGGATTAACTTGGAGTGGAGAAGACTGAAATGGGGTGGGGTGGATTGGAGTGAGGTGTGGTGGAGTGGATTGGAGTGGGGTGGTTTGGAGTGGATTGGGGTGGGGTGGGTTTTGTGGATTGCATTGAGGTGGCATGGATTGGAGTGGGGTGAAATTGATTGAGTGGAGTGGATTGGACTGGAGTGGGCTGGATTGGACTGGGGTGGGCTGGGTTAGAACGGAGTGAGGTGGAATGGAGTGGGGTGGAATGGAGTTGGGTGAATTGAAGTGGGATGGATTGGCGTGGGGTGGGGTAGATTGGAGTTAAGTACATTGGATT
Source organism: Calotriton arnoldi (assembly GCA_963921515.1). Lineage (NCBI taxonomy): Eukaryota > Metazoa > Chordata > Amphibia > Caudata > Salamandridae > Calotriton > Calotriton arnoldi. The sequence goes on along the minus strand of CAWUFW010009574.1, from coordinate 678,741 downwards.
GCAGTGGGGTGGATTGGATTGTAGTGAGGTGGATTGGATTGTGTGGGGTGTATTTCATTAGGGTGGATTGGATTTGGGGTGGGGTAGACTAGATTGGGGTGGGATGGATTGGACTGTAGAGGGGTGGATTGGATTGAAGTGAGGTGCATTTGGTTGACGTGGAGTGGATTGGAGTGGGGTGGATTGCTTTGGATTGGAGTGGGTCTGATTGGAGATGGGCAAATTGCTTTGGATTGGAGTGGGGCATATTGTTTGAGATTGGAGTGGGGCAGATTGTTTTGTTTCGAGTGGGGCAGATTGGAGGGATCAGATTGTTTTTGATTGGGGTCGGACAGATTGGAGTGGTGTGGATAGTTTTGGACTGGAGTGGGGCAGATTGTTTTGGATAAGAATGGGGCAGATTGGTGTAGGTCAGATTGGAGTTGGGCAGCTCGGAGTGGGGCAGATTGTTTTGAATTGGAGTGTGGGGGATTGTGTTTAATTGGCTTGGAGTGGGGTGGATTGGGGAAGGGTGGCGTGAATTGGATTGGACTGGGGTGTATAGTTTCGGATTGGACTGGGGTGGGTTGTGGTGGATTGGATTGGATTGGATTGGGGGAATTGGGATGCAGGGGGTGGATTCGGGTGTGGGGTGGGGTGGATTGGAGTTAAGTACATTGGATTGCAGTGGGGTGGATTGGATTGTAGTGAGGTGGATTGTATTGTGTGGGATGTATTTCATTAGGGTGAATTGGATTTGGGGTGGGGTGGACTAGATTGGGGTGGGATGGATTGGACTGTAGTGGGGTGAATTGGATTGAAGTGAGGTGCATTGGGTTGACGTGGAGTGGATTGGAGTGGGGTGGATTGCTTTGGATTGGAGTGGGTCTGATTGGAGATGAGCAAATTGCTTTGGATTGGAGTGGGGCAGATTGTTTGAGATTGGAGTGGGGCAGATTGTTTTGTTTCGAGTGGGGCAGATTGGAGGGATCAGATTGTTTTAGATTGGGGTCGGACAGATTGGAGTGGTGTGGATAGTTTTGGATTGGAGTGGGGCAGATTGTTTTGGATAAGAATGGGGCAGATTGGTGTGGGTCAGATTGGAGTTGGGCAGCTCGGAGTGGGGCAGATTGTTTTGGATTGGAGTGGGGGATTGTGTTTAATTGGCTTGGAGTGGGGTGGATTGGGGAAGGTGGAGTGAATTGGATTGGACTGGGGTGTATTGTTTCGGATTGGACTGGGGTGGGTTGTGGTGAATTGGATTGGATTGGGGGAATTGGGATGCAGTGGGTGGATTCGGGTGTGGTGGATTGGATTGGAGTGGGGCAGTCTGGACTGGGGCAAATTGGCGTAGGACTGATTGTTTTGGATTGGAGTGGCAGATTGTTTTGGACTGGAATAGGGCAGATTGTTTAGGACTTGGGTGGGGCAGATTGTTTTAGACTGGAGTGGGGTAGATTGGAGTGGGGCAGATTGCTTTGGATTGGAGTGTGAAAGATTGGAATGGGATGGATTGGAGTGGGGCTGATTGTTTTGGATTGGAGCGAGGCAGATTGGAGTGGGGCGGATTGGAGTAGGAAGATTGTTTGGATTGGAGTGGGGCAGATTGGAGTGGTGTGGATTAAAGAGGGGCAGATTGTTTTGGATTGGAGTGGGCAGATTGGAGTGGGGCATATTGGAATGGGGCACATAGTTTTGGATTGGAGAGGGGCAGATTGGAGTGGGATGGACTGGAGTAGGGCAGATTGTTTTGGATTGGAATTGGGCAGAATGGATTTGGCAGATTGTTTTGGATTGGAATAGGGAAATTGGAGTGGGGCTGTTTCTTTTGGATTGGAGTGGGGTGGATTGGATTAAAGGGTAATGGAGTAGATTGGAGTGGAGTGGGGCAGATTGTTTTGGACTGGAGTATTGCAGATTGTTTTGAATTGGAGTGGGGTAGATTGTTTTAGATTGGAGTGATTGGAGTGTGGCAGATTATTTTGGATTGGATTGGAGCAGATTGTTTTTATTGGAGTGGGGCAGATTGTTTTGGATTGGAGTGGGGCAGTTTGTTTTGGATTGGATTGGGGCAGATTGGAGTGAGGCAGATTGTTTCTTATTGGAGTAGGGTAGATTGGAGTGTGGAAGTTTGATTTGGATTGAGTGGGACTGAAGGGAGTGGGCAGATTGTTTTGTATTGAAGTGGGGTAGATTTTTTAGATTGGAGTGGGCAGATTGGAGTGGAGCTGATTGTTTTGGATTGGAGTGGACCAGATTGAAGTGGGGCAGATTGTTTTGGAGAGGAGCAGAGTGTTTTGGATTGGAGTGGAACAGATTGTTTTGGTTTGCAGTGGGGTGATTGGAGTGAGGTGGGTTGGGAGGACTGACGTAAGGTAGATTGGAGTAGAATTGGATTGTGGTGAGTGGTTTGGATTGGAGTGGGGTGGATTGGATTGGTCTGGGGTGGATTAGATTGAGTGGAGTTGATTGGTGTGGTGTGAGGTGGGATGGATTGGCATGGATTTGAGAGGGGTGGATTGGAGTTGGATGGATTGGGAAGTACTGCATGATTATGTGTTAAAGCATAATTTCAGAAATTACACATCAGAAAGAAACAATGTCACTTAGAGCAAGGTAATCCTCATCTTTTGAGAACATTGTCTACCAGCAAAAAATAAAAGAAAATATGAGTGCAAAGTGAGGAAAGAAGACTTTGCAAAATAAAAGAAAGTTAGCTGTAGAAAATAAATCTTTGCAATTTTGTTTGTCCTGCTGGACACATTTTTACCAGTCGCACACCACCTGTTTGCTGGGCACTAGAAGTTAAAAAGAAAAAAAAATAGTACTTCAATCATGTCAGGAGCAGTGGACGGGCACTGATTAAGTTGAACCAAGCAGTGCTTGCTCCCTGCTCCACAGAGAGGAACGGAAATGGTTCTAGGCCTGCAGTGACGAATTACGAGGCTGTAAAGAAGAGTGCCACACAAGCCAACAAATGGTAAGCAACGGGGGGCGGAGGGGGGGGGAATCCAATCCCTTCTTTGTTAACAACATTATCCTGCAAGCGTTTCGCATGCTCGCCCATAAAAAGATGCATTTTGCACTATAAAAGATCCCTTGATAGCCCACTCGGCAATAAATTAATCTACAAAATGAACTTCGAGTTCATTATTGGTGCCTGGTATTAAAACCAACAGGCACTGGTGTTCAGTAAAGCCTTCTAGTGTTGTTCCCGAGTAACTGCATTCATTTTTTTTATCTGCACAAGATTTCATGTATGTGGTGTAATATGACGGTGAAATAATAGACTGTACGCATCGCATCATTAACAGAAAATTCAAAAATTATGCTAAATTACCTCGGCATCGAGGGAATTGTGCTTAGTTTTATATTGGCATTTTGCTTTCCCTTGGACTGTGTGCACATTATGTTTATTTGGTTTGAGACTTAAGAACACGTTTATGTTGTTCTCACATTACTTTTTAGCATCTTCAGCAAAAGGGAGTTTCTTTCTTCAACCTCTTAACGTCTTGGCAAGGATGGAAGAATGTCGAAGGCATATTTTGTTGACATACGGAATTAAATGTTATTACACGTGAATTGACTCTTGTTGAAACGCTGGTCACACTTTAAAGTGGACATACAGCAAATGTCACTTATGTGTGACACATCCGGATAAGGACTCTAAAGCGATGACAGCTCTCAAAAGGACTGGAATAGTGAATCAGACTGTTAAATGCCTCAGAGTACAGCCTGTTTGTGCAGCAGTATTTAAAGCATCCTTCTTATACTGTCTGTGGCCAAATCAGCCTTAGGTATCATTGCTCATTTTTACTCTCAGTCCTTTGTTTTTTATTGTTTTGGTTACCAGTATAAATACTTCGCTGTACTTCATCCTCGCATGTTGCTGTTCATTTAATTAATTAAGCCCTTTGATAAGTGTGACTCTCAATTTAGGAACTGTGAGCCAGAATCACAAACTATTGTAAGTTTACCTGTGAACAAAACAGAAGCTTATGCCTTTCACAGAAGTGGCAGACCTACACGAGGGAACTGCACGATTTCTTTGGCATTGCTGGAGTGCGGACTCGCCACATTTGTAAAAATCTTCATGCGCAAAATTAGGATATATTTGGAATTTTATAAATACGATTCATTTTTTCTCTTTTCATTTAAAAAGCATTTCCATGTGAAGTCTTTACTTTCACACCCTATTGAAAATGGGAGGAGGGATGTTCTGTAGTCTTTTCACTCTTCATTCACCATGTACTTCTGGGTCAACACAAAAATATGCAGAGTATAACCATTTCAGTCAGGATATTGGGCCATGTCATGCACAGCACTGGCTGTGCCCAGAGCTAAGTACCTGTTTTAAGTGTAAGTGTGTGCAGTGTGTAATGCACATACATTTAACTCAGAATTTCTCTAAGTTAATGCATGAGCTGCAGGCAGCACAAGTCAGTAACATTGAGCAGTGATTGCCTCTCTCTGTTCCTCAGCTGTGCTGCCTATGTTCATACATGAATTTGGAGCTGTCAAGTAGATCTCAGACATTTCAGGGCTCAAGGAGAGGAAAAGGACAGCACTTGATTCCAGTATGGCTCTCAAATAGTATTCCTTTTTTTTCTCTCTTTTGTGTTTAAATGCATACAATACTGTGTACATACGCAAGTGCACTTGCATAGAAAATGTGCCAACAACAAAAAACAACAGTAAAGTTTATCACCCTGTGGGCTCACAAAGCCCTTGTCAGATTTGAAAGGTGTATCAAAACATACAATAAAAAAGTTGAATGCATGCATGTTGTCAGTCACAGGTCGGCTGTGTAGGTTGAAAGAGGTAGGAAACCAGTTCGGCATGAGTTATCACAGGTCAGAAGAGTTGGAAGGACATAAGTGGGAGTAGTGAGCGACAGAGCCTGCTTGGTGAAGGGCAAAGCAATAGACCGGGAAGGAAAGGTGGGGGAGGGGTGGGCAACAGGGTCATGGAGCCCCCAGTGGTCAAGGCAATGAACCAGGGTGGAGGCATCAGTCAAGAGAAACAGTGAGTTGGGGACTGTGACTATACAAGCATATGAGAAAGCCCTCAGGGGCACATAAGGAGTATGGGAAGTGTTCACCGGCATTCGTCTAATATTCAGGAGTCTAGGGGTCAATAGACCATCACAGCGCTCATAAGGGGCACATAAGGAGTATGGGAAGTGTTCACCGGCATTCGTCTAATATTCAGGAGTCTAGGGGTCAATAGACCATCACAGCGCTACACGGAGTAGGGGGCCCCAAATGTCAATGAATAAGTGTTCCTGATCATTCCACCAATAGATCAAACGTTAATGTGTCGCCTTAGTCTCCACGGCCAATCCTCCAGAGTTGGAACAGCAGATGTGGACCACCGGCAGAGGATGCAAAGGTTAGCTGCAATCAGTAGAGAGACCACCCAACGGACCTTATGAAAAGTGAGCATCGAGAGGCCCCATGTGTCATGAAGGATTGCCGGGGGGTCTTGGAGGGGAACCATGTTGCCAAGAGTGTCTCGCAGAAGGCAATCAACCTGGTCCAAAAGGTTGTGAGTTCCGGGCATGACCAAAGAATGTGTAGCATATCGCAATTTGGGGTATGACAGCCAGCAGGCAGACATAAGTGTCAGATGGGCTCTGTGTAGCTTAGCCAGGGACCAGTGCCAGTCTTCGAAGATCTGAAAGGAACAAAACTTCATTCTGGCTTCCCGCAGCCCCCTACCATGAGAGGTTAAGAAACATGTCCAGCGTGCTGGAGAGTAGTCCATGACCAGCATGCTGAAGAGTAGTCCATGACATGACAAGCGTGCTGGAGAGTAGTCCATGACATGACCAGCTTGCTGAAGAGTAGTCCATGACATGACAAGCGTGCTGGAGAGTAGTCCATGACATAACCAGCATGCTGAAGAGTAGTCCATGACATGACCAGCGTGCTGGAGAGTAGTCAGTTTGTAAACAAGTCAGCTATCGAGTCCAGAGGAGGCATTCCAGTGATTGAGAAAACAAGTTGGACACCAACAGACCAAAAACTCCAGTAACACATTTTTTGTTGGAGCCCCATTGCACCAAGTAAGTGTCGAGTGAGGGGGCAGCCCCTCTCGTGCAGTTAGGAGCCGGGGCAATGATGGAGCTGGAGGCACCTCCAGAAGTGTGAGCGTGGGAGGTGGTAGTCTGCAACAAGGCCCTCTAAGGACCTAAGAGCATCATCAGTCAGGAGGTGTTGGATCTCCAAAATCTCCGCTTGAGACTATTCAGGCAAGGACAGCAGCAGGCAGTAGATTGTGATAGATCCATTGTGCCACAAAGGTGCTTTTGAACATAAGAAGCCATCTTCCTTGAGGTGAGCATGGTTCGATTTCTAAATCCTGTTAATTTCTAGCAGCATGGGATTATGCCGATCTTGTGAAGCCCATGGCCCTGGGTAGAGGATCGAAAGGCCCGGAGTGTTGTTGTGAAGGCTCCGCTCGACCTTGCCCCACAAGGGAAGTTCGCTATGCGGAAGAAGATGCTAAGCCATCTGGGATTGGCATTGGGACCTATAGTAGGACCGAAGCGATGAAGTCGGAGTCCTTCAGAGGATGTGCCGGCGTAGAGTTTGGCAAGAGCAAGTCTCAGGGGAAACGAGCCGCTGACATATTTGTGAACCACAGAGACAATCTGTCACAGAAGTCTAGCTGGGATATTAAATGGAAGCATGCCAAACAGGTAATTAAATCTCGGACCATTACTATTTTAACTATTTGAGCTCTTCCTCAGAGAGATAGGCGAAGTGCTGAACACTTGGTGATGTCCCTTTTTGATTATTCCAGGAGCTGGAGGATATTATTCTGCACCATAGCACAGAAGTCTCTGTGCAGGAAGAGGCCTAAACAGCAGAGTCCATTCAGGAGCCATGTTGCCAGCAAGTGAGCTAAAGAATGTTCCGAGGCCTGGGTGGTCAATGGCTTCACATCTGTCTTGGCCCAGTTAATCTTGCTGCTAGAGAAGTGGGTGAAAGAGTCCAGAAGATCCGTAAGAGCTGGAATGGACACTCACAGCCTGGCTAGGGTCAAGGGGATATTGTCCGCATACAGCAGTAGTTTAAATTCCCTTGCCCATGTCTGAATACCTGAGATGTGTGCTGAGGATCCAATGGCTATGGACAGAGACTCCAATACCAAGAGGAAAAGGGTGACAGGACATCCCAGCCTGGTGCCTCAGGTAATGGAGATCTGGTCAGAGAGGATGCTATTACAGTTGACCAATGCCATAGGAGATTAGTATAGACAGTGGATCATTTGGATGAACTTGGGGCCAATTCTGAATCTAGCAATGGTGCGGAAAAGGTGAGAACATTCGACACGGTCAAAGGCCTTTTGCGCATCAAGGGAAAGCAGCAATTTTTCATCCAGATCTGACTTGGTAGACCATATGACATGCACCAATGTGCACAGGTGGTTCAGGGATGACCTGTATGGGACGAAATCCACCCGGTTGTCATGTATCAGTGGCCTGGTCACATGTCCCAATCTGGCAGCCAGGACCTTAGCCAGTATTTACACATCACAATTCAGAAGCGTAATGGGACAGTAAATTGGCACAGCACAGGTGATATTTTCTCAGTTTTAGGATGAGGGTGATATGCACTCTATTGAATCCAGGAGGAAGCAAACCCATAGACGTGGCTTCTTGTAGCATGGCAGTGAGGAGCGGGATGGTCAGGTCACTAGTAGCCCTGTAGAATTCCAGAGGGAAACCATCTTCTCAAGGTGTTTTGGCTGTCTTCAAAGATTTGATGGCCTTTGCAAACTCCTCCTCTGAAATAAGCAATTCCAGGGCCTCCTGGTCACTCACAGGAAGGGTGGAGAGGCTGGAGGTCAGACATGAAAGCATGTTCCCACATGCTATCAGTTGGGCAGTCCATTGCATAAAGTGCTGTTTTAAGGTGGAGAATTCCTTCACAATGTCCAGCCGGTGAGTCAGAAGGGACCCGGCGGCCCACCAGAGAGACGGGATTGCCATTCATGCTTCCTATTGTTTCAATTGCATTGCTAAAAGGCACCCAGCTTTCTCACCGTGTTCTTATGTATTCTGTTGTATAGAGGACAGTGCCTTTTCCACTGCTAGTGTGTATATATTGTTGAGTTAAAGTTTTTTTGCCATGAAGGTCTGCAGACCAGTAGGAGTAGGGTGGTCTTCTCCTTAAGGGTTTGAACATTCTTTCTTAACCAGTCCTCTTAGCAATAGCCGTAGAGCATGCAATACCAGCCTCTCTCATCAACATGCGGTGCAGGTACACTTTCCCTGCCGCCAAGAGGAGTTTCTTAGAGGTCAATGTCGATTCATTAAGCTCAAGACAGTCACAGAGTAAGGCCCGCAATTAAGATTTCTCCCCAGGTGATTTGATCCGAGATTACTCCAACATTGATGCAGCAAGCATGGGTCAGCAGCAGTAGAGCTGTAGCAGTTATCATGAACAAGTCTAGCCATGATTCTGATCCGTTGGCTGGGGAAAGATACATATATTCTCAGTCTGTAGGATGGAATAGGCACCACACATCATGTAAAGGAGTGTCTTCCATCGAGTCAAGGAGCACAGCCCAGTCATTATCGTGTCACATATTTGGTCTTCCCGATTCATTAAGAAGAGGATCCAAAATCAAATTCCAGTCACCACCTATGATGAGTTTATGAGAGCCAAATTCTTCAAGTAGTTTATGGAGGTTAGAGAGCCAGGGGCGCTTCACCCCCACAGGGGAATATATGGAGCCGACAATCAAGATTTGATCTGAAATTTTAATCTGTGCAAAAATATAGCGTCCGTGGTCATCTGAACATGATTTCAGGATTTGAACTTGGAGGCTCTTGTGAAACAAAAGTGCCACTCTGCTCTTCCTGGGGGAAGGCTTGTTGGTGCAGGTCACAGGCAGGTCCTCATCATACCCGGTGCAAAAGAGGACAGTGCCCAAACAGTTGCGTTTAAGCTTCACTAATTCTTCTGCTGAATGATGCATTTTCTACATAAGGAAAATATCTGACTGTTTAGGGCCAAAGAAGATGAGAGTCTTTTCATGTTTGATAAAGTGGGTCACATTAAGGGACAAAAGAGACAAATGTGCAGTATGATGTTGAGGCATATTGAATTAAACAGTGGGAGGCAATGGGTGGGGAGAAAATGCGGTCAACCTGACTTTCGGTGGTGGTGATAAATCACCAAGAGTGGCCAACGCTACAAAGGAAAGACTGGAGGAGAGCCGAAAGGGGGATGGAGTGCACACCCCGGACAACAATGTACGATGGTCAGGGCTTATGGGGAGAATTGGATGAGGAGATTTGGATTTATCCCTATCATGGCGATAATCCAACTGGGGGTCTGTATCTGAGTCTCTGGCCCTGGCAGTCACCTCATTCTTCTGTGCTGGTGACAGGAGAGAAGAGAGCAGAGTGTTATCCATTGATGAGTGCTATTGGGTTTCCATGTTCTCCAGCCAAAGCTCTAGTACAGCAGGATCCCAGAATACCTTGACCGTAACATCAACAGTCACCAACATAGTGGCTGGCTCCATCAGTCCAAACCAAAGGTCCTCTATCCGGAGCATCGGATATGGAGCCAGGAACTTCTTCCGCAGAATGTGAGTTTCATAGCAGTAGTCCGCTGTGAATGTAATCCTATTGCCGTTATAAGAATATGGACCATTTTTGTGGGCCTCTGACAGGACCACCCTGACCTGTTGGTGACATAGAAAGCAGGTAAAGATCAGGCATGTATGTATGTATGTAAGGGATTTGTGAAGCGCTGGAATCACCCCCGCAGGGGTATATCCGCGCTACCATAGAGAGGGTACAGGACAGGCACAGATCAGTCCCGGAATAATTCCGTTTTCAGGAGTGTCCTGAAGAGAAAAAGACTAGGGCATTTGCGCAAGGCCTCCGGCAAGGTATTCCAATATTTCGGGGCGAGGTAGGAGACAGTTTTGCCGCCTGTTCGTATTTTCCTGTAGCGGGGGACCACTAGCAGCCCTTTACCTTCCAATCTGAGTAGACGGTTAGGGCAGTACACTTTAAACTTGTCTGCCAGGTAGCTGGGGCTCGTACCATAAAGTGCTTTATGGCAGCAAAGTTTGAATTTAATTCTCTGGCGGATAGGGAGCTAGTGGAGCTGTTTTACCAATGGCCCCTGGCATGAAGAGGCAGATCGGGAAGCAGTGTGATGTGCCCGTTCAAACTCTAGCAGGAAGGAGGAAGTCAAGCCCAGCAACTGCGGAAAGAGGCATTGAATGAACTGGGAGAATTCTGCATGTCTATATATTTGAGGACCCCAAAAATCCATGGAGCATCGCTAAACAGTTGTGGAGCCGGTCTCCCAGGTGGCAGTAGCATAATCAATCCTAAGGGGCAGCCTCCAGTAAAGTCTGCTGGGAATAAGGGCAGGACAGATATGGAGGAGAAGGATCTATAGAGGCACCCGAGAGGCAGCTTGCTGCAAGCTAACACATTGGCAGCATCAGCACCCCATGGGGTTGTGGTACTTTGAACTGGCAGCTATCCACCTGTCGCTGATATTGTCCCCTAGGCGACCGGGAATAGTAAAGGAGTATGCAATATATACCTTTTATGTCTTTGCTGTAATGTTGGGGGGCAGAATGCAGTGTATAATGTTGGTGATGAGATTCGAGGAACGGAAGAGGAGAAAGGCAGACAAAGTTTGAGATGCGCTTGGTGTATGATACCTGGGGCTGTAAATAAAGATAACTTAACAACCATCAGGAGTCTGGGTTTGTTCTTACAGAAATGGCGAAAAGGATGGGATGGACATTTTTTCAGCACCTGAACCATTATTTACTAAGCGGATTCACCAAGTCTGCACCAACTACAGCATGTCATACAAATTAAGATGCGCAAATAAAAATACACAGTCACTGGGTACGAAGGAAATTATTGGCAACTGTTTTTACCATTACTACTCAACAATCCTACTCAACAATCCAACGGTCACCATCAACGGTAACCAACCATCAGTGTGGGTCAGTGACATCAACCAAGATGACTTCAGATGCGTGTAATTGACTCTGATCATCAGCTCTGTTGCTGAACCTCCGTCAGCTGCTGTGCGTGCTAGTGATGCCAGCTTGTGTTTGATAGAGGTTACTGTGTACGTGATACAACGTGATCCCCAAGGTCAAACAATGTGCCGCCATTTTGTTTTTCTCACATAAGTGTCACATCAAAGGAGTGACCGATCGACCAGTGGAGAAATTCATTAACTTCTAATAAGGTACAATTCATAATATACTAAGTTGATCGACTTGTGTAGCAAGTTAACTACTGCAACTAGCAATAAGGCACAATCATTACTCAATTCAAATAACATAGGTGTTTAACAGCGGTACAGGATAAATTACAGCTTCTGCACAGGAGTGAACAATCGACTGTGGTGGTAATGTGGTGGTCGGGAGCAAAGTTCAATTGTTTATATTATACAATATTACAGACTTATTTATATTGGTGCATTTACAGCAGTACAAAAACTACTTTACAGTGGTTCCAGTAAATATGTGTGCTGCAAATTCTTAAATCTATCCACTCCACAAGTATTTTTACCTGCCAAGGGGGAGCCTTTTATGAGGTGGCAGGATCAGAAAGAGAATTTTTGCAATTATATTGAAACATTTGATGAGGAGGATTTCACATCAAAAGAGAAAAAGAAAATCTTATTGCACTGCATAGGTCCAGGAGGGTTAAAAACATTTAATGAAATAGAATAGAAAGCTAGGCAAAATGGAGTTGGTAATATTTTCACACATGCATTGGCAGATCTAGAAGTACATTTCTCACCAGTGGTGTGTATAGTCGTGGATCTATATACAGTGTTTCAGTGCAAGCAAGGAAAAACTGACACTGGATGAATATGCATCAGCACTTGGTGATTACTTGTTGTTTTGGTGGATTGCAAGAGGAATTCATTTGTGACCAAATCATAATGCATGCTTGCAATCCCAACATACAGATTAAACTGTGGGTAAATAGAGAAACACTGTTGAAATAAGTAATTGCTTTCGTAAAAAAGGCAGAATTAACAGTGTGCGAAAGCTGCAGTTGATGAGTTGCAAGACTCAAAACAGATTAATCTAATTAAAGTGGCCAAAAAAGTTGAAAGTAACTAATTCCACAAAGGTGACACATGGTTCAGGTGATGGCAATTCCAAAAACAAAAAATATGTGAATATTGAACCTAAGAAATGTTATAGATGTGGCAGTTTGGAAAATTTAGCATTTTATAAGAAATGTCCTGCTAGGAATCAAAATGTTCTGTATGTTGTATTACGGGACACAAAGGTGTGCAGGAAAAATATTAACAGCAAAGTAAAATGTGTTCAAGAGGAAGATCAGTCGAGTTCTGATCAGCAAGAAGAAGTAACTGATACAAATGGAGTTTTTATATTGAATATGATACTCTAAATATTGAACATTAGATATGGAATAAATGATGTGTGAGTTGAACATTGGAAGTGTAATGGTAATGGTGGTTGCAGACTCTAGATAGTCATGTACCATTATTAATAGAAATGTTTGGAAAGATTTATTTGTAAAAGTATTTGGGGAATATTTGGAAGTTCTGAATGTGAAGCCGCAACATTTACTGGGGAGAGCATTGATTTGATTGAAATTCAAACTTTAGAGTTTGTATTTAAAAGGACAGAAGGCTATGTGTAAATTGTATGTTGCTGAGAAGGGTCCTTCAGTACTTGGATGGTTTGATCAAGGGGATTTAGGAATAATACTGGATCCCAGTAGCTCAGAGCCTTTTTTGTCTATAAACACTGACAATGATATTGGGAAGCGTATATTGGATGATTTTCCCAAAGTGTTCTCTGGTAATGTAGGGATTTTGAATGATTTTAATTATAAAATTGATCTCAAATCAGCAGAAAATCCATGTATTCATAAAGTAAGCCATATTCCGTTTTCTATTAGGGAAGAGGTGACACAAGAATTAAAAAAATGTTGCTCAGACTGGCATAATTGAACAAGTAGAATCGGCAGAATGCCTTTCTCCCTTGGTGATAGTGAGGACGTCTAACGGTAAAGTTAGATAATGTGTAGAGTTAAGAGAATTGAATAAAAACATAATTGCGGATCAGTATCCATTGCCAAGAATTAATGAGATGTTTGCCAATACAAGGGTGATCAATTGGTTTTCCACACTGGATTTTAAATCTGCCTATCATCAGGTACCATTACATCCTGTTAGTAAAAAATTACTGACATTTATTACACCTATGGGATGTTTTTTAAGAGTCCCCTGCTGCCTGTTTTAAAGTCTCATCAGTAACTTGTTTGAGGGCATAAGTGGTGTAATGTTCTTCCAGGATGATATACTTATAACGGGAAACACCAGAGAGGAGCATGATGTAAGATTGAAACAAGTACTGAGAATTTTGGAGGCAAAGGGTTTCACAGTGGAATATGGAAAATGCAAATTTGCCAGAGAGAAAGTAAATTACTAAGCCCGGGCGGTAAACTCCGCTACGCTCGCGGATTTTTCCGATCGCGCTCTCATGTTTTCTTTTGGCGCTCAAACGCGAGCACCAAGACTCTCAGGCAGCTTGCAAACACGTGCAAGACTTCTCACAGCGCTAGATAGCTCCCATAAGGTTTCTCGCTCACTCGCACGGCTTCTGGCCATGACCACACCAATCTGGCATTCTTAGAGCCGATTGCAATCGCAAACGGAGCAGTCGAGCAGCTTTTCTGCTTGAGAATGCAGCTGAGAGGCACTTGGAGTGGATTTTTTTCTCAAACTGGCCGTTGGAGTTGTTTTTTTGTGCGAGAAGCCAATTTTATGTTTTCTTTTACCCAAACGTGTTGACCAACATAAAAAGCAGTGACTGTGTAGCAGAAAAGTAACAGGCGGACTGGCAGAGAATAACATCACAGGATTAAAAAACTGTGATTGGATTAATTTTTTCCTCTAAAGGCCTTTCAAGTAACTATAATAAACAGAGTCAGACACTTTGGAGCCGATTCCGATCTTGCTGGGAGAAGGCTCCGTCCAACTCGGATCCGGAGGGCTTTCCGACCGACTCGTGCTCCGGGGCTCCGAGCGCTCGAGTACGATGGGAACAAGCGCTGACGGACACGGGTCGCTCGGAGCCCCATTGAAGTCAATGGGAGCCTGTTGTACAACGCGTACATAGGCTAACATGGTTCTATGATTAAACCACTACTTCCTAAACAACGAATTCCTAAACCACGAATGCTGAACCACTAACAATTCTAAACCACTACATTTGTAACTACGACTTCCTGAACCACGAAAAATATAAAATTAGCTAATTACCCGATTATACCACCCAGTGCTTTCCTGTACTATTTACAATGCACACCTGTCCCTTCACTCGGCACAACAACACGTTGACGTGCTTCAGTGAGTCGACTTCCCCAACTGTAAAGAAATGTCTCCAGTGCGACCTGGCATGTGTAAGCGAAGTCCATTCAGCAGTGCAATCTATTAGGAAAAGTAGTTCATCTGAGGTGGGTGTCGTTGTAAACAAAATTACATTAAATCCGCTCGACTCGAAACCGTGTTAGTGAAACTTTGCCTGTGAGATGATATCTGAGTTCTTTTTAGTCCCGGTCCACGATTTTGAACTAGAAATAAACAAGGAGCTTGAAAGGTCACTGTGTAACTCAAGTTTCCAGAGCCTGATTCCAGGAGAGCTGATCTGTGCCCATTCTGTCAACACAGGCCTACTAATGTATGCTATTGCAGCTGGCATGGCGCTAAAACATCCACATAATTTCCTGAAGCATGTAAAGAAAAGGTGCAGGCTCTGAAATCCTAATATGAAAGATGACTCGAATAAATTCAAAAAACAGATTTGTAGCCAAAAGTGTGTATTTTTTCATCAAATACTTGAAGAGTTCCTATTCTGTAGAAATAATAATTCATTTTTTTATTTCCCAGTTTAAATTTATGCATGACGGGCAGTGCTACATACACTTTTCAAATAAATTAGTAAACCAGTAATGTGGCTGCCTAACTACAAAATATAGTGGGGGCAGAACAATCCAAGATGAATAACTATCTTCACCCAGACATCTGCTTTTGTTGAGAATGTGTTTGGAAACAGAAGTGCAAACCGCATGCAGCAGATCGAACCAGGTAAGTTTATTTCGTTGTTCAAGTAAGCTGTGGTTTAAACGATTCGTTGTTCAGGAAAGGTCGTTGTTAAAATTCGTTGTTTAGTACCGTCGTTGTTAAAGATTCGTGATTAAGGCTGTTTCCCGGCTAACATTGATGAAAAAGGTACGTTGCGCACAAGGGCGCCCCCTGTAGTGGGGACGCGTCTGTGCCACCCGCACCGTACATGCATGTGTAGGGGGGACCCTTGGGTCCCTCCTGTGATCGACTCGTAAGGCTACAGGTGAAGGGGGGTCCGGCGCGGACCCCCGAAGTCCGCTTCCTGGAGCGTTTATGTGTCAGAGGCTCCGACTCGATCCGGCTGTCCAAATCGTGCATCGTACTGGCTCGGTCGTAAATCGCCTCCATTGTATGGCACGGTTTGCTTACGGACGAGACGTATGGAGCGGTTCGGACCCGGAAACGATTCGGTCGGCGATTTCGCGTTTCTCGCATCGTACTTGCTCGCTCGTACAGCTGTACGCGTCGGTCGGAAAACACGCGTACGGCTCGTACTTTTTTCGGCCGGATCGCGTTCTGAGCCCTTCCGAGCGAGATCGGAATCGGCCCCTTTGAGTTGAAAAATAAATGACTTCTCATTGATGAGTACAGCATTATGCACTATTATGGAGTACAAGTTGTGTGTGGTGCTAAAATAATGAAGCCATGCTCATTGCTAGCCAGCGCCTCTGCTAGTTTGCTACTGGCTGCAGCTCTGTTTGACAATTATCTAATTCCAATGGCCCTGCTTTTCACCAAATGCATTTATTTTCCTACCCTGGCTCCAAAAGAGGATGATGATGAATAAATAAGATACTACGTCAGTCACACACCTCATGTATGAAATGAAGATATTATTATATTATCCTGTCTGCCGTAAGTAAATGTTGAGGAAGGTGAATGTAATGGACTGCACCTACAGGTAAAGGAGTGGATTTTTATAGATTTTATTTGGCACATTCGTCGCTGTGTATCCCATATGCCAAACTTGATATCAAATCATGCACTTAATCCCACTTTACTCTGTGGCCTCGCCCACCACCAGGTTTTCCTACAAATTCATGTGCTAGGCAAGAACCAAGGAAAGGAAACTTGATTTTCTCTACTGCAGGGGGTAGGGTAGAGGGATTAGACAGGTAGGGTAGAGCTTTTTTTAATATAAAATAGAAAGGCCACTACACTCATCATCGTTTCATCATAATCTTTGGCTTATTCACTCGCGGTTCAATTCACAAGGGAAAAATCTGAACAAGTGTAAATTAATCTGTTATGGGAAACCATGATATATGTTCTGGAATCACTTCAGATGCGTATCGCATGATTAAATGTGGCACATACCAAGAATAGCCCACCCACCCTTTCACTCACATACCATTTACTTTCTTTTAAATTGCCTTCTGTTCTTTCATGTCTCTCTCAAGCCATCAAAGCACATTATGTGAGATTTTGCCGCATTTGCAGATAGAATAGTCCTTAATAACTCAACCACTGCTGTGGCTGGTAAAGCTGGGGGTGTTTACCTCTCAGTCATTTTTGATGACAACAACGAGTTACGCCATGGCAATAGCTAGTGAGCATAGTAATTGCAAGAAATGTGTGACTTACCAGTGCCCGTCCCTGCTGCCACTTCACCCCCTGCAAGAACTGAGCTGTCGCCGTCTCCTCCTGCAGTGGCACTGGAGACGGCATCACCAATGTTCTGTGTGGCTAGAATATAAAACATTACATATAATTTAGATTCCAGATACACAATCCCAAATACAACAGCAATACAGCACTACAGCTCAGTTAGAACGTATCTTCAAAATATCACTCTGGGAATTTGATTAGTTGGATCACAAAGTTAGACAAGCCAGGCGTGGAACAACATTCAATGAAAAACCTATGGGTTGGGTGGCAAATGTAATGCGAGTGGGACCTCATACTTTTTTTGCCAGGCTTGCTGCACTGTCATTGGAAAGTGGTGGTGTACTGTAACAATAAATGAACGGGTCTGTAGCACACTACACTGAGGGTGGGGTGTGGTCCATGGTGACCATGGCCACTGTCTCGTGAACTGAACTATGTTAGAGCTAGGCATGCGCAGGAAAAGAAAAGCATACATGGTCATTTTTTTTATTTAAAATTCTAGCTTACTTGGGCCTGCTATCGGAATCTTTACAACTCACGATAGATAGCACCAACATTCCAATAGACAAAATATACCCCAAGATTCTACGGTCCGTTCTACCCTAAGAAGTCCACAACAATCATAAAAGGACTTACTGGGATCTGCAGAGCCCTCGGCAGTGGTGCTGGTGGTCGGCGCCGGCTGACCAGCTTGCCCTGGACCCTCCGAATTGTCCCTCTTCTTCCCCTTGGTGCTGCTGAAAGAAATAAAGAAGATAAATAAAAATAGATTAGTGATTCTGATAATAATCTCCACAAAATGCTTTACGAAAAGAAAATGCAGTCGCTAAAACAGATCACCTATAGTACTACTAGTTTCTTTCGACTTGAGTCTATCAACTGCTGTTAAATCCATATTACAAATCTCCTTAACAAAAACTACATATTGCAGTTAATGATCTTTGATTTTATTCTATTCCCATTTCTCAACACCCTTGATGAGCCAACTCACTCTCCTTTTTTACAATGCATAGATGCATGCATACTTCACATCATCACTGTGAATTCAATTAAATAAATAACCTGGAACTGTACGAGCTACATAAAGAAACTCACTGAGAGAATGTACTACTCAGTGATTCACTAAAGTGACAGAAGAAACAGTCTGCAATGGCCTCTCTTTATTAATCAGCCAAAGCGAGTGCCAGATGAATGCGATTAGGTAGCGGCACCTGCCTAACAGAAACTAGAAACTGGATCACACAATAATAATAATATACCAGTGTAAACTTTACTAAACACATAACTTACCTCTGAGTGTGAGCAGCATGCTATTCAGATTTTTTTTAGCATTGTAGAACACAAACACAACAAATAATTAATACTCATCGAGCCCCAGAATCTCAACGCCTAGCAGGTCCTGCTCCCTGTCGAGAATGTCGGCCCAGCGGTGCCTCATCTGCTGGGCGGTGTACCGAACCTCACTGTGGAGCCGCACACACCAGCGCACCATCCCCCAGTGCCGCTGATGCTCCCGCAGGGAGTAGCCGCTACCGGGCTTGCCACCTGCTGCCAGCATAAAGGGGAGGTGGCGCTGCACAAAAAAACTAGTGCTGCCACCTCCTCCTCTCCAAAGATCGCCCGGGGCTGCACACCTGGGCGGTGGCGATGCCCGCATGGAAGCCGCCCCTCTGCATGGCACTGGGTGGGGAAATCAAATAAACTAAGATGGGAAAGGAAGGGAAAGTAAAGAAGAAAGAAATAAGGAAAGAAACTAAAACTAAACTAAGTCATAAAGTCACAAAAACAGGCAAAATGTAAACAAAAACATAAAATACACAAACACAAAGATGCAAATTATTGTAAAAAGTAAAATTTAGGGGTTGAAAAGTAATAAAGGAGGAGGATGACAAAGATTAACAAGAGATTAAAAATTAGGCCCAGCACCCAGAGTGCAATCACACTTTAGGATCGTATAGCGCCGTTCCCGTGTGATTTTGGAGAACGTTGTAGTAGTCTTGTCCCACATGTTCAGGTGATAAAGTAGACGCTGTAGACATGGCCAGGTATATGTAGAAGATGTTTATTAAGTTCTTAGGAAGTAGTTACATCAAGCTGGAACAAGCCCCACCAGGAGCAGCCTCCTAGCTGCTCAGCCCATCTTCCCAACTGTCTCAGACACACACACAGGCACCCAAGCATTCCACTCACACTAACATTCTACGCGGAACACTCACACTGGCTGAGCAGCTAGGTACAGGGAACAGAATGACATGACCTGAGGATACCACATATCCTATCCCTTTTATACTGAACAATAGAAAGAACCAAACTAAAATGAAAACAACTATACACAATAATGTACACATGAAGTAAACCATCCATTAACCCAGGGATGCAAGGAATGACATCACGAGAGGGAAAACGGAAGCACGAAGAAAGAAAGAAGAATGGAGAAATAGAAATGCACATGCACTATACCCATCCTCTTCCTTTCATAGTAATTGAATAAAAAGTAAATAGCGTAATAAGAGCTCACATACACAACAAGTGAGCAAGACATGTAACAAGGGTAAAAGGGACTGACACCCATTTATAACAAGTAACGTTGCATGGGACTAACACCCAAGAACTTGTGCAGCAAGAAAGCAGCACAGTGTGACAAACGCACACAATACGTCGACACAACAGAACGACGTAAAAGCACTGAGTGAAGCGCAGGGTGACTTATACACCAAAAACACAAGGGACTGACACCCAAGTATAACAGGTAACGATTCATGGGACTGATACCCAAATGTAACAAGTAACGTTGCATGGGACTAACACCCAAGAACTTGTGCAGCAAGAAAGCAGCACAGTGTGACAAACGCACACAATACGTCGACACAACAGAACGACGTAAAAGCACTGAGTGAAGCGCAGGGCGACTTATACACCAAAAACACAAGGGACTGACACCCAAGTATAACAGGTAACGATTCATGGGACTGACACACAAATGTAACAAGTAACGTTGCATGGGACTAACACCCAAGAACTTGTGCAGCAAGAAAGCAGCACAGTGTGACAAACGCACACAATACGTCGACACAACATAACGACGTAAAAGCACTGAGTGAAGCGCAGGGCGACTTATACACCATAAACACAACATGACGTTCAAACGTGTAACTGGGACTGACACCCAAACACACACATCCAGAAGAAAGGATGTACATCAAACCCACTGTAAGGAATGACATAAGCCCAAGAAGCGTAACAACTAGTGTCACATGGGACTAATACCCAAGGACATGTACAGCATCAGTAAATAACCAAATGCAGTACACTGTGGCAGACGCACACAAGAGACCAAAAACTAGGAAATGGGACTAACACCCAAACCAAAAGTAACAAATCTATAAATAAGAGAAATGTGACTTGAACCCACTCCCATCCCAAAGACAGGGATAAAATATCTGAAACAAGAGGAAATGGGACTAAAACCCACTCCTATCTCTTAGGCAGGGATGACACTGTCTGAAACATGGGAACATGGGACTAAGACCCACTCCCATCCCCTAAACAGGGATATAATATATCTGAAACAACACACATATATGTCATTTGAAAAACACACTATACATTTTTTGAATGTGTGTAAACATATACACTTTGTATGTACTGAAAGCTAAAAACATACATTTAATATACTAAAAGTAAGTTCTTAAACACTAAATT
This sequence comes from Calotriton arnoldi, assembly GCA_963921515.1. Classification (NCBI taxonomy): domain Eukaryota; kingdom Metazoa; phylum Chordata; class Amphibia; order Caudata; family Salamandridae; genus Calotriton; species Calotriton arnoldi. Next base: position 658,270 of record CAWUFW010009574.1, on the reverse strand, counting down.
ATGTTCTGTAAGTATAACATTCTCCAAAAGAATAAAAATGTCACTGGATGGCAGCATAGCACAAAACAGAGAATACTGAAATGAATGAAAATAAGATTTCACAAATTGGAGCAATACTACGCTGCACACGTGAAAAGAAAAAAACACCTTCAATGCCAGTTCTAAAAATAAAAACGAGACACCGATGTTTTATTTAAAGTCATTTGTGCTCCAATAAGATTTCCAAGTGTGAATTTCCCATTATAAAAAGAAATGTCTTCATGTTGCAGTTGCCTAAAAGGCATCCGATTCGTCGATACTTCAAAGAGCATACAGAAACCAAGAGAGCACAAAGACTCCAGCGTTGACGAGGAGAAAGAAATTAAAAGTACCTGGAGCAACTGGTGTTCAGGAGACAGCTCCGAAAAATCAGGAGAGCAGGAGAAGAGACATTTACACTGTTCCACACACTGCGACGCTGCCACTAAAATAAAAAAAGTAAACTTGACTGATGCTGAACAACGTGATAGGTAAAGCAGGCACAGGCCTTGATGTGACACCAAATGCCAAAATGGCAGCACGTTCCTTGACGTTTGTGCCGGGTGGCTCAAGGCAGGTTTGTACAGTAAATCGTCCTTCTGCAATACCAGACAGTTCGTCACAAAGGGAGCAGCGCATCAACAAGATGCAGGTAAGGGCTCGTGCCTCGTGAATTTTAAATGTGATGTTGGCGGTTGAACTGCCGAAAGCGGAGGTGAAGGCTGGGGCCCACAACTAAATAGACATGAACTTACCACACAAGTCCAAGCCCGAACAAGCAATGTACACCCCGAATGCTTCACATGAAATGTCATCCTTGCAAATGTTCAAAGTTCTGCTCCGTGTGCGCCAACAACCACAACCGTCAAAATGCATAGAAAAGACTCCTTCGTCATTCTAGACAAAGCACAGTGATCCCTGCACACGTGTTGCACCAAACACCTCCAAAGCAAAACACACATCCTAGAAGCAGAAGACAGTCGTGACACTTGCATACAAGTAGTATGTACTCACGTAGCAGGACATTTTCAATAAGTAGACCTTCACTGTAGGCGTAAGACTCACTGTGCAGTCAGCTTCACTGTAGCCAAAAACATGCAGTCACAAATTACCTTACCGAAGAGGCACTGTAGTGGCGTTGTATACTCTCGTTGTGGCATTGTAGTCATTTCTTTGAGCGTAGTATCTTTTAGCAAGATGTTGTAGACGCAGAGATCAAGGCACAGCACGCCTGGGCTGGGGCTGTCCGGGGTTGGTGACACTGGTGGGGCTTTCATGCGTCCTTGACCAGTTTCTTTTACTTGTGATACTTGATTCTTATTCCTTTTTATCGTTAAACATAGTCCTGCTGTACTCCATGTCTTTAGTTGGCATCCAACTGGCTGTGAGGCATGCTTGACTAGTCTCTTTTCCTTTAGTTACTTGATTCTTATTACTTTTGTTGCTCTTTTTCGGTACATGTAGTAGGTCCTTACCTACACATAGTCTTGCTGTAATCCACATCTTTGTTGGCATCAAACAACCTTTAGCGCGTGAGATTAGCTCCAGATCGTCGCCATAAATGCAGTAGTCTTGTCCCACATGTTCAGGTGATAAAGTAGACGCTGTAGACGTGGCCAGGTATATGTAGAAGATGTTTATTAAGTTCTTAGGAAGTAGTTACATCAAGCTGGAACAAGCCCCACCAGGAGCAGCCTCCTAGCTGCTCAGCCCATCTTCCCAACTGTCTCACACACACACAGGCACCCAAGCATTCCACTCACACTAACATTCTACGCGGAACACTCACACTGGCTGAGCAGCTAGGTACAGGGAACAGAATGACATGACCTGAGTATACCACACACGTGTACACACTTCGCGTTTGACGCAACGCGAATGGGCGGACCAGCAAACTCCGCCCATACGCGGAACTCTGTGTAGCACAGCTGAGTTTTTTTGTGACTCTGCGGAATTCCGCATAGAGGGACTCTGCGTACTCCGCCCAGGGTTATAAATTACCTACGACATAGCATAAGTGGTAAAGGTATAAAGCCCCAAAAAGTGTTGGTGGATGCGATTCGAAATGCTCCCGACTCCAAAAACAAGGATGATATTAAAGTGTTTCTGGGCTTAGTGGAATTCTATGCAAAATTCGTTCAGAATTTTTCTGAAAAAAACTCTACAGCGTGAGCCAGTCATACGGTGGCCCACCAGAGTGTTGAAGGTCGCGAGGTCTGTCAGGCACATGAAGGAGAACAGGGATGTTCCCCCAGGCCAAGGTAGGTCAGCATACGGAACAAAGGAGCCCTCTTCTTCGTTTCACACGTAGCTCCACCCCCCTCAAATATGATTCTTACCATCGACACAAAGCAAACATGCCACACTCTAGATTTAGCCGAATCTGAACCAAAAATGTCTCAGGCTGATTATAAATGGGCAAAAAGGACACTCTATAGGACAGGAGATTCAATAACTTACCAAAAACAAGCTGGATTTCGTCAATCATTAGACAAAAAAGAAAAAGTTGTGATGACATGCATTGAAGAGGCAATATGCTGTCAGAAAGTACTTTTAAAAATCAAAGTTTAACTCAGGGACACCCACACAGGAACTAACCAAGTATATCAGATACAAGAAAGAGGCTGTTTTCACAGATAGCTCTGATTCCACTAATTTTGACCTTTTTCTGGGTCCTATCTCTTGGGTAGATTCCCAGTTGAGAGAACCTCTGCTCAATGTATAGCCATGTTTTATTTTTCATCCCTCTTTCTTTGGAGTTAATTCTTCAATTAGTAAAGACAAATTCATATGCAAGATAAAACACTTGACATTTGCTTTTTACAGGGTACACATCTGGGGCTACTTTAGAATTATTGATATACGTAGTATGATTAAGATACATTTGTCAAAAGGAACAATGCCAGATCATCTGAAAATGCTTTCATTATTCCACTCTTCTACAAAACTGTTTTTAAATCCACATGATTTGTTCAGTTATTTATATATCATACTCCTCTAAACCCTGGAAATGTAGGCTGATGATTTTATCTTCATTGGAGCTCAGTTATTTGTTTGACTGCCAAGAAGCATATTTTAGTCTTAATAGGATTACCAAATTAGTGTCCAATATGACAGTCTATGATCCCTCAATCTGTGGCTGAGGGAAATAGAATAAGGCCCTCATTTAATTTTTCAAGTGGTGAATCTAGTTTCCTATTTGATGGAGAACTCACAATTAACTCCCAAATCCCTCCAGAGTAGAAGGTCATTATCACCTATAGTCTCTTTTCTTTGCAATTGATTTTTGTTTCATTTAACATGAATATCATTTGGACATAGAAGGGACTACAGTTTCAAGTATTATGCATAAAATGATTGTTTCCCCAAGTAATATATACAGCTGAGTTTGAAATCTCCATAGTTTTAATGTGAGTGATTACTCCACTGCCATCTATACCTATCTAGATTTGACTATTTTAAAGTATTGTTCTTGATTATAAATGCAACTCATCTGATCATCACTCTTGCAGATGAATGTATTGACTCCTGAAAATCACTTGGACCTTAAATGGTTTATGCTGTCATCCTCTGTCAAGGGGTTTTCTTGAAGTCATATCACAGCAGCCTTAAGCCTACAAACCTTAGGAGATCTCACAGGCCATAATTAAGAGAGCCCTTTCACATGCCATGAATACATTTGCAGTGTTGCAGCTTATATGGGGCCTGTCACGTTGCTGTGATTAACTGAATATCTGTGTTATTCCTGAGTCACATTTCCCCAACAATCCTTCACCAGCAAAGTGGATATCGCACAAACGTTTCCCATCTATGCAGTGTATTCATTGTTATTGTCAGAAACAGTGGTTCCTGTGGAATAATAGAATCATATATAGATAATAAGATGCACAATCGCAATGGAAGGGTTAAAAATGATGTCACTGCAGTGATGTCATCAGTGATGTCACTGACCATGTCATGAATGATGTAATATGTGACGTCATCAGCAGTGCATTGCGGGGGCGCGAGTTATAGTTAGCTCAACTAACTATAACAGCCGAATTTCTCTGGTTTTGTACGAGTGAAATGTCCAACTAACTATAACGTCCCTGAAACCTATGGTTTTTTCAGTGAATATATATGTATATATATATTCATTCACTTGTCTTGAATCGAATCAAAGGTTAAAGTAACTTTATAGTCTGGTGACTATGTCAATCAAAATATCAACTTTTTGAACTAAAAAAATCTCAGAAATTCACCAGTTAAAGTTAGTAGAGCTAATTATAACTTGAGCCCCCGCTATGCCCTGCTTATGACCTCACATACTACTCATGTCATATTATATGACATCACTGATGACACTGTGGCCAGGCCCTGCACAAACCTCCCAAAGGCAGCCAACCCCATGATGCACACAGCTTTCAGCCATGCATAGCAGGGGGTTAGCAACTGGGCCTGGCTTGAGGCCAGGCCCTTTGACTAACCCACTCGGAGGCAGTCAACAACCATGCAGACAGCCAAACTCATGCTGCGCATGGCCTTTCATCACGCAAAGCATGGGGTTGGCCATACAGCCTGACTTGCAGCCAGACCCTGAGTCCAACACCCCGCAGACACCATCCGGAGGCAACAAGCCCCATGCCATGCATGTCCTTTGCTCGTGCATGGTGTGGGGTGAGCTGCAGCACCTGTGATGCACCCACCCCCTGCTTTAATTCCCCGCAGACAGCCAACCCCCCCTGTGCACAGCCTTTGGCCATGCGCAACGGTGAGTTGATCACAGGGCTTGACCTACTGCCAGGACCTGTGGCCAAACCTCCAGCAGGCTGCTACCCCCACACTGCACACAGCCTTTGCCGTGCCCAGCATAGGCTTGGCACCTGAGACTGCATACCCTGGACCCAAAACATATATATTAAGGGGAGGGGACATGCATCCCCCTCTCCAACCCTTAATTGGCCCTGGGGATGCCATCCCCCGGGGCCAAATACTATTAAAAAGGGGAAAAGGGAATACTGCTCCCCACTCCAGGTCCTTAATAGGCCCCGGGCACCACATGCCAGGTGCCAAATACAGTAAACAATTGGAGGAAGGGCAACACGGCCACCCTCTCCAAGCCTTCCTGGCCCTGGGGACTCCATTCCCCGTTGCCAAAATCTTAGGGGACATGGGCGTGCAGCCCCCCTTCCCAGGTGTTATTAGGCCCTGGAGACCCCATCCCCGGGGCCAAATATAATAAAAAAGGGGACGGGTTGTGCGGCTCTCCTCCCTCAGCCTTTTTATGCCCTGCAATACCATCCCCAGCGCCAAACCAATAATAAGAGGCGGGGGCTGTTTGGCCAGCTTCCCCGAGCCTCATGTGCCCTGGGGACCCCATTCTATTGCCTTATGTATTTAAAAGGGGAGGGAGCCACGTGACCCCCCTCCCCTCGCCTCATTAGGTCCTGGAGAGCCCATCCCCCATGGCCCTATCATTTTTAAAAAGGGGAATAGAGCTGCAATGCCACCCCTCCCGGAGCCTCATTAGGCCCAAGGACCCCTAGGATCACAGCAGAAATTGCTGTTTTTTTAAATTTTGGCCCCAGGGGAGGTCCTTATAGGTTCCCCCAAGGGGCCGGGGGGATACCCTGCCCCCTTATATATTTTGTTTTAAACTTCAGGACAAGGGACTAAGTTCCCGAGTTCGGTAATTGCCGCCAGCAACATTTTTCTAATGTTGCTGCCAGCCAATCAGAGCGCTCGCCTCTGCGGGAAAGAATTGGCTCAAGGGAAAAAAGCTCCATGAGCCAATCCGCACACTACACTCGCGGATCCAAATGCACAGATATTTTTGAACCCCAATTTCACAAAAAATAATGAACGAATTTACTCCAAATCACAAAAAGCACAATCAGTGGACTAAGATCTAGCTTCCTGCCAAATTTAATGTAATTCAGTTCGGCCGTTTTTGCTTAGCCTTTCTTAAAGGAGGCTATGGAAAATGCATGGGGATTTTGCATTTTGGGACTCCCATTTTTTCTCGGCCATTGCATGATGAATCACCCCAATCCTATCCATGCACAAACTAGGCAAATATTAGTGCTTTTTTGGAAAGTTTTGTCGAGTTTTGTGGAGATTTGTCAAACGGTGCCAAAGTTATTAGTGACACAATAAATATATTTATATATATATTTATTTCCCGCTGACCGGAGAGTCGCAAGTTATTCAAACTTGGGACGTTCAGTTATTTATCTGACGCCTACGGGATTAATGATGTGTGTAATCTGGCAGCAACGCCGAGGGACGTGTTTGGCACACAGTGGTGTATCATCGTTAGAAAAAATTGAATGGGAGCCCATGCAGGGCATTACAGTTGGTAGAGACTGTTGGACATTTTGCTAGTGATGCACATGAAGTATCACATTCCCATTGTGTGTCCATCGAGGACAAAATTAACATTTGTAGCATTTTGCTGTAAATTAGGATGCGTCAAATAACATGGGTAATGAGGTATCAGAACGGCATCCCAGCTGCTAAGAGACGCTAAGCAGCTTGAATATTTGCAGCCATCCCATTGGCCAGGAATAAACCAATGGCAGAGGTGGACATGGTATATCTGTCCAATCAAACACTGTGTGCCTCGATTTAGCTTTGCAGCATTGAGAAAGGTGATGTACATCGAAACGCGTCTGCTGTTATTAAAGAAGCTTTTAATGATCCCAGAGGTCCTCCAACTGTTTTGAGTTGCTGAGTAGCAAAAGTGAGGTCCCACCATCACCCTATGGTAGCACCCATCCTGAGTTTGGGGATCGAGGTGGGAGCTGTGATGGTGACAAATTCGATCTCCTGAACCGCCGCCGAAATGTTTTTCCCGCTGACCAGAGAGTCGCAAGTTATTCAAACTTGAGGACGTTCAGTTATTTATCTGACGCCTAATGGATTAATGATGTGTGTAATCCGGCGGCTGCAGCGAGGGACCTGTTTAGCACACAGAGTTGTATCATCATTAGAGGAATGGAATGGCAGCCCATGCAAGGCATTACAGTTGGTAGAGACTGTTGGACATTTTGCTAGTGATGGCCGTGAAGTATCACATTCCCATTGTGTGTCCATTGAGGACGAAATTAACATTTGTGGCATTTTGCTGTAAATTAGGATGCATCAAATAACATGGGTAATGAGGTATCAGAACGGCACACCAGCTACTAAGCGACGCTAAGCAGTTTGAATATTTGCAGCCATCCCATTGGCCAGGAATAAACCAATGGCAGAGGTTGACATGATATATCTGTCCAATCAAACACTGTGTACCTCGATTGAGCTTTGCAGCATTGAGAAAGGCGATGTACCCCAAAACGCGTCTGCTGTTATTAAAGAAGCTTTTAATGATCCAGTGAGTGCTCCAACTGTTTTGAGGTGTTGTGTAGCAAAAGTGATATTCAATACAGATTTATGTGAATTCTGAGATATTAAAGGAGAACTTGAAACTCCTTCCTTTTAAATGGGGAAGTCCTCTATTGAGATGAATTTCCTAATTCAATAGAACATAGCTTGAGAATGTGTTTATAGTAAGTCTCCTTCATGGGGTAAATGTGATTTTCATTTGGTTTTATACCTTTGCCTACGAATCAAACCTTAAGTTCTTTAAGTTGTTTAGATATTTAGGGCCTCATTTCTGTGGATTTGGCGCTGCCCCACATTAAAGTGAAAAGGCAGAAATTCACCATATTTATCTAAAATCGTATTTATCTAATACAGTGCATTCCTGTCCTTTGCCCCAGCGCCGGTGCCGTTTCGGCAGCCTAACGCCAACGCAGGCACCCTTGGACCATGGTGCAAGGGTGCCTGTGCTGTTGGCAGGGTTATTTTTGTGAAGAAAGGGGCACCTTCCTGCACAAATACAATCCTGGGAGGCTTTTCCCTCTTTTCATTTGTGCAGCACACATGGAAAGAGGAAGGAGAAATAAAGTTATTTCTCCTCGTTGCGCCTCCCCTGGGGAGCCATAAGGCTTTGGCGCATCTGCAGGTTTACATGGTTTTGTAAATCTGGGGAAGTGTCCAAATCCATGGGTTTTACATTTTAGATATAGGTGTGTTTTTAGTCCCTGCTTGCTTCATGCCACCTAGATGTCTATTAGAAGGCTTCAGTGTTCAACTGAAAACTAATGTGGCTTCTTCCAGATGGAAATTAAGACCAGTAACGTTTGCGACTGTGACTAGTCTGAGATAGGAAGACGCGACATGAGCATCTATGTTTACTGGCCTTTCCTGACCCATTGAAACATATCTTGCATTAATTTGAGTTTCAAGTAATTCAAAAGCTGCCCCTTCTAATGTTTTTAGGAATATTTGTATGGGAGTTTGACCCTCATATATTATCTGTCAGATTAATGTCATTTGATCCAATGCCAGGTGGCCTGAAACAAAACTGGTAGCAGCAGTAGTAAAATCTTTACTGGGTAAAACATACATAACCATAAAAGCACTGAACAACAAACAAAAAGCACAAAACAACAATATATGAAGAAACCCTACTACAAACACAAAACTACAATTTATAAGACACGTGAAATAATAACACCAAAAGGTATTAAAAAAACAGTGAATTGCGAATCCATCCAGCTGATTTTAAGAAAGATCAGACAGCAAAGAATCCATCAATATCAGATAGCATTTGTAAGTGTATCAGCGCAAGCCTGCATCTTTCAGATCCACTTTTTAGTCAAGGGATTAAGAATTTTACAAAGAATCTAACAAATAGTGACTGACACGATTTACAAAAAAAACAACGTGCAAAAGAGTCTGTGAAGAAACGTCATCCCGTGGGCAAAAACAAAGCAAGTCACAGCCATACTGTTCCTTATTGAATGAAAGATAATTGCGTATAATATCTCACCTAAACCTGTAAAAGAAACTCCTCTCCCAGGGCTGGATGACAGAAGAGAAATAAAACACCAACCCATAGGTATTCTGAAGAATAGCACAGCCTTTCAAAGACTTCTTAACAAGTTCCTTCGCCTCACATATCCCTTTTCTGGGTTCATAACAAAGCTTCTAACACCAGGATTTATCAGACTTCAAGACACATTCAGGATTAGAAAATAGAGAAGGCCTGCTAAACTCACATGAGACTGGTTCAGTGTAAGGCAGCCACGGGATTCTCAGTCATTGTTACAGCTAAGACAGTCTTGAATACTTAGGGGCAGATTTACAAGGCCCTTCCGTCACTTTTGCGTCATTTTTAACATGGGTAAAGTGACGCAAAAGTGGCGCAAGGGGCTTGTAAATAAGCCCCTTACTCTTTTGAACTTTGCCTTTGAATTGGACCAGACCGAAATCCAAAGAAAAGAAGGGCCAATTTAATAAAATTCTCAACATAAAACAAACCCATTTTCCCATGAAAAAAATACTATGAACTGCTCAGTGAGAGACCAAGGAGTCGAAGACAAAACTATTTTGGGGATATCTAAATGAGGACTAGGCCAGATACCTGAACCATAGCATAGAGTGGAAACACACTGCTTTTTCTAAATCTCCAACAGTGGGGAAAGAAATGTATTAAAGATATTAGCGGCAAAATGACATAAAGCCCAATCTGACTGCACACAATTTTCACATCTAAAACGGAGACAAACAGACCACGCACAAGCAGAATCAAAGCAACCCCCAAATAGGGGAAATTATGGACTTTCACAATTAACATATCATTTATGCCCAAAGTCTTAGATTTGATGAAGGAGGCCCATAGATTTATAACATGTATTTTGGAAATATTTGTGCCCAAGTTTAGAACTTCTATGAAGTTGACAAACGCATCTATGAGCCTTTTCAGATGGTTGGAGGTAAGAGACAATAAAACAGCATTGCCTGCATAAAGTAAAGTAGGTATATGTAGTGTTTTGACTCATGCAGTGAGTGTGCGGCGCAGTGGAGGTTGCTCCAATACCGGCTCAGTAATTAGCGCTGCGTCGCGCTACACAATGAAACACGGACACAGGAGATAATGTCCATGAGTCCCGGCCATGTACGCCACTCTGCCGTCAAGTCCGGCCAGGCTCCTCTTTATTAGCTCGCCACGTGGTGCAGGTGTACCAAACGCCACCCAGAACCAAGGGAGGAAACACACAACTTCCCTTCAGACCGCACCCACAGTCCTTCACCCCGTGTCGCACCTGTTGCGTCACAGGGGTGAAACTACATCCCTCCCCAAACAGATGTCAAGAACACAGTGCATATGCATAACGGAACAGTGAAAACGTTCTGGATAGCAACACAAACAGAATTCAGTGCACATAATAAAAATGGAACAGTCTTACATAAAGTGATCCCTCAGTCTACTGGATGGCTCAGGATTGTTGCGGAGACCATATAGGGTGCAGGTGAGACGTCCAGGCACATTGCTTGAGGGCACCACCGGAGAACCTTCCGTTGAGGCAGTGGGGGCTCCAGGAAGCCCAGGCTCCGGGGGAGCAGTCACTGGCAAGTCATTTTCCAAACAGTCCCACTCATCAGGCTCCAAGTGTCATCCAGTGCAGGGAAAGTGAAGCCCGAGTCCCAGACTGGCCCCCGCTGAGGGTGGAACCTCTTGAAGAATGATACATTCCTATTGACAGTCTCTTGACCTCGCTGGGCTGTGATTCTAGTATCCTTCTGATGGGTGATAACCCATGGCTCTCGCTCAAACAGCAAGTCAAACTTACTGCTGGTGTTGCGACTCTGCATTAGCACCATATCGCCCACTTTGAGGTCAGAAGGCCTTGCTCTCCGTTGGTGACTCGCCTGATCATTCTGACGTTGACGGCGGGCCTGGACCTGATGCTCATCCAGTTCATCCAGCTGCCATAGCGGATGATGCGGAATGGAGTCCGTGACCACTCGTCCCATGGACAGGTGCCCCAGCGCCCTTCCGGTTGTTGAGTGTTGGGTTTGGCGGTAGACTCGGAGGAAAGAGAAGATCACCAGTTCAATAGATTGCTGGCGCACGTGTGTGATGCGAATGACCTTGTTTAAGGTGCGCATAAACCTCTCTGTTTCGCCATTGGCTTGGGGCCACCTTGGCGTTACTTTCTTATGAGTGATACCGAGCGAGGATAGGTAGCTAGCCAGTTCTTGGCCCTGAAAGGGAGAACCATTATCCATTCTTAGTTCGTTTATCGGCCCATGAGTGGCCATCACTTTTTCCAGCTTGGGGATCACATCGCCAGCACTCAATGGCGGGATGATTTCTACTTCGGGATACTTAGAGTGATCGCCAATTAGTACAAAGGTGTATCTCTTATCCGGGAGGCTCCCAAAGTCCAGACTGACACATGACCACGGACGGTGCGGTTCAGGCTCCGTTATTACTGGAGCCGGCTGGCTGGCCTCACCAGTGGCCTGGCACCACTCGCAGGATCTCACCACCTCCTCCACCTTCTAATCCATCAGAGGGAACCACACCTTAGTTCTCAATCGACTCTTCATTTTCACCATGCCCTAGTGTCCAGCATGGGCGAGTTGAATGACTCTGTTCATCAGGGGGGTGGGGATGACCAGGCAATGGCCTCTTAGAAGACACCCTGTTGAGTCTTCATTCAATTCCTGTTGGACATGATACAAGCTTTCCATAATCCGTCTTGCCTCCAAGGTGAGAGCACCCCAGTCCTTCTTGGCTTTCTGCCATTGGTTGTGTTTCATGATCTTCAATGCCCTTTGGAGACACTTGTCTCGGCGTGTTTCTTCTCCCAGAACCTCCATGGACAGCAAAAGGGGGCATGATCGGGCAGTCACGTAGCGGACGTATTCCTCTGTGTCCTCAACTTCAGCTTCCTCCTCGGTCGTGGCCGCTCGGGGATGACGTGATAGGTAAACTGCAGGATTTAGCAACCCAGGATGGTATTCCACCTGACAGTTGTACTCCTGCAACTGGAGCATCCACTTTTCATTTCTAGGGGGTGGTTTGGTAGCTGTGCCGGCAAACAGTGGAAGAAGAGGCTTGTGGTCGGTTGCCATGACGAAAGGGTGTCCATACACGTATAAGTAGAAGTGGCGACAGACCCAATGAATTGCAATGGCCTCCTTCTCAATTTGGGAGTACCTCTGCTCTGTGTCAATCATGGAGCGACTGGCGAAAGCCACCGGAGCCCAATCCTTTTCTGCCTGGCCTCTCTGCAATTGGACAGCACCCAGTCCCTTCGGGCCAGCATCTACGGCAATCATGGTGTTTGTTCGCAGGTCGAAGTAGGCCAAAGTGGTGTTAGAGGAAAGGGCGTCTTTGATCGCCTGAAACGCTGTTTCTTGTTTTGGGCCCCAGGACCAGGGGACTGACCGCTTGGTGGGCTGGGTGAGGGTGGTGAGGTCTGGGATGAAAAGGCCACAATAGTTGACCATATCCCAGGAAGCTTCTTACCTCCATCACGGTGGCAGGAGCGGGCGCCCCTTTGATGTCTCTCACCTTATCAGGGTCAGGTGTTATGCCTGATGCTGAGAAGACGTATCCAAAGAACTGGAGCTTCTGTTTGAGGAACTCACATTTATTGCTGTGAAGGGTCAGTCCTGCCTCTTGAATTCTCTGGAGTACTTTGGTTAGTCGAGTGTTGTGCTCCGCAATGGTTTTGGCGTGGATGAGAATGTCGTCACTAACATTCACGACTCCGGGGAGGTCCATCAGCAGTTCTTGAATGGTGTTTTGAAACACCTCAGCTGCGCTTGACACACCAAAGCTCAGGCGTGTATATCTCCTCAGGCCCACATGGGTGTAAAAGGTCGTGATGTATCTCAACTCTTCATCGAGCACTAGTTGATGGTATCCTGATCGGAGATCAAGTTTTGAGAACAACATGCTCCGCTCAGTTCCCCTATGAGGTCGTCTATCGTGGGAGTGAGATGTCTTTCTCTTTTTATGGCGGCGTTGGGCAGCCGCATATCTATGCAGATCCTCACTTCCCCGGGCTGCTTCGGCTTCCGGGTGACGACGATGGGGGAGACCCACGGTGTTGGTCCCATCACCTTCTCAATGATCCCGGCAGCCTCCAACATGGCCAGCTCCTTTTCAACCAACGGTCTCAGGTGAAAAGCGATGCGTGTGTGTCGTATGGCTACCGGCTGCACTGTGGGGTCTATATGTAGACGTATTTCCTTCCCCTTCAGTTGTCCGATGCCCTCAAAGACCGTTGGGAATTCAGCCAAGATGTGCTGAACGGTCTCCTGGTGAATTCCAAAGGCGAAGGTGATGATCCCCAGGTCTTCCGCTGCTCAACATCCCAACAGCATGCCATGCCCTTCCTCTGCAACGTAGATCAGTGACACTATGGAGTTGGAGCCATACAAGAGAGTGGTTTTGAATTTTCCTCGCAATACCAGTGGTGGTCTTGGCCATATGCAAACACTTTAATGTTTGCAGCATTCAGGGGTAGAGCTTGCTTCATAAGCCTCGACCGACATGATGTTAATGGTCGCTCCAGTGTCAACGGCAGCTGTGGTGTCTTGTTCTCCAACTCGCACTTAGCATTGTGGGAGTTGACGTGATGATTGGGCGGCCTTGCCTACTGTGAACACCGAGTGGACGGTGTGCTCTGCTGGTTCATCATAGTCCATGTCACTGTTTCCGCTCATGGCTTCAGGGATCATGTTTACTGTGGGCCATGGGCCACGACTCTTTCGCGAACGGCATACTCGCACAAAGTGATTCATCTTATCGCATCCCGTGCACCTCTTCCCGCGCGCTGGGCATTCCGCCGGACCATGGGGATTTCCTCCACAGTATCCGCAAATCCGGGTGTTCACGTGGTCCTTTCGGCTTGGCTTGGTCATGGGACGTGTCATAACAGCATTGGCCGGTTCCGTCTTTACCAGTGTCTGTAGGGCCACCTCCATGTGGGCCGCTCTGGCCCGAGACAGCTCCTTGGTCTGACCTAGCGTCAGAATGTCCGCCAGTGGTTTTCCAGACTCTTCCAGTATTCTCTCTCGAAACTTGCCAGAGGCACACCCTTGTATGATTTGTCCTGTTATCTCTTCCCTTTCATCGTGAAACCTGCATGTGCTTGCTAGGTCTTTAAGGTGAGCATGGAATGCGTCAATGGACTCCTCAGCTTGTTGATGTGCCTGATGAAAAACAAAGCGTTCATAGTCTTGATTCGCCATGGGCTTGAAATGTGCTGAGAGAGTGGCAATAAGGGTAAGATGTGTCTTGGGGGCCGCTTCGGTGATGGACTTTGAGATCTTGTAGATGTCCTTTCCCCCCGGGTGTAGGATCATGGCTCTCTTATGGTCATTGGCTACCTTTGTGGCTTCGAAAAACAGAAGGATTCTCTCCACCCATTCTTTCCATCTGGGCGCTTTTGCTGAGGGGGCCCCTTCAACTAAAAAGGGCTCAATGGGCGGTATGGTGGCCATGATTTGTCTTCTTGTCACTGCTCAGGAATATTTTGTTATATGTTTTTATTTTTGTTGAGGCTGCACAGTCTCCAGCATCCTAACGAGTGTTCCCCTGTCCATGGGAGGTCTGGGTCCAGACCGTGTGCTTGCTCTCATGTGGGAGTGGAGCTGGGTGTGGTTGTGATGATGATGGCGCTTGTGTGTGGCTGCCCTGACTGAGCGACAGTCACTTCTTATTGGTAGCAGAGAGCAGGTGGCTGGCGTTGTTACCCCCTCAAGGGCAGGAGAGGGACCCATGTCTCGGTGTGGTACAGCACATGCAGGACTGGCACTCACCTAGGCAGTAAGAGTGCAGTGTCTCCCTGTTGTATGGCACAGTCAGTGTCCCTGTTGTAGACAGGCTGCTCAGTGCATTTCTTCCTGCTGGCCCTCCGTCGCCCCTCGTGGGCATCCAGAATGCTACACCGTTCCCCCAGGAGATCAGCTGCTCCCGCCCAGGCATTGGGGTACTAGCGGCACGTGCGTTGACTTCGCACATGCAGCCGTCGCGGTGGTGTCCAGTGACCTCCCTCATCACCAATGTAGCGTTTTGACTCATGCAGTGAGTCTGCTGCACAGTGGGGGTTGCTCCAATACCGGCCCAGTAATTAGCGCTGCACCGCGCTACGCAATAAAACACGGACACAGGAGTTAATGTCCATGAGTCCCGGCCATGTACGCCACTCTGCCGTCACGTCCGGCCAGGGTCCTCTTTATTAGCTCGGCCACGTGGTGCGGGCATACCAAATGCCACCAAGAACAAGGGGGAAACACACAACTTCCCCCAGACCCGCACCCACAGTGGTTCACCCCGTGTCGCACCTGTTGCATCACAGGGGCGACACTACAATATAGGTCTGTGAATAAAGGGGGAGTATCTTGAACAGTCGCTAAAAGACAGGAATTAATAATATTCTTATACAAAATTTGAGCCAAGACACAACCCTGGCAAATGCCACTATCAAGAGTGAAAAAATCAGTACGCTATCTTGACCATGGCTAACAAATCATTATGTAGAGCCTGTAAAAAATTCAGCATCACTTGATCAAATGATGTGAAGTTTTTTCTTACGCTTTGCAGCTGGACAGTTTGCGCGAGGTAAGGAAGAGTCAACATTAGAAAGAGCGTCAAGGGACTGAAACAAGACGATATATACCACCAGCACATGTGCGATTCCTCCACTTAGATGCTTTGTTGACAGTAGGAAATGTAAACAAGAAATATCATTCCAAGTGTTCAGATATCAAGAATATATCGGTTTGACAGAAATCTAAATCAACAGACACAAGGACTGTGCTATTCTTGAGTCATTAAGAGTCCCTTCTAACCCATTATTGAATATCGTATATATAGATATGTTTTGTATACAGCTGCCATAGGAGCACGTTAGCATGAATAATGGGATCAAAACCCAGTTAATGACTGCAGTGACATCACCACTGTTGAGAAGTCACCCAGGGGAAGCACTCGCTTCCCCTTTGTTCCCCTCTGCCATACCCAGGTCTCCAGAGACCCAAGTGCACCAACAGAATGGTGGGTTTACCCACCTTCTTTCCCGCGTCTACCAGGTCTTCACAGACTTGAAGGAGGTGGGGGCATGTGGGAAGTACTGTACCTGCACCCACTACCTTTTCCCCTGTCATATGGGGTCTTCGCAGAACTGCGCTGAGAGATGAAAAGAAGCAGCACTGACAAACGACTCTCACAGAGCCGCAATCAGCACAGTACCGGCTGGGGGTGGGAGTGCACAGAGATTGATGGGGGCAAGAGGTAGGAGGTCAAGTATTATTTTCCAGCTTGGGCAAAGGGAGTTTTGATTCTGGAGAGAGTGGTGGGTGGCAGGAGGCCCTGTATTGATGTTTTTATTCAGAAGAAGGGTAGGTATTTCCAGGGTGGCAGGAGGCCATGTATTTCTTTCACCATGTGGATGGCGTGTGTATTCAGAGGATGGTGTTGGCAGTTGGTAAAAGATTATTATATTTGTATCTGGGAGTGTGTAGGTTTTTTCAGAGGGGGTTGGGAAAGATTGGCAGGAGGCCAGGCACTTACTTTTTAATTTGGGAAGCAGAGGGTATTCTGGGCGGTGGTGGGGATGAGTGACAGAGGGCCAGATTTTATGTTTCTAATCTCTTTTTTAAATGTTACATGTGACTAACACATTATTCTTTTACCCTTGCATATATGTTGGAATCAGCGGCAAATGATTTTGAGGGACATATACAGCATACATTTTATTGATGCGTGAAATGTGAATTACTGAAAATGTTTTTCACCTTGTATTCTGAGTGACTTCATAGACAACGTGAGCTTCGCTCTCCTTGTCTACTTGATGACAATCAAAACCCCTCAGTGTGTGTGTTTATGAGTGTGAGTGTGTGTTTGTGTATACCGTTGACAATGAATGTCCATTTTTACTCACAGAGTTTGATTATTCTGTAGGACAATGCATGATCCAGGAATGTAATGTGCACAGAGAGAAATTTTTGCTTCTAGTGTTTGACAGCTTTAAGCCTTAGTGCAGACCAAATTCACATCTAATGAGCTAATCTATGGATCTAAGACATGTTGACATCCTGAAAATTTCCCTCAATACAATAGCAAGTTGCAATAACAGATTGGAGTGCTCCATTTTCTGTCTGATGACTCCTGAAAATGACAGAAGATTGTCAGGCTGCTGGAGACAAGGCGGTTACCATAATAAACTGGCTCAAGGAACCTCCAACTGCAATGCTGCAGAACTCTTCCAGACAAGGCTCTTCTTTAACTAGAATTACAATAAGGGTCGAGTTTAATTAGCACTGCACTTATTTACAAGTTGGCTGCCGCTTTTGAGGCGACAAGGATGATCATAAATGCAGTTTTAAAGATACAGCCTCTGATTTACGACCCCTTTACAGGCTGGGTAAGTGTGCTGTAATGGAATTGTTTGGGCTAGGTTTTAGCGAGTCTTTGCTACTCTTGAAATCTTTCAAAGGACACCTCTAAACTAATCTTGGGTAACAAATATATATTTTAATCTATGTTTCCTTTAAATTAAATATTGTGATTTGTGGGTATAACTGCAACTGAATGTTCACTGCTTTGGCCTAGCCCTCACATTAAAGGGTCTCTGTAGTACAACACTGTGTAGTTATAGTTAGGTGAGAGTTTCCACAGGGAAGGCATTTCTTGTGTTTCTTTATGACTTTATCTTTGGTTGACGAATCTACATTAAATTCTACAACAACAAAAAAAGTCCACCCTAGCTCCATCACGGAAAGATTTGCACCAATCTGTTAAGAGGGGACCAGGAAAAGGGGATCCAAAAGTGCAATTTCCCATGTTAGTTCTATTTGGAACGTTTGGTCTCCGATACAGACAAGTGGCTGAACAGAATAACACTACATTTGACAAAAAAGTTGTAACATTACTCCAAAAGCATGCTTTTTGTTACATGATCTAAATCTGTTTAGGGGTTTCGAGATATTTGCATTTTAAAAGGTGCTTGGAGTTGACGTAAAGGGGAAAATGCTGTTAAAACTTGAGGGATATCAGGATTATTGGTGTCCATGTATGCTCTGACTGGCCCATTCAAAAAGGATCAGTGATTTGTGAATGGCTGGTCATAATATAGAGACTATGGGGCCGATTCCGATTCGGGCCGGAAAACGTACCGACCGACTCGGAGCCGGAATAAATACCGACCGACACGTACCGGTGCAGCCCGACCCGCAAAGTACGATGAGAAGCGTGCTAAATCCGACCGACTGGTACGGAACACAAGCCGAACGACCGAGCCGCGCGTAAAACAGCCTTCCGGCCGGAAAAGCACGCGAATCGAACCGACCGACACGCACCAGGAAGAATCCCGAACGAAACGTACCCGCGAACTCCGACCCGCCAAGTACGATGCAACGCGTGGAAAACACGACCGAGTCGCACGGAGCCCAAGCCGCACGACCGACACGCATTCAAAACTGCGAGCCGAAGCAACCCAAAACCCCGCGACCGACGCGTCACGCAGCACAGAAAACAGCACAAACACAGCGTGAACGAATCTGAGAGGCTCGCACGAGACAACTGGAGGGTCCGACTCGGTCACAAGAACGTCTCCTACATGCACAAAAAGAACCAAGGAAAAAAAAAAAAGAAAAAGGCCAAACAAGCTATCACAAAGCAAATAAATACTGGGGGGGGAAACAGGGAACAAAGACACACCCACAACTCCACCCATATAAAGGACACAAATCCCTACCATGATCCCTTGCAAATTCAAATTACCTGCCAGCACTCAACACCAACAGACAGCAACCACACACACACACACTCACAGTTCATCCATCACACAAGCCACACACCAGCAGCACCACAACAAATAGCACCCTCACATACACCCAGCAAAACACACACTCACACACCCTCACTTGCACACCAACACACACATCACACACCAGCACCACCCAACACCATGCCCCCAAAGAAGAATCACAAGTTCCTAGATAGTGAATTGGAAGTCCTGGTAGATGAGATCCTCAGGGTAGAGCCACAGCTGTTTGGCACATTGGTCCAACAGACACCCATGGCGCAGAAAACCAAGATGTGGGAGAGGATCGTCGACAGGGTGAACGCACAATCACCATGTTTGCGCACAAAGGTAGACATCCAGAACAGGTGGTATGACGTGCGCAGGAGGGTCAAGGAGCTGTTGAAGAAGGACTACATCTTGAGCCAACACACCGGCAGTGGCCCTCCTGCCAAACCAGTATACCTCAGGCCCTAGGAGGAGAAGGTGCGGGCCATCCTACCACCAGTGAGCGTCTATGGACTAGAAAACATCCCAGAGCCTGGTGAGTACACAACACATGTACACAATATGTGCCACAATACACACACATCACTGTCAAGGGGAGAGTCAAACCATGCACCCTTAGCAAATACACACCAACCAAAATAGATCATCCCAAAATGTGTATGTCAGCCAGATAAACACAATACATGCCAGCTCATAGTGAAATGTAACTGTGTCATGACATGTACAAACCTAACAACAAATAGAGCTAGGCAGTGGCAGAAATATAACCAACAAACACAGTCAGACATGTAGCCACCACCACAACACCACCTAACAGGGAAGCTCACTGAAAGGAAGGAATACTGTGTATGCTGGGCAAGTCAGTGTAGCCAATAGCATCATGGGAGTCGTAGTCACAGAAATTGCCCACCCTCACAATGCGCACATCAACACCACCATGAACCATGCACACATCACAGGCAGTGCAAAACAACTGACAAGATGGCTGACACTGGCTACTGCTGTGGGGAGCACAAGGCCCTGCTGGCAACTGTGCACCAACCAACAGCAGGACACCACTGACTGACATCCTGAAAGACAACTTGCACTCCCTGCAATGGGAAGCACGTTCCATGGTGGGAAATCTGGCTGGGTGGGAAGGAGGACTCACAGCACTGACCATAGTCACCAGCAGCTCCACCCACACACCCCCTAACACAAACTACACACAACTCACCTGGGAGAAAGCATTGCCTCACATACCAATCAAATATCCCACAAAGAACCACAACCCTGGGTCATGCAGTGTGAAGCACAGGGACACACATGGGACTTGTAGCAAAACAAACCCCAGGATAACACTGTCAGCCATCTTGTCAGCACAGGCACACAACCCCACAGGGAAGCTGAGTCAAAAGGAAGGAAGCATGGGCATGCTGGGAAGGGGGTGGAGGCAAAAGCATGATGGGAGTGGTAGTCACAGCCCAACATCCCCCACCCACATGGCCCAGCAAGAACACACCCAAGCATGCACACCTCACAGGGAGTCAAAAGCCACTTCAAAGATGTCTGACACTGGTGCTCTGTTGTGGGGAGCACAAGGCCATGCTGGGAACTGGCCAACAACCAACAGCAGGACACCACTGTCAGCCATCTTGCCATATCTGTCACACCCACACACAGTGAAGTACACTCAAAAGGAAGGAAGTATGGGCATGCTGGGAAGGGGGGTGGAGGCAATAGCATGATGGGAGTGGTAGTCACAGCTCAACATCCCCCCCCACAAATGGCCCAGCAAGCTCACACTGAAGCATGCACACCTCACAGAGAGTGGAAAGCCCCATCAAAGATGTCTGACACTGCTGATCTGTTGTGGGGAGCACAAGGCCATGCTGGGAACTGGCCAACAACCAACAGCAGGACACCACTGTCAGCCATCTTGCCATTGCTCTCACACCCACACACAGTGAAGTACACTCAAAAGGAAGGAAGTATGGGCATGCTGGGAAGGGGGTGGAGGCAATAGCATGATGGGAGTGGTAGTCACAGCCCAACATCCCCCCACATGGCCCAGCAAGCTCACACTGAAGCATGCACACCTCACAGAGAGTGGAAAGCCCCATCAAAGATGTCTGACACTGCTGCTCTGTTGTGGGGAGCACAAGGCCATGCTGGGAACTGGCCAACAACTAACAGCAGGACACCACTGTCAGCCATCTTGCCATTGCTCTCACACCCACACACAGTGAAGTACACTCAAAAGGAAGGAAGTATGGGCATGCTGGGAAGGGGGGTGGAGGCAATAGCATGATGGGAGTGGTAGTCACAGATATTGGTCAGCCTCACAATTGGCCCATCAATACCACCCTGAACCATGCACACATCACAGGGAGTGGAAAACAACTGAAAAGATGGCTGACACTGGCTACTGCTGTGGGGAGCACAAGGCCCTGCTGGCAACTGTGCACCAACCAACAGCAGGACACCACTGACTGACATCCTGAAAGACAAATTGCACTCCCTGCAATGGAAGCAAGTTCCATGGTGGGATATCTGGCTGGGTGGGAAGGAGGGCCGGATGTCAACCAAATACAACCAATGCAGACCATGTACACACCCCAACATTCACATGGAAATGCCCAAATAATGCAGGACAATGTGCTACACCAATATCAACCCCTGACTGTGACAACTTAGGACAATGCAATGTACAGGCCCGCATCCAGAGGCACAGTCACAACTGTCAGGTGTGTCAACCATTGATGCCTGCAGAAACATAACATACATTGTGTGTGTCTCCCAAAAACAGGTGATGATGGGGACACAGCAGCAGACGCTGAGGAGTCCCCGTCACAGGCTCAAGAGGATACGGAGCTCACTGGTGTGGAACAGCCTCTGCCCTCCTCGGATGAAGAAGACCAACCTGGCACCTCCGGAGCAAGTCATCATGCAGCACCAGCAGGACCACCAGCTACACCCCTTGCACCCACCCCTCCAACGACTGTCAACACACATACCACCCCTGCCGACATGGAAAGACCAAGGAGCACCACCACCACCAGCACAGGGACCCTGGACCAACGTGGGGCCATGGACACCAACACCACCAACAACCCCCAAGGGGGCCCAGGGTCACCTGTGCGTGCCACCTCAGGTACTGCACGTGTCGCCAGGGGTGGTGGGAGGGGTGGGAGACACAGGTCACTGATCGCAGAGGGGTCTGGACTGCATGATGACCCACAACTGGCACGCATAGCCGATGCGTACCAGTCCAGCACCGAAGAGCTCAGCCAGGTAGTGGGGCTCCTCAGGGACATTAAACAGCAGCAGGCTGCCCATCATGCCCGCTTGGACTCACACATGTCCCGCGTGGAGTCCAAGTGGGACACACTGCAAGAGATGACGGCGGTGCATAGGGACATATTACAATCCCTCCGCCAGATGAGCAGCAACCAGTCAACACCTCCCTGTGTGCCCACAACATCTGGTGCTGAAACAACTGCAACTGCCACAGGGAGGGAGGATGACTCTGGCGGAGAGTCCCCTGCACCGCAGCAGCCTGCACTTGAGGGTCCCCTCCCAAAGAAGAGGGGCCGTCCGAGGAGGGGCAAGTGAGAGGCCGATGGCCATGTGCAACCCCCAGGAAGCCAAAACCTGTTCTGGATAATCACCTTTGTGCGCAAACTTTTCACTTTGTTGACTGCAACACAACTCTCCCACATGACATGGGGAGCTCAAGTTGGACCAATGTCTCAGATGACTGTGGACTTTACTCTGGACATTTCTGCTACCAGGACTTCCAAATCATCTAGGAACTTTGGATTACAATCACAATGTACAGCACCCACCATCCTGTGCACTATACTCACAGATGTATGTCAATAAACTCACTAATACACCATACTTGCCTCTGTTGTGATTCCTACGTTGTCTCTGAAGTGGCGATGATGATCTGGGAAATGACACTGTGCATGCTAACTGCTACAGCAAGTACAACACCTGCATGTGAGTCATGGCGACGTCACACATATGAGGGAGGCACACCACCAGGGCTACACAACACATACACAACATGGCCATCTGACTCATCGCCTACACTGATGTTGCCAGGAAATACGTTGCATTGCACAGACCCAACACCTATTCACAGTCTGTGTTAACTAGCCCACTGGTGCAGTAAGCAAATGTCAGTCAGATGTGTGACCACAGACAACGCACATCACAAAGTGAAGCACAGGTTTATTACACATTTGCAACATGTTGTAACCACCACAGATGCAAGGTAATCCCACCTGGCAGCGGGCACATAGTCAACAAGTGAAGAAGGAAGGAAGTCCATGGGTGTGGCGCACATCACCTGTAGGGACACGACAGCTACCACCCTGGAAGTCGAATCACGGTGTCGGGGATCACAGTTGACCAAACGACTCTGAAAGTACCCTGTGAAGGACAGAAATGACACACAGTCAAAAGCACTGAAGAACAGGACAGAACTGCAATACTCATGCCCAATACATGTGACAAGATACCCACCCAGAACCAAGTTAGCATGTCAACACTGTTGGGGAGTACAGACTACCTGTAAGGACACATCGCTACACGCATACAGTCATGTAGCACATGCACACACTCAAACAGCACCAGAGCACCACCAACACATATCACGCAAACTCACATCATTGACATGAGAACTCTCTGGATACTCACATTCAGCTGAAGAAGTTGGTGATGAGCTGTGTGCGGACATCACCATCATCATCATCATCATCATCACTGGTATCGTGGTCCAGGCCAGGATCCTCCACAGGTGGCGGACGTTGGTCATCGTCATCCAGGATGAGAGGCAACTCCTTCCGCACTGCCAGGTTGTGTAGCATGCAGCAGACGATGACAATCTTGCACACCTTTGCCGGGGCATATGGGAGGGACCCTCCTGTCTTGTCCAGGCAGCGGAAGCGGCTCTTCAGGAGACCAAATGTCCGCTCAATAACTCTCCTCGTCCGACCATGTGCCTCATTGTAGCGCATCTGGGCTGGTGTCACAGGGTTCCTGAGGGGCGTCAGCAACCACGGCATGTTGGGATATCCGGAGTCACCTACATACAGACAATTGCACATTAGCTGAGTTGGAAAGAGGGTGGAACACTACATTGCAGAACACACACAATGGTACAAAGTCAGTACACACCAACAAGCCAGGCACGCTGGTTCCGCATCTGTGACATCATCCTCGGGATGCAACTACTCCTCATCACGTAGGCATCGTGTGCAGAACCGGGGAAACGGGCACACACGTGTGAGATGGTCATATCTGCAAGACAGACCACCAGTGCATTGACCGAGTGGTAGTGCTTGCGGTTCCTGTATGCCTGCTCCTGGGCCTGTGGTGGTACCAAAGCCACATGTGTCCCATCAATGGAGCCAATGACATGCGGCATCCCCCCCAGGGCATAGAAGTCACTCTTCACGTCAGTCAGTTGCTGGAGTCTAGGGAAATAGATTTACTGGTTCAGGTATATCAACATAGCCTCCAATACATCGCGGAGCACACGGCTGAACATGGTCTGTGACATCCCACCTGCAGTCGCCAGAGTGTGTTGAAAGGTACCGGTGGCAAAGAAGTGTAGGGCTGCCATCACCTTCACCTTGGGGGTCAGCGCTGTAGGGTACGGCCGGCCAGGTTGCAGGTGTGGTGCCAAGCGCACTGCCAAATCATCAATCAGCTGCCTGGTGAAGCGGTACCTTCGGATGCTGTCACGTTCCACCATCGTTGCCAGGTCAGGGAATGGTCTATGGACAGCTGGTGCCCTGCAGTGCATAGGTGAACAAAGAAAGATTGTCACTCACCCCACATATGTGGCATGGTACACACTCAATATCACACGATACATCATTATGAGGCACAAGTACATGATGTGTGCAGTTCCGTAAGGACATGTTTGGCACATACATGGCCAACATCCAACATCACAGTTCAACAAGTGGCATCAATAAGTCCCAGGTTGTGCCATTGGGTATCATGAGGACGTGTCACATTTCCCATCTCCTGCTGCCACGTTACAAACACACCCCACAGTGACATGTGAGGACAGATGTGCCCCAGGCATCACAGCCCAACGACAGGTAGATTCCCAGGGACCCTGTATTGCCACATGGACACTGGCATGACATGGCGTATCATGTATACACCACAGCAAAACAACCATGACCCCCACAGGTAGTGGTCCCTGTTGCCTCGGCAGGACAGACATGGACGTCTGTGACACACACACGCACAACATCAAAGTCCATGCACAAACAACGTGGATGTGGAGACTGTCTCCCATTGTGCACATGAAATCAGAGACATTGTAAACACAACATGCACACAGACTGCGGAGGACCATCACTATTGTGCCAATGGGTCAGCCTGGGTTAAACATACCGTCCCACATGGGACTCAGGGGGCATGTGACATGACATACACATACACCACCGTGAAATGTGACAATGCCACATGCTCAGATATGAACAGTTGCACATCACAGTGGTCATGTACACGAAACACCAAGGATACTGTCCCCATGAACACGTGCACAGCCTGGGGGTGGCTGCCCCAAGTGACACCCACAGAACAACATGTTCACCCCCATACACGGAATAGGTAATGCAGCCTTACATGCCTTAGGATACAGTTTGGACAGGCTGTGGTGTTGTAGGTGTGCCCCTCACTCCCTGGGAAGTATATGTGGCTGGCATATGTTCACCTGTGACAGGCATGGTGACATATGCCAGTGACATGTACAGGGACGCGTTGGACAGCAATGGACCGATCGGTGCGCCCACAATGGCCATTGCATTCAATGTGTGCTGGTGCGCGTTGTATTCGCAATACGCGTTGGACAGCAATGGACCGATCAGTGCGCACACATTGGCCATTGCATTCAATGTGTGCGGGTACGCGTTGTATCCTAGGTACGCGTTGAACGGCAATGGACCGATCGGTGTGCCCGGCCGGGCCATAGCATTCAATGTGTGCGGGTACGCGTTGCATCTCGGGTACGCATTGAACAGCAATGGACCGATCGGTGTGCCCGGCCGGCCCATTGCATTCAATGTGTGCGGGTACGCGTTGTATCCCGGGTACGCGTTGAACAGCAATGGACCGATCGGTGTGCCCGGCCGGCCCATTGCATTCAATGTGTGCGGGTACGCGTTGCATCCCGGGTACGCGTTGAACAGCAATGGACCGATCGGTGTGCCCGGCCGGCCCATTGCATTCAATGTGTGCGGGTACGCGTTGTATCCCGGGTACGCGTTGAACAGCAATGGACCGATCGGTGTGCCCGGCCGGCCCATTGCATTCAATGTGTGCGGTACGCGTTGCATCCCGGTACGCGTTGAACAGCAATGGACCGATCGGTGTGCCCGGCCGGCCCATTGCATTCAATGTGTGCGAGTACGCGTTGCATCCCGGGTACAGCGTTGAACAGCAATGGACCGATCGGTGTGCCCGGCCGGCCCATTGCATTCAATGTGTGCGGGTACGCGTTGCATCCCGGGTACGCGTTGAACAGCAATGGACCGATCGGTGTGCCCGGCCGGCCCATTGCATTCAATGTCGCGGGTATGCGTTGTATCCCGAGTACGCATTGAACAGCAATGGACCGATCGGTGTGCCCGGCCGGCCCATTGCATTCAATGTGTGCGGGTACGCGTTGCATCCCGAGTACGCGTTGAACAGCAATGGACCGATCGGTGTGCCCGGCCGGCCCATTGCATTCAATGTGTGCGGGTACGCGTTGCATCCCGGGTACGCGTTGAACAGCAATGGACCGATCGGTGTGCCCGGCCGGCCCATTGAATTCAATGTGTGCGGGTACGCGTTGTATCCTAGGTGCGCGTTGAACAGCAATGGACCGATCGGTGTGCACCCATTGGCTATGGCCTGGCAACGGACGCGTTTTCTAATTTTGAACGAGTCTGATGCTGGAAATTCAGTTGGTCACCCACAACAATGTTGCAAATTCATGGGTGTCATGAAGTTGAACTTTTGAAGGATGCTGTGGGCGTGTGTAAGTGGTGCAATTCCATGGATTGGCCAGATTCAGAAGATGCTAACGACTTGGACCTATCACTTTGGACACATGGGACAGTAACTGCCTCTGCAGCACACATATAATGCTGGCTGTTCCCCTGAGAGCTCACTTGCCTGCACTACATGCTCCAGGACGACATCTTCCACCACCACTGCTGCTGTATCTGCACCCTCTGGACCCTGCAATGGCACGTACTGTGAAGAGAGCCCCAGCCTTCAGCACTGAGGAGAACCAGGCCCTGCTGGACAGCCTCCTTCCACAGTACAGCAAGCTGTATGGGAAAGCAGGGGAGCAGGTGAGTGTTCTGTCCACTGCCTTCCTAAATGTGCATGTTGTCTGACTAGCAAGGCTAACAGTCTGCACGCCACTGGCTAGCAGGCTCACTGAGTAGTTGTCACCCCCATAGTGTGTAGTTACATGCACTGGACAGGTATAGTGCAGTGACAGTGCATTTAAACAAGGTTTTACTTCCCAGGCAATGATACCATGTAGTTACTGCTGGCATACTGTCCATGGCCATCGTTGCACTGCCTGTGTACATCATGTGCCCCTGTGATTGAGACATGTATACACAACTGTGTAATGCACGGATATGTTGCATGTGTAGTAATAGCATTCTCACTTTGTCATCCTCACAGGTTGATGCCCACCAGAAGCAGAAGATATGGCTGACCATCGTCCGGGCAGTGAGATCCGTGGGGGACTACAAGCGCCGGATCCGCAACTGCCAGAAGAGGTGGCAGGACCTTCGGGGCTGGACCCGGAGGATCGCACGGGTCCAGCTGAAGCTGTCGCCTCCTTGCAGGAGGGGCGGACACCGGACCCTGACCCCCACATGCTCAGGATCCTGGCGGTGGTCTTCCCTGATCTGGATGGGCAGCTGAAGGCCAGGGAGCAGCACGGAGGGGTGAGTCCATGACTGCATTGTGTACTCTGTCTGCCATGCTATGTGCCCTCCTCTGGCCTGGTTAAACTTCCACAGCACATCAGTCATGTGGTCCAGGACCCATGTCCCTCGATTGTGCACTGCCCACTCCTCATCTGATACCCAGGTGTGGCCCTTGCAGTCAGGGAATTGTGTCACTTGGGTACTGTGTCCTTGCAGTTTGCTTGACTCAAGGTGGGGGACAGCATCTGTTCCCCTAACTGTGGTGGGCATCATGGGTGGGTCCATTGCTTACACAATGCCTGTGTTCTGACATGTAATCTGCGTGTTACTTTGATCTGTGGTCCAATTGCTGAGCTGATCCACCACATGTGCCTGGGGTAACTGGCACACACCCAAGCTGCGGGTGGGAACAATGTTTGTGCCCCAGGAGTGTGTATATTACGTGTGTCACACATACTTAGCCAGCTGCCTACTGTCCAGGGTTCATCCCTCATTCATGTGGGGCAGGACAGTCATGCCTACTCCAGGCCTTGCAATGCACTCTGTACTCCCACTCCCGTGTATCAGCTGACACGTTGTGCTCAGTGATATGTCCCCTCAGGTGTCAGCCTCTGTGTCAGTGTGCTGTGGCTTCGATGTCAGGACTGCTGGGGTGTTTATCGGTTGGGGCTCAGCATGCCACCGGAGATGTGACCATAGGAGACGATACTTGTGTGACACATAGGTGTTTGAACACCTGACCGTGCAGACTGGGGTATGCGAATGTGAGGTCCATGCAGCTGTTTCCCATTCACAGCAGATTGTGAGGTGCTCAGGTTCAGAGGCTTGAGTTACAGGTCACCCATATGTCCAATCAGTATGACCTGACAGATAAGGGTTCAGATGATGTGGTGTGTGGGGGATGTACATGTGCACTTGTTCAGCTCCAGGACTTGCATTCCCCATGATCTACTATTGTGACACAGTGCAGACTGTTGTTGTGTGGCTGCCCTGCCCATGTGACTGGAGACAGTGATGTATGACTTAGCAGGCATGCCTGTGCCATGGCATGTGACTTCCTATGAGTGATCCTGCAGGGGAGTGACATGTGCTACATGCACACCATAGTGGCAATGGCTATCAGCACATGGGTGCATCATGGTGTCTGTCGCTGGTATGCATCACATGCATTTCATATATCTGACTCTGGGCATCACTTTCATCCGGGCACCTGTACTGACTCAGTGGCAAGAGTTGTGATGTGTGCATGTTCACATGCTTCACCGTGTTCTCTGCACCGTCCAACTACTGTGTAGGTGGTGCATGTGTCCACACTGGGGTATTGCCAGCCAACGGACACCAGACAGATGGGTGCAAGGCCAGGTGGGATGTGAGTGCCATGGTTGACGATCAGACTGACAATTGGCTTCTCCTATTCTGTTTGGGCAATTTTAGCAATGTTCAACTAAGGATGCCAGGCCTTGCTCTGTATTGTGCTGTACTTACTGTGGTGTGTGCGTTCGGTGCAGGTGACTGATGTCTGTCTGTTTCCCTATTGTTTGCAGATACATCCACGGCCACAGGAGGGGACAGCTCCACGGACCAGGAGGAGCCGCAGAGCCAGACTGGGTCAACAGCCGAGGAGTGTTCGGAGGGACCCAGTGGCACGGAGGGCGAGGGGAGCCACACCGAGGAGTCCTCAGCACCATCCACCTCAGCTGAGGACCACAGCAGCTCGGAGGATGACTCCCTTATGGAGGCGGGTGTCAGCAGCCACCACACCCCAGCTAGTGTTGCTGTCCCCGCCACCACCACCACCACCGCCCTGCCATCGGCTCCCATTCCCGAGGTCCGTGGAGGCTCCCATGTTCGGGAGCATGTCTCCTTCGGGCCAGGCACCGCACCCCCTGCCCCTGTGTCCCCTGCTGCCCTGAGTGAGGAGTCTGTTTACCTCCTTCGCCAGCTCCATGTAGGGCAGCCAGCGATGCTGAGTGTCCTCCATGCACACACCACTCTGTTGACTCAGCTGGTGTCGTTCATGGAGAGCATCTCATCGGGCATGTCTGCCCTACAGAGGGGCAATAGGTCCATGGACTCCTCCCTGACGGCAGCAGTGTCCCTCCTCCAACAGTCCCTCACCCCTCCTGTCTCTGCCCCATCCACACTCCCCAGCACCTTACCTGTCCCAAGCACACACACACCGGCACAGGCACACACCAGCACAGACACGAGCAGCACACACACACACACGCCACAGACAAGACGCACACGCACGCACAGTCAGGGGACTGAAACCACACTCACAGGGGATGGGGCCCAGCCACACACACACGCATCCACGAGCACTGCGCAGTCCACAGTTGCCTCTCCCTCCAAAGCCACCTCCGTTGCCTCACCTGCAACCCCAAAGACCCAGCGGCTCTTCCTCAGTGACCTCGGCCTCTTCCCCTCCGATCCAGCTGATACAGCATTCAGGGGGAAGAGGAAGCCCACCCACACGGAGCGTAGTGCCCCTCGCCACCGGACACCCTCCCCCAGGGGCAGACCGACTGACGCCCCCATCCTCAAGTCCACCCGGACCCAGAAGAGCAAGACCCCGCCGCCGCCCTGCAGCTCAGGCACCAAGTCTCCTTCCTCCATCCCTCAGGCCCCCACTCCACAGGTGCCCCACCACACCCTGCCCCAGGTTCCCCCACCCACAGATACACCATCCCCAAAAGGATCAGGCCTTCTCCCCCTGCCACTTGCTCTTCCGGCCCCACACCCCCGCTGCGCTTGTCTGTGCCACTGGTGTGGAGACGGTGTCCTCCCCCTTTGTCCTGCCCACCTTACCTGATCCCCATTCTCCTCCCCTGGAGGTAGGCACTGCAGTGGAGTCCACTACCACCCTGTCTGACTTGGGCACTGCAGTGGGGAACCTGTCCACTCCATCTGCACGGTCCCCTGCAGTCTTGCCGGCACCCACACCATCAGAGTCGTGCCCCCCAGTTGTGCCGGCACACACCATGTCAGACACCTCCACTGCAGTTGTCAGTGGCTCTCCAGCACCCACCACCCCTTCCCTGCCTCCTTCTGGTGAGCCATGATCCTGTCCCTGCGGTGCCTGGCCTGCCCCCCGTATGCCCCTCCGAGGTGATTGTCCCTGGCTTTCATCAGTGCAGGCATGCGTAGGGTGACATCTGCCACTGTCACCCTGTTTTGACTTTCATGTTGGACTGGCCATTGGCCTTTGTTAATTTTTTGCTGGACATCAACTGTTAGACCCACATATGCTGAATAAAGCACCTTTCTGTTCTCTAGTGCTTTTGCTTCTGATGTACATGTTGTTGATGATGCTAACCATGCCCTTGCTGCAGTGATGGTGATATTTGGTCTCATGATAATGAAGTGTTACTGTGCAGGAATACATGTGGTCCAGGGGGAATGTGTCCTATCCTGTGGTGTATCCATGTCATCCTTAGCAGCATCTGAGTGTGTCATGTGTTCAATATTTGGCAATGGGATTTCCTACTTACATTAGCAATTTCACATCTGTGGCTTCCACCCCTGCACATCTGTTGTGCCTGCCATTGTTCAATTCGTCTACTTCTTGACCGTGTGGCCATCTCCACTGGACATGCAGGTTTGGGCATCAATGGGATAGGACTCATCTGTGTTGTCAGTGCAACATTGCTATACAAGTGTGTTGGATCTGTGCTGATGATTTCGTTGGCACTCCCATGACCAGGCTGATGTGATGGGAGCATTCATTTGGTGCTAATTGTTGACTGTGTGACCAAGTGCTCAGCTGACATGATGGAGCCCTACTGAGGCAACATATGGCACAGCTTTCCTCACACAGGAGTGGAGTCCCCTCATGGCAGTGTGTACACCTGTGACATTGCCTGCACCCAAGGTGTGTGTTATATGAGCATGTCTGTGTGTTCACTTCCGTTTTGCTGTGCATGCTGGGATCCCTAGTGTTGTAGCTGTTTGTGATGCTTGCTGAGTTGACCTATGTTCCCCCCAAGTCTTCTCCCTGGATTCTCTGTGATGTGGGTGCATGGCACATTACTGGTCATCAGGGTGTCACCCATAGGTGTGTTTGCTGTCAGGGCTGAGTTTGTGTGCAGACGCAGATGGGTCACAGTCAGGATTCCCTTGGCACTTGTTGTTTACACCTGTCATGTGATTTCCAGTTTGTGTTATCTTTCAGTGATTGTGACACGTTGTGTGTGTGACTGCTGGCACTCCTCAGGGTCCGGGCTGCAATGTTGGTAGTTGTCTATGTGTGTTCTTTGTGGGTGTCCTTGGCTTCTTCATTGGTGTGTGACTGTGGCTGGGATCCCATTGGTTGGTGTGGTATTGCCGTCATGTCCATGTACAGCGTAGTGTGCAGTGTGTCAGACATTCAGGAGTCTTGTTGAGTGGCCATGTGTGATGTGTTTCTGCACCTTGGTTCCCACCCACCAGCCTGAGATTGTAATGGGTGCATGTGCAATGTCACCAGTGCATGTGTGCTTCACTGCTGCACATTGTTGGAGGTCGAGGTGTGTGGTGTTGAGTGTGCGCAGATGAGAGTTGTTGCCCGGCTAGACCCTTGCCTCCATGTTGGCCTTGGCTTACTGGCCGTGCTGATTGATTTGTGCTTGTGTAGGTGTGATGGTAGTTTGTTGCTCAGGACACATGACTGTGGTTCACAGTGTGAACGACATTTAGCTTTGTCATCACAGTGGGATTGTAATGCAGCCCAGGGTCACCACATTGTGGGGGCCCTGTGGGTAGTGCTGTGGTGTGTCTGTGTCTTGCTGTGTCAGTTGATGTTCCTACATGCTTGTGTGACATGTGTGATTTGTGCTCCCTCTCATCTGACAATGCCTGATTGCCCACATAGGGGATTTGGATCCATGAGTTACCTTTGTGTGGCACTGTATGCACATCTGTGTAATTGGTATTCAGGCCTCCTCATGTGTTGTGTGGTTGCCTGGGGACACTAGCACCCCCCTCACCTGTTGTGTTTGATGTGCAGTGTGGGTCTGCCTGTTTGTGTTTGTGCATCTGCACCACTGCATTGGCATATCTTTGGTGTGCCATTGGCTGTATGTTGTTTGGTGGGTTTCCCCTGCTGTCCCTGGGACTCCTAGGTCATCGGTCAGCACAATGATCATGGTTTGTGTGTCCCATTGCTGCCATGGTATGGTATCTGTTCACCTCACATCTACAGTCTCCACAGGGTATCTGCATTTGTGTGCCCATTGGTGCAAATATGTGGGTCTGCATTCTGATGGTCACTTCTGTCATTGTGTCATTGATGAATGTTGACAGTGTCAGCCCCCATGGGTGTTGTTTGTCTGCACATGGCCAAAGGTATGTCTTATTTGCACTGCAGTATTTGCCTCTCCCAATCTATGTTGCAATGGGACACATGCACTACTTTGCCACTGATGTGTTTTATGTTCTGTGACCAGGAATCATCCATGCAGTTTGGCAGTTGCAGCTTTTTCTTTGTCAACACTTGCATTTTGGTCACTGTGATGATGGGGGTTTAGGCCCCATTGCCACAATGTTCAAAATGTGCTTCAGCTATGGAACCCACACTTACCTTTTGGTCACTGTGATGATGGGGGTTTAGGCCCCATTGCCACAATGTTCAAAATGTGCTTCAGCTATGGAACCCACACTTACCTTTTGGTCACTGTGATGATGGGGGTTTAGGCCCCATTGCCACAATGTTCAAAATGTGCTTCAGCTATGGACCCCACACTTACCTTTTGGTCACTGTGATGATGGGGGTTTGGACCCCATTGCCACAATGTTCAAGATGTGCTTCAGCTATGTACCCCACACTTAGATTTTGCTCACTGTGATGATGGGGGTTTGGACCCCATTGCCACAATGTTCAAGATGTGCTTCAGCTATGGACCCCACACTTACCTTTTGGTCACTGTGATGATGGGGGTTTAGACCCCATTGCCACAATGTTCTGAATGTGTTTCAGCTATGGACCCCACACTAACATTTTGGTCACTGTGATGATGGGGTTTTGGACCCCATTGCCACAATGGTCATGGCCTGCTTGCATTGTGGGGGCCACACACATATATGTGTGGCACATGTGATAGGGGGTCACATTGTATGTTCAAAGTCATGTTCAGTGTTGTAGGCATTTGACACAGTCTACACACGCTTGTCATGGTGTTGGGGGATGTCTTTTTCTTGCATTCCCTAGGTTGTGGTGTGCTGGTTGTGTCATGCATTGTCCATCCTATGAGTGGGGGTGGTGTTGGTGGTAGGCATCCAGCCCCCATGGGTAGAGGTGGTAGTAGTGACAGGCATCCAGCCCCCCATGGGTAGAGGTGGTAGTAGTGGTAGGCATCTGGCACCCCTGGGTAAGGGTGGTAGTAGTGGTAGGCATCTGGCACCCCCTGGGTAGGGGTGGTAGTAGTGGTAGGCATCTGCCACCCACTGGGTAAGGGTGGTAGTAGTGGTAGGCATCTGGCACCCCTGGGTAAGGGTGGTAGTAGTGACAGGCATCCAGCCCCCATGGGTAGAGGTGGTGGTAGTGTTAGGCATCTGGCACCCCTGGGTAAGGGTGGTAGTAGTGACAGGCATCCAGCCCCCATGGGTAGAGGTGATGGTAGTGGTAGGCATCTGGCACCCCTGGGTAAGGGTGGTAGTAGTGACAGGCATCCAGCCCCCCATGGGTAGAGGTGGTAGTAGTGGTTGGCATCTGGCACCCCTGGGTAAGGGTGGTAGTAGTGACAGGCATCCAGCCCCCATGGGTAGAGGTGGTAGTAGTGGTAGGCATCTGGCACCCCCTGGGTAAGGGTGGTAGTAGTGACAGGCATCCAGCCCCCCATGGGTAGAGGTGGTAGTAGTGGTAGGCATCTGGCACCCCCTGGGTAAGGGTGGTAGTAGTGGTAGGCATCTGGCACCCCTGGGTAAGGGTGGTAGTAGTGGTAGGCTTCTGGCACCCCTGGGTAAGGGTGGTAGTAGTGGTAGGCATCTGGCACCCCCTGGGTAAGGGTGGTAGTAGTGGTAGGCATCTGGCACCCCCTGGGTAAGGGTGGTAGTAGTGGCAGGCACCTGGCACCCCCTGGGTAAGGGTGGTAGTAGTGGTAGGC
Source organism: Calotriton arnoldi (assembly GCA_963921515.1). Classification (NCBI taxonomy): domain Eukaryota; kingdom Metazoa; phylum Chordata; class Amphibia; order Caudata; family Salamandridae; genus Calotriton; species Calotriton arnoldi. The sequence continues at coordinate 623,578 of CAWUFW010009574.1, read as the reverse complement.
TTCTGGCACCCCCTGGGTAAGGGTGGTAGTAGTGGTAGGCATCTGGCACCCCTGGGTAAGGGTGGTAGGAGTGGTAGGCATCTGGCACCCCTGGGTAAGGGTGGTAGTTGTGGTAGGCTTCTGGCACCCCCTGGGTAAGGGTGGTAGTAGTGGTAGGCATCTGGCACCCCCTGGGTAGGGGTAGTAGTAGTGACAGGCATCCAGCCCCCCATGGGTAGAGGTGGTGGTAGTGGTAGGCATCTGGCACCCCTGGGTAAGGGTGGTAGTAGTGGTAGGCATCTGGCACCCCCTGGGTAAGGGTGGTAGTAGTGGTAGGCATCTGGCACCCCTGGGTAAGGGTGGTAGTAGTGGTAGGCTTCTGGCACCCCCTGGGTAGAGGTGGTAGTAGTGGTAGGCATCTGGCACCCCCTGGGTAAGGGTGTTAGTAGTGACAGGCATCCAGCCCCCATGGGTAGAGGTGGTAGTAGTGGTAGGCATCTGGCACCCCTGGGTAAGTGTGGTAGTAGTGGTAGGCATCTGGCACCCCTGGGTAAGGGTGGTAGTAGTGGTAGGCTTCTGGCACCCCCTGGGTAAGGGTGGTAGTAGTGGTAGGCATCTGGCACCCCCTGGGTAAGGGTGGTAGTAGTGGCAGGCATCTGGCACCCCCTGGGTAAGGGTGGTAGTAGTGGTAGGCTTCTGGCACCCCTGGGTAAGGGTGGTAGTAGTGGTAGGCATCTGGCACCCCTGGGTAAGGGTGGTAGTAGTGGTAGGCATCTGGCACCCCCTGGGTAAGGGTGGTAGTAGTGGTAGGCATCTGGCACCCCCTGGGTAAGGGTGGTAGTAGTGGTAGGCATCTGGCACCCCCTGGGTAAGGGTGGTAGTAGTGACAGGCATCCAGCCCCCATGGGTAGAGGTGGTAGTAGTGGCAGGCATCCAGCACCCCATGGGTAGGGGTGGTAGTAGTGACAGGCATCCAGCCCCCCATGGGTAGAGGTGGTAGTAGTGGTAGGCATGTGGCACCCCCTGGGTAAGGGTGGTAGTAGTGGTAGGCATCTGGCACCCCCTGGGTAAGGGTGGTAGTAGTGGTAGGCATCTGCCACCCACTGGGTAAGGGTGGTAGTAGTGGTAGGCATCTGGCACCCCTGGGTAAGGGTGGTAGTAGTGACAGGCATCCAGCCCCCCATGGGTAGAGGTGGTAGTAGTGTTAGGCATCTGGCACCCCCTGGGTAAGGGTGGTAGTAGTGACAGGCATCCAGCCCCCATGGGTAGAGGTGGTGGTAGTGGTAGGCATCTGGCACCCCTGGGTAAGGGTGGTAGTAGTGACAGGCATCCAGCCCCCATGGGTAGAGGTGGTAGTAGTGGTTGGCATCTGGCACCCCCTGGGTAAGGGTGGTAGTAGTGACAGGCATCCAGCCCCCATGGGTAGAGGTGGTAGTAGTGGTAGGCATCTGGCACCCCTGGGTAAGGGTGGTAGTAGTGACAGGCATCCAGCCCCCATGGGTTGAGGTGGTAGTAGTGGTAGGCATCTGGCACCCCTGGGTAAGGGTGGTAGTAGTGGTAGGCATCTGGCACCCCTGGGTAAGGGTGGTAGTAGTGGTAGGCTTCTGGCACCCCTGGGTAAGGGTGGTAGTAGTGGTAGGCATCTGGCACCCCCTGGGTAAGGGTGGTAGTAGTGGTAGGCATCTGGCACCCCCTGGGTAAGGGTGGTAGTAGTGGTAGGCTTCTGGCACCCCCTGGGTAAGGTGGTAGTAGTGGTAGGCATCTGGCACCCCCTGGGTAAGGGTGGTAGTAGTGGTAGGCTTCTGGCACCCCTGGGTAAGGGTGGTAGTAGTGGTAGGCATCTGGCACCCCCTGGGTAAGGGTGGTAGTAGTGACAGGCATCCAGCCCCCAAGGGTAGAGGTGGTGGTAGTGGTAGGCATCTGGCACCCCTGGGTAAGGGTGGTAGTAGTGGTAGGCATCTGGCACCCCCTGGGTAAGGGTGGTAGTAGTGGTAGGCATCTGGCACCCCCTGGGTAAGGGTGGTAGTAGTGGTAGGCTTCTGGCACCCCCTGGGTAAGGGTGGTAGTAGTGGTAGGCATCTGGCACCCCTGGGTAAGGGTGGTAGTAGTGACAGGCATCCAGCCCCCATGGGTAGAGGTGGTAGTAGTGGTAGGCATCTGGCACCCCCTGGGTAAGTGTGGTAGTAGTGGTAGGCATCTGGCACCCCTGGGTAAGGGTGGTAGTAGTGGTAGGCTTCTGGCACCCCTGGGTAAGGGTGGTAGTAGTGGTAGGCATCTGGCACCCCCTGGGTAAGGGTGGTAGTAGTGGTAGGCATCTGGCACCCCTGGGTAAGGGTGGTAGTAGTGGCAGGCATCTGGCACCCCTGGGTAAGGGTGGTAGTAGTGGTAGGCATCTGGCACCCCTGGGTAAGGGTGGTAGTAGTGGTAGGCTTCTGGCACCCCTGGGTAAGGGTGGTAGTAGTGGTAGGCATCTGGCACCCCCTGGGTAAGGGTGGTAGTAGTGGTAGGCATCTGGCACCCCCTGGGTAAGGGTGGTAGTAGTGACAGGCATCCAGCCCCCCATGGGTAGAGGTGGTAGTAGTGGCAGGCATCCAGCACCCCATGGGTAGGGGTGGCAGTAGTGGTAGGCATACAGGCCCCTATGTGTATGTGTGGCTTTGGTGAGGGCCATCCCGCCCCTATGGTGCTGCTGTTGCTGGTGTAGGTATTTCTGCATCCCTCTGTGTGTGATGTGTCGGGTACGTGTAGTTTGTTTTTGTTGTTGGTGTCTGACTTACCTTCTGCGCCGTACGCGTCCGTGCCTGTTCCTGTAATAGAGGTAGAATATTGGTAGGATCGGCACAAAGGGATTCATGGTTGGTTCGTCTCGTTCGTCTTTCTCTTTGCTTCGCCTCGTCCTCGTCGCTGGCGTGTTCGTCTCGTAGCCGTGGATCGTGTTGTTGCGCGAATCGGAGCTTATGTGCGCCTCGACCGGATGCTTTGACGTGCCGTGCGTAGCGACGGGTTCGGAGCGTACGGGAAGCGCATCGTACTTGTCCGGTCGGACGGGGCTGCATTTTTGCTTCCGTGCGGCTCGATTCTACGATTCCGGATCCGGCTCGGTCGGGGAACAGGACCTGGATTGGGTGAGTACGACTGGGTCGGAATCTATGCTGTTGTGCGCATCGTACTTGCTCGTTCGGAATAATGTGCGGATCGGTCGGGAAACAGGCATTTGCATGGCTTTTTTCCCGACCGAATGGTGTTAGGTGCGCCTCTGACCGAGATCGGAATCAGCCCCTCAGTTGTGGCAGCCATTACAGGACTTGGGAACTCGTTCTGGCTTCTGCTTTCCTGAAGTGAAGTGGATAATCTCTTAGTTTTATTCTGGAAAGGCTAGAAGAACCCTTCATACAGACTGCACCTCAGAGGGCTCACATGGCTGACTTCACATTGATTTAGAATGCATTTTACAATTTTGAACTGTGCAAAAATACATTTAGGCTAGAAATGTGTACTGGGATGAAGCTTTTGTATTCTTTGTCAAATAGCCACAGTAATGTACAGTTAACAGAGAATTCAAAGTACACTGCTGAATGTTACGTGCTGTCCAATTACATTTTAAAAGCATTCTATTTTTGCTCTTTTGTCTCTCTCAGTGGACTTTTTGGTTTTATTCGCTTTGATATTTTAGTAGGGACTTGGTTATTTGGCTATCCTGTTGTTAGGCGGAAGAAGCAGGCTTTTTACATACCCACTTTCTACCATCCCACTTGCGTCCACTTTAGACATTCCCTGGTCAGTGCTCTATTCATTGGCGGCTTTTTCATGTGCTAACCCCAACTACTTATTTAAAACAGCTGACAGGGTGACGTTTCAGGGGCGTGTTCATGTGGCACACCAAATACAAGCCTTTCTGCAGATTGTCGAAACCCAGGTCCTAAAATTATGGCTCATTGGCCCTTAGTATTACACTGCTTTGAGGTCAAATTTATTCATCTTAATCCTGAATTTGCCAAGGTAAGTACGCACAATTTGTGTGGTTTATTACCTGCCAATATTATTTCTAGATCCTACAACATCACTGCTAGGATGACCTGCTCAGTGTCTAAAGCTATATCTTTTTGTTGCAACTTAGTTAATGCCTTCGTCCTTTCCTGACACACTGCAAATCCATGATAACATTCTCAAATATAATGCCAATAATGCCACTATTATGGAAACAGCTTCACTAGGCATCAGGGTGTGATATTGCCACTGTGTTTCAATGTTGCAATAACATTCCTCATGATTACCTCCTCCTAAAAACCAGTGGTGGTGTAGACATCATTTTTAAGCAACACTTCCTTTACTTTAAATTACTTTATTTCAACTTCGAGTCATAAAAGTTCACGTACAGTACATAAATGATATTAAAATAGTACAATAATGTGAAGATCTTAAACAAGGCCAAGTTAAAACATACAAAAGTGCAACAGTGAAGGGATGAATTCTGCCGTTAATAGGTTATCTCTTAGCAGTCATATGATCCATAGAGTTTTATATATCAACCTAGTGACACCAGAAAAAAAAGAGATGGTAGCAATACTAGGTCAACATCTTTGTATATAGTGCATATTCATAATATAAAAATATTTATAGTTGGATATAGTCGGTAATACAATTGAAAAATCAATAACTATCCACGTCAGTTCCTTTGTTCCAATATCATTCAATAATAAACTGTGTAAAAACGGACCTAATAAATACTATAAAAACTTCAAAAACCATAGTAAAATGTATCAATATAAAATTAATCAAAAACAATAAAATAGTGATGGATCCATAATAGCAGCATCAAAATACCAATGCGCAAAATACTTCATATTCAACCACAAAAAGGCGCCATTATTAAAGAATTTTAACAAAACTATAGCCTGGAAAGTTTGGTTAAAACTTCACTTGTTAATCGTCCTCTGGGCCCTACCTCTAATGCCCCACATTTGACCCAAACATTTTGCCACCGCACAAGCAAATAGAGGCCTGAAGTCTGACTTGAAGATTCTCAGTGCAATTCGATAGTTATCTGTTCCTATTATCCTACAAATTGCTGTAAGCCAATTTTTCCTTGGTGTTCTATATAGTGGACAGGCAAACATTATATGGGTTAGGGTTTCTCGATGGTTTTTACAGCCAGGGCAACTAAGAATAACTTCATTCATGGGGTTCCAATTGCCAGTAAAAGCATTCAGGGGCGGGGTTCAAAAACTGAACTGGGAATATAGATTCCTATCCCCCGGGTGTTCTGTAAAATTGATATAGCCTTTCATGAAATCTAGAGTGAGTTCCTCTGAGCCCTGTTCATTGCCCCCTGAATCACCCACCCCCAGAAGGCATTCTTCACGTCGCATTTCTGGGGGAGCAAGGTGCAATCGTTGACCTCTCATACCTCACCCATCCCAATAGGTATAAGCAGATTCTTGACCCCTTCTCAGCCAACACTTCCATATCAAGCTGCTTGATCACATCTATATTACTGAGAGCTGACGCTCTTCCATTCACCCTAATGCCTACACTTAATCCTGGGCTCTTGATCTGCAGGACCTCTGGCTCCTTTACTATGGTGTTACTTAATATTTCCATACTCTGTGGCAGTTTTGTCTCTAAATTACCAAACTTTATGCCATTAGGTAATCAGCTACTCTTCTTGAAGCTGTCTCTCTTTTGGGGTTTGTCAAGCTCTCTGCCTGACTTCTACAGTTCAAACTGGTCACTCACTCTGGTGGACAGTTGCTAGATACTATTTTCAGTACCTTTTGTGAGATCCTATCCACTTCAACTGGACCGACCATTGCTGCAAGGGCTTAGATATACCCCACTATCACTTACTCTCAGCATTAAGATACAATGAATTGCCTAACTAACTAACTAACTAACCTAACTAACGTCCCTAGTAGTAAAGCCCTTATTAACGATGATAAGATGATCTTTCATCCCAATATTAATAATGACTGGGTTTCCACAGCACTCAACTCCCTTCCCCATTGAAGCCCGATCAAGCAGTACGTCAACAACCATCTGCTCATTGGCTCGTAACTTACAGGGATTAAACATTTCTGAAAAGCTTTTCAAAGACGTTGGTGAGTGAACTATGATACACCACTCATGACAAAATACGCTGCTGCTTTTAAACACTACAAGAAAGCTATCCCTCAGGCTCACACAGCTTATTATAGTTCCTCTATTTCTTCAGCCTCTAATTTTATAAGGGAAGTTTTTGACATTGTTATGGGCCTGTTTTCACCTGACTGTGCCAACACTACAGTACAGTCTACCTTGGAACTAATGTGCAGACCTATCTGTTTTTTCCAGACTAAAATTGATACCATTCAGTCTACATTCCTTGCTTCTTCCATAAATACTGCTGTTAATGATGCACTTTCTGTTCCTTCTTTTAATGTCTCCCCTCCAGCATGAAACCTAGTACTACTTGTTCCTATAACCTTTTTTTAATAACATTGTTGTCCTTATCTGAGGTGAAGAAGTTGACATTAGGAAGGCACCAAACATCCACAAAGTCCCAAATGTGGGGCATTTCCAAACCTTTCAAATGTTGTTCTTACCCAGTTTACACACTTAGGGGCCAATTCCGATTCGGGCCGGAAAACATACCGACCGACTCGGTACGGGAATATAGTCCGACCGACACGTACCGGCGCTGCCCGACCTGGGTAGTACGATGAAATGCATTTGAATCACGACCGACTCGTACGGAACACAAGCCGAACGACCGAACCGGACGGAAACAATCTATCCGGCCGGGAAACCACGCGAATCGACCGACACGCACCTGGAATGAACCCGAACGAAACGTACCCGCGAACTCCGACCCGCGCAGTACGATGCAATGCGTGGAAAACCAGACCGAGTCGCACGGAGCTCAAGCCGTACGACCGACACGCATACAAAAGCCAGCCGAAGCAAGCCAATACTCCGCGACCGACGCGTACGCCGCACAATAAACCTAGCAAAAACACAGCGTGAACGACTCGGAGAAGCTCGCACGAGACAACTGCAGCGTCCTACTCGGTCAGAAGAACGTCTCCTCCATGCACAAAAAATAAAAAGGAAAAAATACAAAAAAAAGGGCCAGAGAAGCAATGACAAAGTCAATAAATACAGGGGAAAAAAACATGGAACAAGAGCACACCCCCAACTCCACCTATATAAAGGCCACAAATCCCTACCATGATCCTTTGCAAATTCAACTGACCTGCCAGCACAGAACACCATCAGACAGCAACCACAGACACACTCACAGCTCATCCATCACACAAGCCACACACCATTAGCACCTCAACAAATAGCACCCTCACATACACCCAGCAAAACCTACACTCACACACCCTCACTTGCACACACACACACACATCAATCACCACCACCACCCATCACCATGCCCCCAAAGAAGAATCCAAAGTTCCTAGACAGTGAATTGGAAGTCCTGGTAGATGAGATCCTCAGGGTAGAGCCACAGTTGTTTGGTACATTGGTCCAACAGACCCCCATGTCGCAGAAAACCAAGATGTGGGAGAGGATCGTCGACAGGGTGAACGCACAATCACCATGTTTGCGCACAAAGGAAGACATCCAGAACAGGTGGTATGATGTGCGCAGGAGGGTCAGGGACCTACTAAAGAAGGATTACATCTTGAGTCAGCGCACCGGCAGTGGCCCTCCTGCCAAACCACTATACCTCAGGCCCTGGGAGGAGAAGGTGCGGGCCATCCTACCACCAGTGAGCGTATATGGACTATCAAACATCCCAGAGCCTGGTGAGTACACAACTAATATACCCAATATTGTGTGACAATACACACACATCGCTGTCAATTGGATAGTCAAACCATGCACCCTTAGCAAATCCACAGCAACCAAAAGATAATCACCCCAAGATGTGTCTGTCAGTCAGATAAACACAATACAAGCCATCTCATAGTGATATGTAACTGTGTCATGATATGTACAAACCTAACTGCAAATACAGCAAGGCAGTGGCACAAATATAACCAACAAACACAGTTAGATATTTTGCCACCACTAGAACACCACCTCACAGGGAAGCTCACTGAAAGGAATGAATTCTGTGTATGCTGGTGAAGTCAGTGTAGCCAATAGCATGATGGGAGTTGTAGTCACAGATATTGGTCACCCTCACAATTGGCCCATCAACACCACCCTGAACCATGCTCACATCACAGGGAGTGGAAAACAACTGACAAGATGGCTGACACTGGGTACTGCTGTGGGGAGCACAAGGCCCTGCTGGGAACTGTGCACCAACAAACAGCAGGACAACACTGTCAGCCATCTTGACATTGCTGTCACACTCACACACAGTGAAGTCCACTCAAAAGGAAGGAAGTATGGGCATTCTGGGAAGGGGGTGTAGGCAATAGCATGATGGGAGTTGTAGTCACAGATATTGGTCACCCTCACAATTGGCCCATCAACACCACTCTGAACCATGCTCACATCACAGGGAGTGGAAAACAACTGACAAGATGGCTGACACTGGGTACTGCTGTGGGAGCACAAGCCCCTGCTGGGAACTGTGCACCAACCAACAGCAGGACACCACTGACTGACATCCTGAAAGCCAACTTGCACTCCCTGCAATGGAAGCACGTTCCATGGTGGGATATCTGGCTGGGTGGGAAGGAGGACTGACAGCTCTGACCATAGTTACAAGCAGCTTTTCTTACACACCCCCTTAACACAAACTCCACATAACCCACCTGGGAGAATGCAATGCCTCACACTCTAATTAAATATCCCACAAAGAACCACCACCCTGGGTTATGCTGTGTGAAGCACAGGGACACTCTTGGGACTTGTAGCCAAACAAACGCCAGGACAACACTGTCAGCCATCCTGTCAGCACAGGCACACTACCCCACAGGGAAGCAGAGTCAAAGGAAGGAAGTATGGGCATGCTGGGAAGGGGGTGTAGGCAATAGCATGATGGGAGTGGTAGTCACAGCTCAACATCCCCCACCCACATGGCCCAGCAAGCTCACACTGAAGCATGCACACCTCACAGGGAGTGAAAAGCCACTTCAAAGATGTCTGATACTGGCCTCAGCTGTGGGAAGCACAAGGCCCTGCTGGGAACTGGGCACCAACAAACAACAGGACCACACTGTCAGCCATCTTTCCAATGCTGTCACACTCACACACAGTGAAGTCCACTCAAAAGGAAGGAAGTATGGGCATGCTGGGAAGGGGGGTGTAGGCAATAGCATGATGGGACTTGTAGTCACAGATATTGGTCACCCTCACAATTGGCCCATCAACACCACACTGAACCATGCTCACATCACAGGGAGTGGAAAACAACTGACAAGATGGCTGACACTGGGTACTGCTGTGGGGAGCACAAGGCCCTGCTGGGAACTGTGCACCAACCAACAGCAGGACACCACTGTCAGCCATCTTGCCATTGCTGTCACACTCACACACAGTGAAGTCCACTCAAAAGGAAGGAAGTATGGGCATGCAGGGAAGGGGGGTGTAGGCAATAGCATGATAGGAGTTGTAGTCACAGATATTGGTCACCCTCACAATTGGCCCATCAACATCACTCTGAACCATGCTCACATCACAGGGAGTGGAAAACAACTGACAAGATGGCTGACACTGGGTACTGCTGTGGGGAGCACAAGGCCCTGCTGGGAACTGTGCACCAACCAACAGCAGGACACCACTGTCAGCCATCTTGCCATTGCTGTCACACTCATACACAGTGAAGTCCACTCAAAAGGAAGGAAGTATGGGCATGCTGGGAAGGGGGGTGTAGGCAATAGCATGATTGATTGATTGATTGATTGATTGATGGGAGTTGTAGTCACAGATATTGGTCACCCTCACAATTGGCCCATCAACACCACTCTGAACCATGCTCACATCACAGGGAGTGGAAAACAACTGACAAGATGGCTGACACTGGGTACTGCTGTGGGGAGCACAAGGCCCTGCTGGGAACTGTGCAACAACCAACAGCAGGACACCACTGACTGACATCCTGAGAGTCAACCTGCACACACTGCAAGGGTGGCATGCTTCATGGTGGGATAACTGGGCTGGGGGAGAAGGAGGGCCGGATGTCCACCAAATACCACCAATGCTGGCCATGCACACACCTCAACATTCACATTGAAAAGCTTCAGGTTGGCAGGACAATGTGCTACACCAATATCAACCTCTGACTGTGACAACTTAGGACAATGCAATGTACAGGCCCGCATCCCGAGGTACAGTCACAACTGTCAGGTGTATGAACCATTGATGCCTGTAGAAACATAACATACATTGTGTGTCTCTTCCAAAAACAGGTGATGATGGGGACACAGCAGCAGACGATGAGGAGTCCCTGTCCCAGGCTCCGGGGGACACTGAGCTCACTGGTGTGGAACAGCCTCTGCCCTCCTCGGATGGCGAAGACCTACCTGGCCCCTCCGGTGTGAGTCATCATGCAGCACCAGCAGGACCAACATCTGCACCCCTGCACCCACCCCTCCAACAACTGCCAACACACAGACCACCCCCGCCAACACGGACAGACCAAGGACCACCGATGACAACAGCACAGGGACCCCGGCCCAACGTGGAGCAACGGACAACGACCCCAGTAACAACCCCCAAGTGGGCCTACGGTCACCTGTGCGTGCCACCGCAGGTCCCGCACGTGTCGCCAGGGGTGGTGGGAGGGGTGGTAGACATAGGTCGCTGTTTGCAGAGGGGTCTGGACTGCATGATGACCCACAACTGGCACGCATTGCTGATGCGTACCAGAATAGCACCAGAGAGGTCAGCCAGGTAGTGGGGATCCTCAAGGACATTCAACAGCAGCAGGCTGCACATCATGCCCGCTTGGACTCACACATGTCCCGTGTGGAGACACACATGTCTCGCATGGAGTCCAAGTGGGACACATTGCAAGAACTGACAGCGGTGCATAGGGACATATTGACATGCCTCCACCAGATTAGCACCAACATGGCCACACCTCCCTGTGTGCCCACAACATCTGGTGCTGCAACAACTGCAACTGCCACAGGGAGGGAGGATGACTCTGGCGGAGAGTCCTCTGCACCGCAGCAGCCTGCACGTGAGGGTCCTCCCGAAAGAAGAGGGTCGTCCGAGGAAGGAAAACTGAGGGCCGATGGCCATGTACATCCCCCAGGAACCCAACACCTGTTCTGGAAATTCTACTTTGTGTGCAAACTGTTCACCCTGTCGAATGCAACCCAACTCTCCCACATGACATGGGGAGCTTAAGTTGGCCCAATGTATCAGATGACTGTGGACTTTACTCAGGACATTTCTGCTACCAAGACTTCCAACTCATCTGGGAACTTTGGATTCCAATCCCAATGTACAGCACCCACCATCCTGTGCACTATCCTCACACATGTATGGAAATAAACTCACTAATACACCATACTTGCCTCTGTTGTGATTCCAACGTGGTTTCTGTCATGGAGATGATGATCTGCTAAATGACACTGTGCATGCTAACTGCTACAGCAAGTTCAACACCGTCATGTGAGTCATGGCGACGGGACACATATGAGGGAGACACACCACTAGGGCTACACAACACATACACACCAGGGCCATCTGACTCATCGCCTACACTGATGTTGCCAGGAAATACAGTGGAATGCACAGACACCACACCTATTCACAGTCTTTGTTAACTAGCCCACAGGTGCAGTAAGCACATGTCAGTCAGATGTGTGACCACAGACAACGCACATACCAAAGTGAAGCACAGGTTTATTACACATTTGCAACATGTTGTTTCAACTACAGATGCAAGGTAATCCTACGTGGCAGTGGCCACACAGTCAACAAGTGTAGAAGAAATAAAGTCCAGGGGTGTGTGGCACATCACCTGTAGGGAAACGACTGCTTCCACCCTGGAAGTTGAATCATGGTGTCAGGGGATCACAGTTGACCAAACAACTCTGAAAGTACCCTGTGAAGGACAGACATGACACATAGTCAAAAGCACTGAAGAACAGGACAGAACTGCAATACTCATGCCCAATACATGTCACAAGATACTTACAGAAAACCAAGTTAGCATGTCAACACTGTTGGGGAGTACAGACTACCTGTAAGGACACATCGCTGCACGCTTCCAGTCAAGTAGCACATGGCCACACTCAAACAGCATCAGAGCACCACCAACACATATCACGCAAACTCACATCATTGACATGAGAACTCTCTGGATACTCACATTCAGCTGAAGAAGTTGGTGATGAGCTGTGTGCGGACATCACCATCATCATCATCCTCATCACTGGCATCGTGGCCCAGGCCAGGATCCTCCACAGGTGGCGGATGTTGGTCATCGTCATCCAGGATGAGAGGCAACTCCTTCCGCACTGCCAGGTTATGTAGCATGCAGCAGACGATGACAATCTTGCACACCTTTGCTGGGGCATATGGGAGGGCCCCTCCTGTCTTGTCCATGCAGCGGAAGCGGCTCTTCAGGAGACCAAATGTCCGCTCGATCACTCTCCTGGTCCGACCATGTGCCTCATTGTAGCGCATCTGGGCTGGTGTCACAGGGTTCCTGAGGGGTGTCAGCAACCAGGGCATGTTGGGGTATCCGGAGTCACCTACAGACAGACAATTGCACATTAGCTGAGTTGGAAAAGAGGGCGGAATACAACATAGCAGAACACACACAATGGTACAAAGTCAGTACACACCGACAAGCCAGGCACGCTGGTTCTGCATCTGTGACATCATCCTCAGGATGCGACTACTCCTCATCACGTAGGCATCGTGTGCCGAACCAGGGAAACGGGCACACACATGTGAGAAGCTCATATCTGCAAGACATACCACCAGAGCATTGATCGAATGATAATGTTTCCTGTTCCTGTATGCCTGCTCATGTGCCTGTGGTGGTACCAAAGCCACATGTGTCCCATCAATGGAGCCAATGACATGTGGCATCCTCCCCAGGCCATAGAAATCACTCTTGACGTCAGTGAGTTGTTGACGTTTAGGGAAATAGATGTACTGGTTCAGGCATCTCAACATTACCTCCAAAACATCGCGTAGCACACGGCTGAACATAGTCTGTGACATCCCACCAGCAGACGCCACAGTGTGTTGAAAGGTACCGGTGGCAAAGAAGTGTAGGGCTGCCATCACCTTCACCTTGGGGGTCAGCGCTGTAGGGTACGGCTGGCAAGGTTGCAAATGTGGGGCCAAGCGCACTGCCAAATCCTCAATCAGCTGCCTGGTGAAGTGGTACCGTCGGATGCAGTCACGTTCCACCATCGTTGCAAGGTCAGGGAATGGTGTATGGACAGCTGGTGCCCTGCAGTGCATAGGTGAAGAAAGAAAGATTGTCAGTCACCCCACATAGGTGGCATTGACCATACTCAATATCACATGATACATCATTACGAGACACAAGTACCTGATGTGTGTGCCGTTCTGTATGGACAGATATGGCATCTACATGGCCAACATCTAACATCACAGTTCAACATGTGTTGACAACAAGTTCCAGGTTGTGCAATGGGATATCATTAGGCTGTGTCACAGTACCCATTTACTGCTGTCACGTTCCAAACACACACCACAGTGACAAGTCTGGACAGATGCGCCACAGGCATCACAGCTCATTGACAGGTAGATTCCCAGGGACCCTGTATTGCCACATGGACACTGGCATGACATGGCGTATCATGTACACGTCAGAAAAACAAACATGACTCCCACAGGTAGTGGCCCCTGTTGCCTCCGCAGGACAGACATGGACGTCTGTGACACACACACGCACAACATCAAAGTCCATGCACAAACAACGTGGATGTGGAGACTGTCTCCCATTGTGCACATGGAATCAGAGACATCGGAAACACAACATGCACACAGACTGTGGAGGGCCATCACTATTGTGGCAATGGGTCACCCTGTGACGTACATACCTTCCCACATGGGACTCTGGGGGTATGTGACATGACATACACATACACAACCTGGAAATGTGACCATGCCACATGCTCTGAAATGAACAGTTGCACATCACAGTGGTCATGTGCACAACACACAAAGGATCCTGTCCCCATGAACACGTGCACAGCCTGGGAGTGGCTGCCCCCAAGTGCCACCCCAAAAACCACATGTTGACCCCCATACACAGAAAAGGTAATGCAGCCTTACATGCCTTAGGATACAGTGTGGACAGGCTGTGGTGTTGTAGGTGTGCCCCTGAGTCCCTGGCAAGTATTGTGGCTGGCATACGTACACCAGTGACAAGCATGGTGACATATGAGAGTGACCTGTACAGGGATGCGTTGTACAGCAATGGACCGATCGGTGCGCACGCATTGGCCATTGCATTTGATGTGAGCGGGTACGCGTTGTACAGCAATGGACCGATCGTTGCGCACGCATTGGCCGTTGCATATGATGTGAGCGGGTACGCGTTGTTTCCCAGAATACGCGTTGTACAGCAATGGACCGATCGGTGCGCATGCATTGGCCATTGCATTTGATGTGAGCGGGTACGCGTTGTACAGCAATGGACCGATCGGTGCGCACGCATTGGCCATTGCATATGATGTGAGCGGGTACGCCTTGTACAGCAATGGACCGATCGGTGCGCATGCATTGGCCATTGCATATGATGTGAGCGGGTACGCGTTGTTTCCCGGAATACACGTTGTACAGCAATGGACCGATCGGTGCGCACGCATTGGCCATTGCATTTGATGTGAGCGGGTACGCGTTGTACAGCGATGGACCGATCGGTGCGCACGCATTGGCCATTGCATATGATGTGAGCGGGTACGCGTTGTTTCCCGGAATACGCGTTGTACAGCAATGGACCGATCGGTGCGCACGCATTGGCCATTGCATATGATGTGAGCGGGTACGCGTTGTACAGCAACGGACCGATCGGTGCGCACGCATTGGCCATTGCATATGATGTGAGCGGGTACGCGTTGTTTCCCGGAATACGCGTTGTACAGCAATGGACCGATCGGTGCGCACGCATTGGCCATTGCATTTGATGTGAGCGGGTACGCGTTGTACAGCGATGGACCGATCGGTGCGCACGCATTGGCCATTGCATACGATGTGAGCGGGTACGCGTTGTTTCCCGGAATACGCGTTGTTCAGCAATGGACCGATCGGTGCGCACGCATTGGCTAGGGCCTGGCATGGCAACGGACGCATTTTCGAAGCTTCAGCGAGTCTGATGCAGTGGATTCAGTTGGCCAGCCACAACAATGTTGCAAATTCATGGGTGTCATGAAGTTGAACTTTTGAAGGATGCTGTGGGTGTGTATTAGTGCTGCAATTCCATGGATTGGCCAGATTCAGAAGATGCAAGCGACTTTGACCTATCACTTTGGACACATGGGACAGTATCTGCCTCTGCAGCACACATATAATGCTGGCTGTTCCCCTGAGAGCTCACTTGCCTGCACTACATGCTCCAGGACGACATCTGCCACCAACACTGCTTCTGTCTCTGCATCCTCTGGCTACTGCAATGGCACATACTGTGGAGAGAGCCCCAGCATTCAGCACTGAGGAAAACCAGGCCCTGCTGGACAGCCTCCTTCCACAGTACAGAAAGCTGTATGGTAAACCAGGGGAGCAGGTGAGTGTGCTGTCCACTGCCTTACTAAATGTGCATGTTGTCTGACTAGCAAGACTTACAGTGTGTACACCACTGGCTAGCATGCTCACTGAGTAGTTCTCACCCCCCAAAGTGTGTAGCTACATGCACTGAACAGGTACAGTGCAGTAACAGTGCATTCCAACAAGGTTTACTTCCCAGGCAATGATACCAGTAACTGCTGGCAAACTGTTCATAGCCATCGTTGCACTGCCTGTGTACATCATATGCCCCTGTGATTGAGACATGTATATCCAACTGTGTGATGCACGGATATGTTGCATGTGTAGTAATGGCCTTTTCACTTTGTCATCCTCACAGGTTGATGCCCACCAGAAACAGGAGATCTGGCTGACCATCGCCCGGGCAGTAAGATCCGTGGGGGTCTACAAGCGACGGATCCGCAACTGCCAGAAGAGGTGGCAGGACCTTCGTGGATGGACCCGGAGGATCGCAAGGGTCCAGCTGAAGCTGTCGCCTCCTCGCAGGAGGGGCGGACAACGGACCCTGACCCCCACATGCTCAGGATCCTGGCGGTGGTCTTCCCTGACCTGGATGGGCAGCTGAAGGCCAGACAGCAGCAAGGAGGGGTGAGTCCATGACTGCACTGTGAACTTTGTCTGACATGCTATGTGCCCTCCTCTGGCCTGGTTAAACTTCCACAGTACATCAGTCTTGTGGTCCAGGACCCATGTCCCTCAATTGTGACATGCCCACTCCTCATCTGATACCCAGGTGTGGCCCTTACAGTCAGGAAATTGTGTCACTTGGGTACTGTGTCCTTGCATTTTGCTTCGCTCAAGGTGGGGGACAGCATTTGTTTCCGTGACTTTGTGGTGGGCTTCATGGGTGGGTCAATTGCTTACACAATGCCTAAGTTCTGACATGTAATCTGCGTGTAACTTTGATATGTGGTCCACTTGCTGATCTGAATCACCACATGTGCCTGGGGTATTTGGCACACCACCATGCTGCGGGTGGGAACAATGTTTGGGCCTCAGGAGTATGTATATCAAGTGTGTCACACATGCTTAGCCACCTGCCTACTGTCCAGGGCTCATCCCTCTTTCAGGTGGAGCAGGACAGTCATGCCTACTCCAGGGCATACAATACACTCTGTACTCCCACTCCCGTGTATCAGCTGACATGTTGTGCTCAGTGAAATGTTCCCTCAGGTGTCTGCCTCTGTGTCATTGTGCTGTGGCTTCGTTGTCAGGACTACTGGGGTGTTTATCGGTTAGGGCTCAGCATGCCATCTGAGATGTGACCATGAGAGACGATACTTCTGTGACTATATAGGTGTTTGATCACTTGACTGTGCAGACAGGTGTATGCGACTGTGAAGTTCAGGCAGCTGTTTTTCATTCACAGCAGACTGTGAGGTGCTCAGGTTCAGAGAGTTGTGTTTCATGTCTCCCATATGTCCAATTGGTATGACGTGGACAAATAAGAGTTCAGATGATGTGGTTTGTGGGGGATGGACATGTGCACTTGTCAGCTACAGAACTTGCATTCCCCATGACCTAGGATTGTGACACAGTGCAGACTGTTGTTGGCTGGCCCTGCCATGCCCATGTGACTGGAGACAGTGATGTATGACTTTGCAGGCATGCCTGTGGCATGGCATTAAACTTCCTAAGAGTGATCCTGCAGGGGAGTGACATGTGCAACATGCACCCCATTGTGGCATTGACTATCCGGACATGGGTGCATCATGGTGTCTGGTGCTGGTATGCATCACATGCATTTCTAATTAGACTCTGGCCATCCCTTTATCCGGACACCTGTACTGACTCAGTGGCAAGAGATGTGATGTGTGCATGTTCACATACTTCACCGTGTTCTCTGCAATGTCCAACAACTGTGTAGGTGGTGCATGTGTCCACACTGGGGTATTACCATCCGACAGGCACCAGACAGATGGGTGCAAGGGCAGGAGGGGTGTGAGTGCCATGGTTGACCATCAGACTGACAATTGGCTTCTCCTAATCTGTGTGAGCACTTTTGGCAATGTTCAACTAAGGATGCCAGGGCTTGCTCTGTAATGTGCTGTACTTACTGTGGTGTGTGCGGTCAGTGCAGGTGACTGATGCTTGTCTGTTTCCCTAATTGTTTGCAGATACATCCACAGCCACAGGAGGGGACAGCTCCACGGACCAGGAGGAGCTGCAGAGCCAGACTGGGTCAGCAGCCGATGAGTGGTCGGAGGGACCCAGTGGCACGGAGGGCGAGGGGAGCCACACCGAGGAGTCCTCAGCACCATCCACCTCAGTTGAGGACCACAGCAGCTCGGAGGATGACTCCCTTGTGGAGGCGGGTGTCAGCAGCCACCACACCCCAGCTAGTATGGCTGGCCCCGCCACCACCACCACCACCGCCCTCCCATTGGCTCCCATTCCAGGGGGCCGTGGAGGCTCCCGTGTTCGGGAGCGTGTCTCCTTCGTGCCAGGCACCGCACCCCCTGCCCCTGTGTCCCCTGCTGCCCTGAGTGAGGAGTCTGTGTACTTAGTTTGCCAGCTCCATGTAGGGCAGACAGCAATGCTGAGTGTCCTCCATGCACACACCACTCTGTTGACACAGCTGGTGTCGTTCATGGAGGGCATCTCATCGGGCATGTCTGCCCTACAGAGGAGCAATAAGTCCATGGACTCGTCCCTGACGGCAGCAGTGTCCCTCCTCCAACAGTCCCTCACCCCTCCTACCTCTGCCCCATCCACACTTCCTGGCACCCTACCTGTCCCAAGCACATGCACACCTGCACACCTGCACAATCACCCAAACACACAGACACGAGCAGCACAGAAACACCCAAAACAAAGTCAAAACATGCACGCAAGCATCCTCAGGGGACTGATACCACACCCACAGGGGATGGGGAACAGACACACACACAGGCATCCACAGTCACTCCACAGTCCTCCAAATCCTCTCCCTCCAAGACCCCTTCCCTTGCCTCACCTGCAACCCCACCTACAAAGCAGCTCTTCCTCTGTGACCTCGGCCTCTTCCCCTCCGATCCAGCTGATCCAGCATACAGGGGGAAGAGGAAGTCCACCCACACAGAGGGAGTGCCCCTCACCCCCGGACACCCTCCCCCAGGCACAGACAAACTGAGGCCCCCACCCGCAAGTCCCCCCGGTCCCGGAAGAGCAAGACCCCGCCACCGCCCTGCAGGTCAACCACACAGTCTCCTTCCTCCATCCCTCAGGTCCCCACAACACAGGTTCCCCCACCCACAGATACACCATCCCCAAAATGATCCGGCCTTCTCCCCTACCACTTGCTCTTCCAGCCCCACACCCCCGCTGCACATGTTTGTGCCACTGGTGTGGAGACCGTGTCCTCCCCCTCTGTCCTGCCCACCTTACCTGAACCCCATTCTACTCCCCTGGAGATAGGCACTGCAGTGGAGTCCACTACCACCCTGTCTGACTTGGGCACTGCAGTGGGGAACCTGTCCACTCCATCTGGCCAGCCCACTGGAGTTGTGCCGGCACCCACACCATCTGACTCATGCCCCCCAGTTGTGCCAGCACACACCATGTCAGACACCTCCACTGCAGTTGTCAGTGACTCTCCAGCACCAGCCACCCCTTCCCTGCCTCCTTCTGGTGAGCCCTGATCCTGTCCCTGTGGTGCCTGGCCTGCCCCCCGTATGTCCCTCCGAGGGGAATGTCCCTGGTCCGTAGCAGTGCAGGCAAGCAAAGGGTGACATCTGCCACTGTCACCCTGTTTGAACTTTAGTGGTGGACTGGCCATTGGCCTTTGTGTTTTGTCAGGACTGTCTATTTCCGACTCACATATGCTGAATAAAGCTACTTTCAGTTCTCTAGTGGTTTTGCTTCAGATGTACATGATGTTGATGATGCTAACCATGCCTTTGCTGCAGTGATGGTGATTTTTGATATCAGGTAAATGAAGTGTTACTGTGCAGGACCCCATGTGGTCCAGGGAGAATGTGTCCTATCCTGGTGTGTACCCATGTCATCCTTTGCAGCAATATGAGGGTGTCATGTTTTCAATATTTGCCTATGGGATTCCCTACATGTTTTTGCAATATCACATCTGTGGCTTACACCCCTGCACATCAGATGTGCTTGCCATTGTTCAATTTGTCTATTTCCCTGACCGTGTGACCATCTCCACTGGACATGCAAGTTTGGGCATCAATGGGGAAGGACTCATCTGTGGTATCAGTGCAACTTGCTATACATGTGTATTTGATCTGTGCAGATGATTTCGGTGACACTGCCAAGACCAGGCTGATGTGACGAGGGCCTTCATTTTGTGCTAATTGTTGACTGAGTGACCAAGTGTTCTGCTGACATGATAGAGCCCTGCAGAGACAACGTGTGGCACAGTTTTCCTTACACAGGAGTGGAGTCCCCTCATGGCAGTGTGTAATTCCGTGACATTGCCTGAGCCCAAGGTGTGTGTTGTGTGAGCATGTCTGTGTGTGTTCACTTCCATTTTGCTACGCAGACTGGGGTCCCGAGTGACTTCCTCTTCGTTCCTGTTTGTGATGCTTGCTGAGTTGAGCAATGTTCCCCCCAAATCTTCGCCCTAGGTTCTCTGTGATGTGGGTGCATGGCACATTACTGGTCATCAGGGTGTCACCCATAGGTGTGTTTGCTGTCAGGGCTGAGTTTGTGGGCAAACGCAGATGAGACACAGTCAGGATTCCCTTGGCACTTGTTGGTTACACAAGTCATGTAATTTACAGTTTGTGTTAGCTTTCAGTGATTGTGACACGTTGTGTGTGTGACTGCTGCCACTCCTCAGGGTCAGAGCTGCAATGTTGGAAGTTGTCTATGTGTGTTCTTTGTGGGTGACCTTGGCTTCTTCATTGGTGTGTGACTGTGGCCAGGATCCCATTGGTTGGTGTGGATTTGACATCATGCCCATGTACAGCGTACTGTGCAGTGTGTCAGACATTCACGAGTCTTGTTGACTGGCCATGTGTGATGGGTATCTCCACCTTAGTTCCCCCCACCACCCCTGGGATTGTCATGGGTGCATGTGCAATGTCACCAGTCCATGTGAGCTTCACTGCTGCACATTGGTGGAGATCAAGGTGTGTGGTGTTGAGTGTGTGCAAATGAGAATTGTTGCACGGCTAGACCCCTACCTCCATGTTGGCCTTGGCTGACAGGCCGTGCTGATTGATTTGTGCTTGTGTAGGTGTGATGGTAGTTTGTTGCTCAGGACACATGACTGTGGTTCACAGTGTGAACGACATCTACCTTTGTCATCACAGTGGGATTATCATGCAGGCCAGTGTCACCACAATGTGGGGTCCCTGGGGTAGTGCTGTGGTGGGTCTGTCTCTTGCTGTGTTAGTTGCTGTTCCTACAAGCTTGTGTGACATGTGTAATTTGTGCTCCCTCTCATCTAACAATGCCTGATTGCCCACATAGGGGAATCCGATCCATGAGTTACTTTTGTGTGGCACTGTATTGACATCTGTGTAATAGGGATTCAGGCCTCCTCATGTGTTGTGTGTTTCCCTGGGGACACTGGCACACCCCCCATCCCCTGTTGTGTTTGATATGCAGTGTGAGTCTGCCTGTTTGTGTTTGTGCATTTGCACCACTGCATTGGCATTTCTTTAGTGTGCCATTGGCTGTATGTTGTTTGGTGGCTTTCCCCTGCTGTCCCTGGGACTCCTAGGTCATCAGTCAGCACAATGATCATGGTTTGTATGTCCCATTGCTGCCATGGTATGGTATTTGTTCACCTCACATCTACAGTCTCCACAGGATATCTACATTTGTGTGTCCATTGGTGCAGATATGTGTGTCTGCATTATGATGGTCACTTCTGTCATTGTCTTATTCGTGAATGTTGACAATGTGAGCCTCCATGGGTGATGTTTGTCTGCACATGGCCAAAGCTATGTTTTATTGGCACTGCACTGTTTGCCTCACCCAATCTATGTTGCTATGGGACACAAGCACTACTATGCCACTGATGTGTTTGTTGTTGTGTGACCAGGAATAATCCATGCTGTTTGGCAGTTGCAGCTGTTCCCATGACAACACTTACCTTTTGGTCACTGTGGTGATGGGGCTTTAGACCGCATTGCCACAATGTTCAAAATGTGCTTCAGCTATGGACCCCACACTTACATTTTGGTCACTGTGGTGATGGGGCTTTAGACCCCATTGCCACAATGTTCAAAATGTGCATCAGGTATGGACCCCACACTTACCTTTTGGTCACTGTGATGATGGGGTGTTAGACCCCATTGCCACAGTGGTCATGGTCTGCTTGCATTGTGGAGGCCACACACATTTATGTGTGACACATGTGATAGGGGGTCACATTGTATGTTCAATGTCATGTTCAGTGTTGTAGGCATTTGACACAGACTACACACGCTTGTCATAGTGTTGGGGGGATGTATTTTTCAGACATTCCTTATGTTGGAGTATGCTGGTTGTGTCATGCATTATCCGTCCTATGAGTAGGGGTTGTGTGGGTGGTAGGCATCCAGGCCCCCATGAGCAGGGGTGGTGGTAGTGGTAGGCATCCATCCCCCTATGAGTGGGGATGGTAGTAGTGGCAGGCATCCAGGCCCCCATGAGTAGGGGTGGTGGTAGTGGTAGGCATCCATCCCCCTATGAGTGGGGATGGTAGTGGTGGCAGGCATCCATCCCCCTATGAGTGGGGATGGTAGTAGTGACAGGCATCCAGGCCCCCATGAGTAGGGGTGGTGGTAGTGGTAGGCATCCATCACCCTATGAGTGGGAATGGTAGTAGTGGCAGGCATCCATCCCCCTATGAGTGGGGATGGTAGTAGTGGCAGGCATTCATCACCCTATGAGTGGGGATGGTAGTAGTGACAGGCATCCAGGCCCCCATGAGTAGGGATGGTGGTGGTGGTAGGCATCCATCCCCCTATGAGTGGGGATGGTAGTAGTGGCAGGCATCCATCCCCCTATGAGTGGGGATGTAGTAGTGGTAGGCATCCAGGCCCCCATGAGTAGGGTTGGTGGTAGTGGTAGGCATCCATCCCCCTATGAGTGGGGATGGTAGTAGTGACAGGCATCCTGACACCCATGAGTAGGGGTGGTGTTGGTGGTAGGCGTCCATCCCCCTATGGGTGTGTATGGCATTGGTGATAGCCATCCCGCCCCTATGGTTCTGCTGTTGCTAGTGTACGTCATTTCTGCATCCCTATGTGTGTGTGACATATTTCGGGTATGTGTCATTTGTTTGTGTTGTGGGTGTTTGACTTACCGTCTGCGTCGTACGCGTCCGTACCGGTCCCGGTAATAGATGTAGAGTATTGGTAGGGCCTGCGCGATGGGATTCATGGTTGGTTCGTCTCGTTTGGGTTTCTCGTGGCTTCGACTCGTACTCGTCACTGGCTTGTTCGTCTCGTCGCCGTGGATCGTCTTGTGGCGCGAATCGGAGCTTATGTACAGCTCTCCTGGATGCTCAAACGTGCTGGACGTAGCGACGGGTTCGGCTCGTACGGAATGCGCATCGTACTCGTCCGGCCGGAAGGTGCTGTGCATTTGCTTCCGTGCGACTCGATTCGGCGTTTACGGATCCGGCTCGGGCGGGGAACAGGAGCTGGAATTGGTGAGTACGGCTCGCTCGGAATCCGGGCTGTTATGCGCATCGTACTTGTTCGTTCGGACGACTGTTCGAATCGGTCGGGAAACACGCGTTCGGCTTGTTTTTTTTCCGGACAAATACTGTTAGGTGCGCTTCCGGCCGAGATCGGAATCGACCCCTTAATGTCAGTACCAGCAAAGTGTGTTGCAAATTTGTATATTGGATGTGGAGAACACCCAAATACCCTCATATATCTTGAGAATGTATAGAAAGAGCCTTTTTATCTGGCAACACAATTCAGTGCACATTATAAAAAAACTAAAGAAATTTGAAGTACATATGCATCTT
>CAWUFW010009573.1:600000-772418 GCA_963921515.1 Calotriton arnoldi | reverse complement strand
TGCGCACGTCCTATACCACCTGTTCTGGATGTCAGGTCTTTGTGCGCCGACATGGTGATTGGGCGTTCACCCTGTTGATGATCCTCTCCACATCTTGGTTTTCTGCGACATGGGGTCTGTTGGACCAGAGTGCCAAACAGCTGTGGCTCCACCCCTGAGGATCTCGTCTACCAGGACTTCAATTCACAATCTAGGAACTTAGGATTCTTCTTGGGGGCATGGTGATGGGTGGTGATGGTGAGTGATGTGTGTGTTGGTGTGCAGGTGAGGGTGTGTGAGTGTGTGTTTGCTGGGTGTATGTGAGGTAGGTATTTGTTGGTGTGCTGATGGTGTGTGGCTTGTGTGAGGGATGAGCTGTGGGTGTGTGGTTGCTTTCTCTTGGGTGCTGGCAGTGGAATGGCATTTGCAAAGGCTCATGGTAGTGATTTGTGTCCTTTATATAGGTGGAGTTGTGGGTGTGTCTTTGTTCTCTGTCCCCCCACCCCAGTATTTATTGGCTTGGTAATTGCTTGTTTGGCCTTTTTTGGTTGATTTTCCTTTGTGCTGTTTGTGTATGTTGGAAACGTTCTTGTGACGAGTCGGACCCTGCATTGGTCTCGTGCGGTGTTTTCCGTTTCGTTCACGCTGTGTTTGTGCAGTTTTTGTATGCTGCGTGCGCGTCGGTCGGCGGTGTATTGTGTTGCTTGGCTCCGGTTTTGTATGCGTGTCGATCGAATGACGGCTTGTCCTCCGTCCGACTTCGGTCGTGATCTCGCGCCTTACGCCGTACTGCGGGTTGGGTTGGCGGGTACGATTGGTCGGATTTGTTCGGGTGCGTGTCGGTCGGTTGGATTACGCGTGTTTTCCGGCGGATTCGCTATTTTCGAGCGGCTCGGTCGGTCGGCTTGGTTTCCTGGCGTGTCGGTCGGATTTATCGCTGGCTTGCATCGTACTTGGCGTGTCGAGGCGCCACTGGTACGTGTCGGTCGGTATTTTCCGGATCCAGTCGGTCGGTGCTTTCCGGCCCAGGTCGGAATCGACCCATAGTGATGGAAGATCGCAAAATAGACAGTTAATAGCCACACCTCATGGTCACTGTGGCGGCGCTTCAAGCTCCCCACATACACCCTATCCAGCAGGATATTTCCCAGCAGCTTTTGCAGTCCCAATCCTGCAGCCAATTGTGAGGCCACGACAGCATGTCCCAGTGCGTTCTTGCAGTTGGCGGCCCCGAGACATCTCATGGTAACCAAGCGCATCGTACTGCAATTACCACAGAAAATGAACAGTTGTTTGGTGGGCTGGATGGTTTCACTCTGCAAATTCAGCATCTGCAACATAAGCAATTAAAAATCATTAACAAATAAAACTGTAACACATGTAGCAATGTATTTCATTAGACTTTTAATAATGTTGTCAATCAATTGGCCGAAAATCAAGAAAAGATGGACACCAAAATGGACAACCTCACCGATGCCCATGAGAAATTATGCCTACAAATGATGGAGGGCTAATGCCAATCAAAGGCATAGAGAAAGGAACACTGGAGTGTGAATGGATGGGTTAACCCATGCACTTGGGAGATTGCCACATGCCACTGCAAATTTATTGAGTCATACAGTAAATCTCCAAGTGGAAATGTGGCACTTTAGATGTGAAGTCTCAAGGGGCTTAGGGCGCATTCCCTCAGTTGAATTGCTAGTGAGTTTGCTGCTAAACCTCAAAATGGTGGGGAAATCTCTAGTATAAGCAGCATCTCTGCAACAAATGCGCACTCATTACGATGCAGCAACAGCTGTGCTCCTGCTGCACAACATGTGGGCAAAACACTTTTGGGACGCGATCGTAAGAAGCCTTGAAGTGCACAATATGGGAAGTACTGATAGTCTTGTATTTTTGTGTTTTTGTTGATGTAACTGACATTGGATGTGGACATTATGTATCATTTGCATGTTAATGTTAATAGTTTAAATGAACACTTAAAAAAAAACTGACAATAAAGGTTAATTTACTTAGAAACACCAAACAAGCTTTGTAAGTTTAACTTTAATGTACTATCACATATGGCTTATCTTGAAAAGTAATTGTTGGCAATGTGGTCCTGTCACCGTCTCCCCTCCACTGCTCTACTCTTATCTGTTGATTGAAGAACAGATGGCTCAGGATTTTCTTCGTCTGAATCCGAGTCTGACACGGTGATATGTAGCTCTCTCCTGGTTGCTATATTATCTAGAATGGCATACGTTGCCACTATCTCACATATGTTTCCAGAGCATATTGTAAGGCACCACCACTTTTAAGTAGGTATCGGAAACAAGTTTTCAGCAATCCAAATGTCCTTGTCAATGACAACCCTGGCGATGGAGGACAAATAGGAACATGTGTACCATCCTATGACATGGAAATTTTGCAACCCTGTAAAATTTTAATTTAGTAAATTGAATATCCTGTGCATCTTTTGGTAGGTGTATGTAGCGGTTGATATAGAGAAGCACGGCATCTAGAAATCTGCAAAAACAAATGCATGAGTGCACTTTGAGAAATCCCACCAGCAACAGCAATCACACCCTGGTAACTCTCTGAGGCCAAAGGTTGTAAAGAGCACAATACCGGAACATGGGTGGAAATAGAATTGTTGCGCAGAGTACTTCTTTTTAGGTGTGGCTTTAAAAATTGCAACAATCTCCAATATTACAGTGCTACTTAGCCTGTATTTGTCAAAATTCTCTTTCTCAGTTTGTTGGAAAATGGTCAGCCTGACCCTGAAAATCCTCTCCTGTCTCAGCCTCCTCCTCTGCTGGCTGAGCAGAGAGTATTTGCATCCTCCTTGTATTCACATAGAATGCAGCCATGTGGAAACCCCTGATGCATTCTGGGAAAGCGTTAATATTTTGCACATGTTAGAAATGGGGTTTCTGGTTAGCTAGGGTATACACCAAAGCCAAGTAGAACTCACCACTCTAATTAGGGCAAGTCAGTTACACACCAAAGATAACCTGTGCTCACTCTCTGGTAGCTTGGTGCAGAGCAGACAGGCTTATCATCAGAGGCAATTTGTAAAGCATTCGCGCAATACACTCACACCAGTAATACAATGGATACACCACAAACGAGACCCTACACAGGATTATATAAAAATATACTATATATATTAATCATAAATCATAGACCAAACCAACATAAGTTATAGATTCTGAGCATATTATGCAAATCCTGAAGTCAACTCGTCATTCTGAACAGTGCAAGAATCAAAACAGTATACATTAAAACATCAGTGCATCAAATGCAAAGGACATGAATAAAGCACATTTATCTAATAAATACCTCCCTCACGACCTATATTGCTTTACTAACTAGGCAAACCTATGTATAATAGGGCTCGACAGAGATACAATCATATAAACAGAAATTTTGCCAAATACATTTTATCAAAATTCTTTATTTACTTTTTTTGTGCATTTTTTTCTTCAACAGTAATTAATTTTATTTTTCTATTTTCTTATTTCATTTGTTTAAAAAGTACAGTAGGCGGACAGTCACGTGCCCAAACCACAGTGCTGAACATATTTTCGGATTATGACTACAACAGGTCCGTGATCACCATAGCAGCTCCTATTGATGCCTTGGGTAGCTCTGTCACTGCAGCCTGTGTCGAGGCCTTCAAGCTGATTGACATGGACACCCATGATGGTGTCCACCCATGCATGGGTGCTGTGGACCTAGTACCCATCTATCCTCTCTATGGTGTCGGCGTGAGAGAATGTGCAAGGGTTGCTCGCAATTGATAGATAACTTGTACAAGATGTGTCAATATATACTGCCAGTAGTCTATTGGCCATTTTCCTTTGTTGTCTCCCCCCTTGTTTTGTGATTTTTTGTGGATATCTATAAAGGTCCTGAAGAAGGTGGCCGGTCCATTCCCTTTATGCCACCGAAACGCGCGTCGACCTAATGTTCAGATCCTTGTGAACATATAAAACATACTTGGTCGTGGAGATGCTGTTATCTATTATCTCCTTCTTTTGCAGATGTGTTTTTATGTGAATGTTGTATGAATCTGTATGAATCTGTATGATTTGTGTTATGTGTGGTTTTCATACTTGTCAAATTTTTATTTCTGTACTTTTTTGGGGGAGTTATTTGTCTTATTGTATTCTGTAGTAATTTTCCTTACATGTTTGAAATTTTTTTTTAAACAAATGAAATAAGAAAATAGAAAAATAAAATTAATTACTGTTGAAGAAAAAAATGCACACAAAAAGTAAATAAAGAATTTTGATAAAATGTATTTGGCAAAATTTCTGTTTATATGATTGTATCTCTGTCGAGCCCTATTATACATAGGTTTGCCTAGTTAGTAAAGCAATATAGGTCGTGAGGGAGGTATTTATTATATGCTTGGTTTTTTTCCCCTCTTCTCCCTGACCTTAAATTTACTTTAGAGGGGGTCCCCACTTATGCATTAAAGCACATTCATCACCATAAAAGTATAGGGCACAGCGCTCCTGTGCCTCTATTACACATTGGAGAGTAATTAGCAACAACCATAGTTTACAGGAACGCCGGCACACCTACTACATGAATTACGGTCATTTAGGCAATTCTCTGCGTGTGGCAAGTTTAGGAGCGGAACAAGTGCCCCCCAGGTATGGCCTAACAGGAGGAGGGACACAAACTGCAGGGATCAGTGGGATACCTCGCTGAGTCCCCCCGTGTACAAGAAAGACAAAGGCAACTGCCCGCTTACACAATGTGCAGCTGCTAAGCCCCCACTTTGTAGAGATATGAGAGATTCCATCGTGCGGAAGCACCATACTCACGAAAAGAAGGCAGGTGCTAGGTACATGTACTACCCTTTATTATAACACCCGCACCTGAGAACGTGTCATTGTAATTGGCAATTCCTTTGAGCGCGCAAACATTTATAGTAAATGCTTATGGCCCCTGAGGACCGGGAAACTCAAGGCGGCACTTGCGGGTACAACAGTACCTACATTATGGTCCCTCGGGGATGGGGCCTGCCTCCTCAGTTCGCATGGGAAAAGTGGGGGCTGTTGGGGAAATCCCTCTCGGCTCTCGTGGTATGCTGATCCTCAGGCGCCTTCGGGGCTAATTGCAAAGCTCACCACGAGCTGATCGTGACAAAGCGCCCACGGAATGCAGAACACTCGCATATGAAAGGTGGGGGCTGTGTTCCCAGCTACATGACAGTCAGCGCAGGACAAAACTCCAGCAGTCAAGGGCGGGCGCGGCTTCCTTCACTAGGCCCCACCCACAGCTGGATGACAGCGTAGTTCCTCGCTTTTCCTTTCAGGCAACACCTGAAGGCTATAACGCCAAACTCCCTTTGCCTCCGTGGCATCTCTCTCTTCAGCTGAGGAGGTGGCATGGATGGAGCAAGGACTGTTTGGGAAATCCCTCGGCTATCGGTGGTATGCTGATCCTCAGGCGCCTTCGGGGCTAATTGCAGAGCTCAGCACGAGCTGATCGTGACAAAGCGCCCCCGGAATGCAGAACACTTGGAGAGGTTACAAGATACATGCTGTTCCCAAAATTCACGCAGTGTCTAAAAACATGGGATCAGACCCCCTGTACCTATTCTCCAAAATGTATTTGTTTAAGGGGGAACTTCAAAAGAACCTTTAGAAGTGTGCAACAATCCCCTTAGAACCCCAGATCTTGCTCCAAACATCAGTAGGGGGTGAAAAAGCCCTTTGTGTGAGGGCAGAACACAGCCTATATAAATGTAAAGTGTGAATGCCCCTCTCTCTCCCAGCCCAGGAAGACCATCAGTATGCAGATGAATGCAGATGTACCCTTCCACACCGAATCCTTCCTGTGTAATGGCTGTCTGGAAAGTATGCCCAGGTGTAGCTGTTACCCTGGCCCAGACGTGGATTGGAGTCAGGCTGCAAAGCACAAAGAGTCATAAGCACAGAAAAATGCAGGATTTATCACTATCATTCTAAACATACCAAACATGGCAGCGGTTCTCCTTTCAGATCAGGGATTACCACATAAACATATATAAGGGAATACCCAATGCTAGCCTATGAAAGGAGTAGGCCTCACAATAGTGACACATTTGCCACACAATAAAGGCACACGTGCACCCTGCCCATAGGGCTACCTAGGGCCCACCTTAGGATCTATATGTAGTAAAAGGGGAGTTTAATGTTTGGCAAGTAGTTTTAAATGCCAAGTCAATGTGGCAGTAAACTGCACATGCAGGACCTGCAGTGGCAGGCCTGAGACACGTTTAAAAGGCTACATCTGTGGGTGGCACAAGCAGTGCTGCAGGCCCACTAGTAGCATTTAATTTACAGGCCCTGGGTTTATGGGATACCACTGTACAAGGGACTTACCAGTAAATTAAATATGCCAAACAGGTGTAAACCAAACATATCAGGTTTAAAGGAGAGAGCACATTCACTTTAGCACTGGTTAGCAGTGGTAAAGTGCCCAGAGTCCTAAAGCCAACAAAAAGGTCAGAAAAATAGGAGGCAGGCAAAAAGTTTGGGGCTAGCCCTGCAAAAAGGGCCAGGTCCAA
The DNA here is from genome assembly GCA_963921515.1 of Calotriton arnoldi. Taxonomy (NCBI): domain Eukaryota; kingdom Metazoa; phylum Chordata; class Amphibia; order Caudata; family Salamandridae; genus Calotriton; species Calotriton arnoldi. Next base: position 765,889 of record CAWUFW010009573.1, on the reverse strand, counting down.
CAGCACAGTTACCACCTGAAATGAATTGGTGGTATATTGCTTGTGCAAATGGGCCTTTTTGCGACTAGTCGCTACAAGCGAAAGCCCTCAACATATAGTTTGCGAATAGCAATTACAGATTCTATAATTAGGAATCACAAAATTTTGTGACAAAAAATGTGATTCGTAAACTGGTTGCATCGCAAAAAACGAATTACGATTTTCGTACATCGCAAAACACCACTATGGAGTCGCAAATCCTCTTGCAACTGATTTGCAATTCGCAAATGCTATTACCATCTAGTCCATTGCTACACGAACTGCACGGCGTATTCTCGACCTCACCCTTAAGTATGATGAAATAATTTGAATACCCAGACAGATGTATTTACATGCAGGACCACCCAAACGCAAGAGCTAGGCTAGGCGACGTCAGCGGGACTAATTAGGGCTGCAGATGACAGTGAATAGAAGCCCGTTGGCGTATAGAAAATGCGTACATCTGAGCCAGTTACAATAAAAAATCTGCAAAATGTGTGAATGCTAATCTGTGCCTCCTGTAATAAAATGCCTGGTATTAAATTATTTATGGTGTTTGCATATGTGTGGTTGCTTGTCTAGTTCCTCTTTAAAATATGCTAAAACCTCCTGGCCTTCTAAAGTATTAAGAATGAAGGCGTTAGCCGGAGAAAGGGTTAAATTATACGTATCGAGGCTACAGTGCAACTAGTAAATATTTCAATTTTACAGCCTTGCCCAAATAAATATTTACAGCATGTTTCTGGCTCAGTTCGAATTTACTTATTAATGTTTTTTATTTCCTACATTTATTCAGATTGTGCTCCTGTCATAAATACTGGCATACCACTGGCTGGGAAGCTTATAATGGTGACTCAGTGGGCTTTAAAAGTGCACTCGAGCCTTCCGCCTGTCTGTCCATTTTAAATCGCAGACGTGTACTGTGTACGCACAGTGACGCTCGTTCTCTCTCTCGCTCTCTTCCACTTTCTCTCTTGCCCATTCTTTCTTTGGAACTCTTTGCTTCTTCTTTCTCTCTCGCTCTTTCTTCATCACTTTCTCTCAATCCCTTGTTGTCCATCTCCCTTTCTTTCTCTTATGTATTTCTCTCCCTTGCTCTTCCTTGTTCTGTCTCTCCCTCTCTCTGACTCGCCCCCCACTCTTTGTTTTACCTACCTGCAGTGGTGACTCAGGTCAAGTACAATTTTTGTGCCCCTGTAGTTGTGGTGTCATAATGTGTACTGGTGTACTTCATTAATGATTCTGTGTGGTGTTTCTTTTTCACATGTGAAATGTTATTAACTTACTAAGCTCACTGATACAATAGCCGCTCTTATAATTGCAATAACATTTATGTAGACACACATCAGTCTGTTAATTGCTTGTTGGACATATGGTGTGATTCCTCAACCATATAAGACAATTCTTTAAGATAAATTTTGCGAATGCAAATGAGGCAAATGATTTTGCGAGCTTAGTAAGATAATGATATTAAATATGTAGAAAAAAACTATTAACCAGATACAACAACGGCGGACCTTCTGTGCCGCACCTCGTGCCAGTTCCTACATATAAGTTCGCCGTGCAATCTACCCCTGCGTCAGCCGTTGAATGACGTCACTGTGCTCCAGATCAGAGAATATTATGACAAGTGGGGGTGCGCAGCTCAAAAAATTCCAATAGACCAAGGAATTAAAAAATTATTTCTTCTTTATTCAAAAAATGTATTTTTCTTAAAATCATCAAATATAGACAATCCAGCCTACGCGTTTCATTCCCACATAGGGAACTTCATCAGGGCTGTAAAAATATGACACAAACACATATATATTACATTAAATCAAAAAACACAGGACTACGAACATACACAATATATCAGAAACAGACTGAGAGAGAAATTTAAAAAAAAAAAAAAAGAGAAATAAGACACAAAATTAAACAATAAAGACAAATTTTGACATATTTACAAAAACCTACACGTTAAAACATTTGTATAAAACCAATTTGTACATTTAGATGCTACCAATGAGCAACATAAATGAAGCTTGTTCAGTTTAAGCGAACAAGAAAGTGCAAATGCTTTGTTTCACCATAAAAAAATATATATCACCGATATCCATCATAATAATACACTTTAAGATATATATATAACCACAGTGACTATAATTGTAATGTACGACCATATAATCTCAAAACAAGTCCAACATATGATTCAAAGTAACAAAATTTAGAAGAAAGCAAATCACAGTATTGCTAGCTTCAGATCAGTTGGCTTCTCACCAAAGACAATATATTAAAGGCCTGTTGTGACAGCTTATAAAAACCGCCCATACCATTTACAGTAAACAAATCCGTATGACACATTAAAAAAGAAAGGCCCCACAAATAAAGTAAACAAAAAATGTCATAGGTAGCGCCTATGAAAAAAGGGAAAAAACGAAAAATATAAATGCAAAATTAAGGGCATTTCTCAGACACCAGTAGGTACACCCCAAATAACAGCCCAAATATAGACATCTTATGATATGGATCACATCAATTAATACTTCCAGATAGACAATGTTTGTAGAATATCATACCTCTATATCCACTGTGTGTCCTAAAAAAGTTTTTATAAGCTGTCACAACAGGCCTTTAATATATTGTCTTTGGTGAGAAGCCAACTGATCTGAAGCTAGCAATACAATCTGTTGGCACTTTGGCATATTTGCACCTTTATAAATGATACATTTTTATGGTAAGAAATGTCATGTGTGATTTATCCACTTTTAAGAATTGGTTTGATATTATATATTACTCAAATGATTTTTCTTTTCTTCTGTTCCCCTCCCCCATCTCTGTTCTTCTCTTCCCTTTCTTTTTACTGTTACTGTGATTTGCTTTCTTCTAAATTTTGTTACTTTGAATCATATGTTGGACTTGTTTTGAGATTATATGGTCGTACATTACAATTATAGTCACTGTGGTTATATATATATCTTAAAGTGTATTATTATGATGGATATCGGTGATATATATTTTTTTATGGTGAAACAAAGCATTTGCACTTTCTTGTTCGCTTAAACTGAACAAGCTTCATTTATGTTGCTCATTGGTAGCATCTAAATGTACAAATTGGTTTTATACAAATGTTTTAACGTGTAGGTTTTTGTAAATATGTCAAAATTTGTCTTTATTGTTTAATTTTGTGTCTTATTTCTCTTTTTTTTTTTTAAATTTCTCTCTCAGTCTGTTTCTGATATATTGTGTATGTTCGTAGTCCTGTGTTTTTTGATTTAATGTAATATATATGTGTTTGTGTCATATTTTACAGCCCTGATGAAGTTCCCTATGTGGGAATGAAACGCGTAGGCTGGATTGTCTATATTTGATGATTTTAAGAAAAATACATTTTTTGAATAAAGAAGAAATAATTTTTAATTCCTTGGTCTATTGGAATTTTTTGAGCTGCGCACCCCCACTTGTCATAATGTAGAAAAAAACTCTCCAGGCCATAGCACATATTCAGTAATGAAAAGTGCACCATCTGATATCATAATTGCAAATGAGCAAATGGTGCATTTGAAGCATGCTCTTTCTGCTTCAGTACTCTGATATTTTGGCCAAATGTACATTTATATATTAGTACACAGTGTTACACGATAGCAACCTTCACACTGCATTAATGCATGGGTTGCATATACCCCACAAACTTTATATTACCTGAAACAGAGGAGAAATCCAAATGGCAGGGGTCAAAATATAGCAAAACATACAATAAGGCTGGAAATATGTGGAATGTACGAGATTACAAATGTAAAAGTACACTGGTACTCAGTTAGAGCACAGAACAATGGTTCCAGATAGGATCTTGTAAGAAATAGGATTATTAGTTGTGCAGGTTTTGAGGCCTGCGCAAGTAATAGGTCCACAATTTCCCCTTACAGGAAACTAAGCATGCCATTGTAGCACATGACTCAATAAATGAAAGCCCAACACGTCATAACATAATTTAAAAGACACAAACTGATAATAATAATTACAGGTGATACATCAATCACCATCAATGTATTCACATGATGTGTGCAGGGGCTTTTCTTTTTCACATGTGGTGTCCACATAACAAAACCTTAAAACTCCTCTGAGAAGCTTGAGTTCTGATATTTTCGTATTAATGAGTGGCAAAACCGAACTTAGCAAATGTTATCAATGTGTACAGGAATTGGAAGCTATATTTTCCAGAGCTAAGCACCAAATTGTTAGGAAAAGAAAATGCCAACTTTCTAAGAGTGATACAAAAGGGGACGATGGACGGAACGTTTGAGCCAATCAAACACTCACCCCCAGTCAACTGATCTGGGTTTAATCCATCATCATTCTTTAGCTCACTCCACCACCCCAGTTCAGACATGGCCATATGCAAATCAGTCTGACCCTGTGCCTCATGGGAACAGTCCAGCCCGAACTGCCAAGCCATGTCTTCCCTGGACCGGAAACAAGCATCCTAGGACCGGTTTCTGGCATTCCAGCCGTCATCAGCCAGGCTTGCTTGAATCCAGTGGCAAAGTGAGCAAGGGACCCACGTCTGGGCATACCCCCGCCAACCCAGGGCGAACAAAGCGATACAAAAGGGGACGATGGACGGAACGTTTGAGCCAATCAAACACTCACCCCCAGTCAACTGATCTGGGTTTAATCCATCATCATTCTTTAGCTCACTCCACCACCCCAGTTCAGACATGGCCATATGCAAATCAGTCTGACCCTGTGCCTCATGGGAACAGTCCAGCCCGAACTGCCAAGCCATGTCTTCCCTGGACCGGAAACAAGCATCCTAGGACCGGTTTCTGGCATTCCAGCCGTCATCAGCCAGGCTTGCTTGAATCCAGTGGCAAAGTGAGCAAGGGACCCACGTCTGGGCATACCCCCGCCAACCCAGGGCGAACAAAGCGATACAAAAGGGGACGATGGACGGAACGTTTGAGCCAATCAAACACTCACCCCCAGTCAACTGATCTGGGTTTAATCCATCATCATTCTTTAGCTCACTCCACCACCCCAGTTCAGACATGGCCATATGCAAATCAGTCTGACCCTGTGCCTCATGGGAACAGTCCAGCCCGAACTGCCAAGCCATGTCTTCCCTGGACCGAAACAAGCATCCTAGGACCGGTTTCTGGCATTCCAGCCGTCATCAGCCAGGCTTGCTTGAATCCAGTGGCAAAGTGAGCAAGGGACCCACGTCTGGGCATACCCCCGCCAACCCAGGGCGAACAAAGCGATACAAAAGGGGACGATGGACGGAACGTTTGAGCCAATCAAACACTCACCCCCAGTCAACTGATCTGGGTTTAATCCATCATCATTCTTTAGCTCACTCCACCACCCCAGTTCAGACATGGCCATATGCAAATCAGTCTGACCTGTGCCTCATGGGAACAGTCCAGCCCGAACTGCCAAGCCATGTCTTCCCTGGACCGGAAACAAGCATCCTAGGACCGGTTTCTGGCATTCCAGCCGTCATCAGCCAGGCTTGCTTGAATCCAGTGGCAAAGTGAGCAAGGGACCCACGTCTGGGCATACCCCCGCCAACCCAGGGCGAACAAAGCGATACAAAAGGGGACGATGGACGGAACGTTTGAGCCAATCAAACACTCACCCCCAGTCAACTGATCTGGGTTTAATCCATCATCATTCTTTAGCTCACTCCACCACCCCAGTTCAGACATGGCCATATGCAAATCAGTCTGACCCTGTGCCTCATGGGAACAGTCCAGCCCGAACTGCCAAGCCATGTCTTCCCTGGACCGGAAACAAGCATCCTAGGACCGGTTTCTGGCATTCCAGCCGTCATCAGCCAGGCTTGCTTGAATCCAGTGGCAAAGTGAGCAAGGGACCCACGTCTGGGCATACCCCGCCAACTTAGGGCGAACAAAGCGATACTTTGCCACTGGATTCAAGCAAGCCTGGCTGATGACGGCTGAAATGCCAGAAACCGGTCCTAGGATGCTTGTTTCCGGTCCAGGGAAGACATGGCTTGGCAGTTCGGGCTGGACTGTTCCCATGAGGCACAGGGTCAGACTGATTTGCATATGGCCATGTCTGAACTGGGGTGGTGGAGTGAGCTAAAGAATGATGATGGATTAAACCCAGATCAGTTGACTGGGGGTGAGTGTTTGATTGGCTCAAACGTTCCGTCCATCATCCCCTTTTGTATCGCTTTGGTCGCCCTAAGTTGGCGGGGGTATGCCCAGACGTGGGTCCCTTGCTCACTTTGCCACTGGATTCAAGCAAGCCTGGCTGATGACGGCTGAAATGCCAGAAACCGGTCCTAGGATGCTTGTTTCCGGTCCAGGGAAGACATGGCTTGGCAGTTCGGGCTGGACTGTTCCCATGAGGCACAGGGTCAGACTGATTTGCATATGGCCATGTCTGAACTGGGGTGGTGGAGTGAGCTAAAGAATGATGATGGATTAAACCCAGATCAGTTGACTGGGAGTGAGTGTTTGATTGGCTCAAACGTTCCGTCCATCATCCCCTTTTGTATCGCTTTGGTCGCCCTAAGTTGGCGGGGGTATGCCCAGACGTGGGTCCCTTGCTCACTTTGCCACTGGATTCAAGCAAGCCTGGCTGATGACGGCTGAAATGCCAGAAACCGGTCCTAGGATGCTTGTTTCCGGTCCAGGGAAGACATGGCTTGGCAGTCCGGGCTGGACTGTTCCCATGAGGCACAGGGTCAGACTGATTTGCATATGGCCATGTCTGAACTGGGGTGGTGGAGTGAGCTAAAGAATGATGATGGATTAAACCCAGATCAGTTGACTGGGGGTGAGTGTTTGATTGGCTCAAACGTTCCGTCCATCATCCCCTTTGTATCGCTTTGGTCGCCCTAAGTTGGCGGGGGTATGCCCAGACGTGGGTCCCTTGCTCACTTTGCCACTGGATTCAAGCAAGCCTGGCTGATGACGGCTGAAATGCCAGAAACCGGTCCTAGGATGCTTGTTTCCGGTCCAGGGAAGACATGGCTTAGCAGTTCGGGCTGGACTGTTCCCATGAGGCACAGGGTCAGACTGATTTGCATATGGCCATGTCTGAACTGGGGTGGTGGAGTGAGCTAAAGAATGATGATGGATTAAACCCAGATCAGTTGACTGGGGGTGAGTGTTTGATTGGCTCAAACGTTCCGTCCATCATCCCCTTTTGTATAACTTTCTAAGAGTGGCATTTTTAGAATTGTGACTTAAAATCCAACTTTACCATTAAAGAGGATTTTAAATTACAGTTCCTTAGACCCAAACATGGCGGGGCAGATTTACAAGCCCCTTGCGACACATTTGCGCCACCGTTGTGTCACTTCTGTGACGCAGCGGCGTCTTAAACAATGCGCCACGTTGCGACATATTTACAACGTGACGCATCTAGGGAGATGCGTCACGTTGTAAAGCCCTGCGCTACATTATTTCTGCGTCAGGTATAATATATGCAGGGTGGGCGTTCCGTCTCAAGAAAGCCTCGTAAAAGTGACGCAGTGAAATCTACAAGATTTCACTGAGTCACTTTTTCGACACCGCTGCGTCAAAACCTTATGCCTGCTTCAAGCAGGCGTAAGGAGTGACGCAGCATGATAGGTATGGGCCGCCCCTGAGCATTGCTGGAACTGCGTCGCGCTTGTGACACGACTCCAGCAATGCGCTGCCCTTACGACAGAAGATACGACACGCATCTGTCTATCCTTGCGCCACGGTGCGCCGCATTGTAAATGCAACGCATCCGTGGGGGCGCAAGGGTATTTTTGCATGTCGCATCTTGACTGGCGCATCTCTGCTAATATGCAGAGATGCGCCAGTCTTTGTAAATCTGCCCCGGCATGTCTACCTGCTCCAAAGCAACAATTATCACTTAATAAATGTACTAAGGCACCCTAATGTTATCCTATGGGATAGGTGGGAATCACAGTAGTGATAACAAATGTATCAGTTTTTCACTACAAGGACATGTAAAACTTAAAAGTACATGGCCAACTTTTTAATTACAATGGACCTTGCCTTATGGGCTGTTTAGGAACTAACTTAGGGGTGACCTATATGTACTGAAAAGGGGTTTTTAGACCTGGCAATGGGTCTAGTCTGGCTGGTCTAATTGGCAGTTTAAAACCTCACACAGGCTGCAATGGCAGGCCTAAGACGCGTTTTAAGGATCTATTTTAGGGGGTTTCACAATAAGTGCTCAGGCCCACTAGTAGCCTTTTATTTACAGGCACTGGGTACATGTTGTGCCACTTTATTAGGAATGCACAAATAAATTAAACATGCCAATCAGGTGTAGGACAGTTTACCATATTTTAGGGAGAGAGCACAATCACGTTAGCATTGATTAGCAGTGGTAAAGTGCACAGAGTCCTGAGGCTAACAAAAATGAATTCATCAAAACAGGAGGGGAGAAGGCAACATGTTTTGGGTGACCCTGCAGAGAAGGCAAAGCCCAATAGATCTGACAAGTAGATTCCGTGGAAACACAGCAGTTTCTGCCTTATTTAGATTCTGTGCTGTTGATTTGGAGGATTGTTAGCAGTAAAAATGAGGCATGACAATCACACCATTTTCCCTGTGCATTTATGAAAAACTTTTTTTGGGTGGGAATGGTGCTTTTTACATCATTGATGCTGTAAAATAGCACCATTGAGGCAGGTTCTCAGCTAAACCGAGTTATATTATGGAAACAGTCTAATTCGCTGCTTTCACATTCCTTTAAATAAGTGCAAATAAGTATGAAGGATGATAAATAGCATCATATGCTTTAATACATTGAGCTTCCTTGATTTTAGGAGTGCACCTCTATCAATTTTAAATAAAAAGTAGGACAAATTTGAAAAAGAGAGATACAATAGGACATTGGTTCTGTATCAGACCAAAGAAAACTGTTTTGTTTTGGTTTGTTTGGATCCTACTAAAATATTTACTATCCTCTCACTACATGGTTAAGAGCCATAGGGCTCATTTGTACATGTAAAGCGTATTTTTTAATGCAAGCACATGTTTTAATCTACAGGTATGTTAACAGATTGTAGCTGCCTCCATTCACACTGTTCTGTACCAGACCATTGGGGTCACTAAGTTCAGGGACAAAATTGCAGTCAGTGAAGGGAGCATCATCAGAAATATGCAAGGTAAAAAAACACATAGCAGCAGTTCTGTTATTGAACAAGCATCAAATGCTCATAGGAAAAATTTACATCAGAAGCCTTTTATTGCCAGTTTTCAAAATAAACTTCTTGAAGGTTTTCTGGGTGTGCTGCAGCATCTCCAGTGCCACTGCCTCTTTGTCCCTCCTTCCCTCTCTCGTTCTCTTGTCACTGGTGGTGCCCAGCTGGGGCACCCTTGCAGGCCCTTATTGTGAATTCCTCATAAATCTGGAAATGCATCAGTGGACATGGGTGTTGTGTGGGAACACCCACAGCAACACCCATGTCACGCCCCTAACACGCAAAGTGTTGCGTGAAAAGGGGCGATATTTACAAGCACCGGTAAAGTCAAGCAGGGTGGCTTGACCTGTGCTTGTAAATATCACTCAGCAGGTTGCGCTGCAACGTGACGCACCGGCGGAGCAAGGGGCTTGAAAATCTGCCCCTATTCATTTATATACTATTTCTTGTGTCTGGTTAGACAGGCAGGAAATTGAAATTTTGTGTACCATATATGTTACCAAAACGTAAGTATTGCATTAAAATAGGATTAGGTGTATGTATGTTAGCTTCTACCTAAATATATGTTATTTTATCTACTCCTTCTTAAGTCTTGTTAAAAGACAAAACCCTCTGTGCCCACGTTGAGTGGATTTCTGCTCCCCACTGCAAAACCTGACCTGATATTGCTTCCTCTTATTTCCTCTGTCATTTCTAGAAGTAGATTGGATTGCTTACAATACTTTTGAAGTGGATTGTGTATGTGCATGTTGAATACCCTGTTGATTTCCTGGTAAACCTCATTACTCCATGTCCTACTCATCCTTGTTATAGTTCATACTATTGAGGTGCAACCAAACATCAAGACTGGAAGCCAGTGTTAAACAACCCGAAAAATCATCACACCAATCTAACTCAAGGTTGTTTTGGAGGATCTGCGTTACCTAGTATCTATTAATATTCAGATGTAAAACCCCAAACCCATAATTGCAAAGAAAGACAGACATGATGTAAAAACTATCAATCAATCAATCAATCAGGGAATTGTAAGCGCGCTACTCACCCGTGAGGGTCTCAAGGCGCTGAGGTGGGGGGGGGGGGGGTCCTCAGATCTGTTTAGCCGAAGAGCCAGGTCTTGAGGGTCTTCCTGAAGGTGTTCAGAGAGGGGGCGCGTCTGATGTCTGCCGGTAACTCGTTCCAGGTCTTGGCTGCAATGTGAGAGACGGATCTTCAGCCTGCTCTGGCTCTGTGGATGCGTGGGGTTTCGACCAGTGCGAGGTTGGAAGATCGGAGGTTTCTTTTGGGTACGTGGAAGCTGATTCTGTCATTGAGGTATTTGGGTCCGTTGTTGTGTAGGCATTTGTAGGCGTGAGTGAGGATTTTGAAAGTGACTCTTTTCTCCACGGGGAGCCAGTGGAGACTTCGTAGGTGTTGGCTGATGTGTTCGTGTCGGGGATGCCGAGGACGAGTCTGGTGGCGGTGTTCTGTATTGTCTGGAGATTGCGGAGTAGGGACTTGTTGATGCCGGTGTAGAGTGCGTTTCCATAGTCCAGTCTGCTGGTGATGAGTGCGTTGGTGAATGTCTTCCTTGACTCAGGGGGGATCCACTTGAAGGTCTTGCGGAGGATGCGGAGGGTGTTGAAGCAGCTGGAGGGGACGGCCTTGACCTATCGGTTCATGGTGAGTGATGAGTCAAGTACAATGCTGAGGTTCTTGGCGTGGTCTGTGGGGGTAGGTGGGCTTCCGAGGGTGGTTAGCCACCAAGTGCTGTCCCATGCAGAAGGGGTGGTACCAAGGACGAGGACTTCTTTCTTCTCGCCGTTGAGCTTCAGGCAGCTGTTGGTCATCCAGACTGCGACGTCTTGCATTCCTTTCTGGAAGTTGAGTTTGGCAGTGGTGGGGCCTTTGGTGAGGGAAAGGATGAGCTGGGTGTCGTCGGCGCAGGATACGATGTTGAGGCCGTGTTGTCGGACGATGGCTGCGAGGGGGGCAATGTAGATGTTGAAGAGGGTGGGGCTCAGTGATGTACCCTGTGGGACTCCGCAGGTGATTTTCATGGGGTCAGAGAGGAAGGGTGGGAGTCTGATCCTTTGGCTTCTTCCGGTGAAGAATGATCGGATCCAGTCCAGGGCTGTTCCTTGTATGCCTGCGTCGTGTAGTTTGGCGACTAGTGTGCGGTGGGAGACGGTGTCGAAGGCCGCTGATAGGTCGAGTAGGATGAGGGCTGCGGAGTGGCCTTGGTCCAGGAGGGTGCGGATGTCGTCTGTGGCGACGAGTAGGGCGGTCTCTGTGCTGTGGTTGCTTTGGAATCCGGATTGGGACGGGTCGAGGACGGCGTTCTCTTCACTGAATTGTGTCAGTTTCCTGTTGACTGTTTTCTCTGCAACTTTGGCTGCGAAGGGGAGGAGCGAGATGGGCCGATAGTTCTTGAGGTCGGTGGGGTCAGCTGTGGGCTTCTTGAGCAGGGGTCTGACTTCTGCGCACTTCCAGTCGTCTGGGAAGGTGCCTGTTTTGAAGGTGGTGTTGATGGTGTGTTGTAGTTCGGTGCGATGGCTGCCGCGGCTCTGTGGTAGATGTGAGGGTTGCAGGGGTCGGTGGGGGCCCCCTAGTGGATGCTTTTCATGGTCGAGGCGGTGTCTTCGGCCGTGATTGGTGTCCAGTTGGAGAAGGTGGGCTGGCTGGTGTTTCTGTGGGGCGGGGGGCCGTCTGTGGCGCCTGGTGGATGGTCGATGAAGTTGTCGTAGAGGTTTTTGATCTTGAGGTGGAAATAGGTTCCAAGCTTGTCGCAGAGGTCTTGGGATGGGGTGATGTCTGTGGCTTCGCTGCGTGGGTTGGTGAATTCTTGAATGACACTGAAAAGTTCCTTGCAGTTGGTGGAGTTGGCCAGGATTTTGTTGTGGATGAAGTTCCTCTTGGTGGCTCTGATCTGGTTGTGGTAGTCCGTCATGGCGTCCTTGTAGGTGGTGTGGTTTTCGGCTGTCTTGGTGTTTCTCCAGTTCTTCTCCAGGCATCTGCAGGTGCGTCTGGCTTCTTGGAGAGCGGTGGTGAACCAGGCGGCTTTCCTGGGCGTTGTCTGTCAGGGTTGCGTAGTGGGGCGAGCTCGTCTGCGCAGTTGGAGATCCATATGTGGAGTACTCTGGCTGCGTCGTTTGCGTCGGGTGCCCAGGTGTGGTTGTCTCGGGTGAGGGTGGAGTTAAGTTGCTCGTCGGTAACCTTGCTCCAGTTCCTTTGAGGTGGGTGTGGGGCTGGCTTGGGTGCCTTGGGTTTGTTGATAGCGAAGTGTACGCAGTGGTGGTCGGTCCATGGCGGCTGCGTTGTGTGGCTGAATTGGACGCTGTTTCCTGCCGCGAAGATGGGGTCGAGGGTGTGTCCTGCTCTGTGGGTCGGTGTGTTGACGAGTTGTTTAAGTCTGATGCTGGCGAGGTTGTCACGACGGATAGATGAGGGAAAGACTGGCTAAGTGTATGTGGATTACTGGTACATAATCTGGGCAGAACACCCTTCATTATCCCAATCCTTACTCATGAGCAACACCAAAGAAAAAAACAACTCATAAAAATACTGCCTCAAGAGTTTCAAGCCAAAAACAAGTGGAAACTTAAGAGGGAATGAGGAATTTAGTGTCCAAAACTGGGTTATTAATATGGGAGGAAGTGACCCTTACCAACTAGGCCTGAGGGGAGTTTGCGGAGTTCTGCAAAGGCGAACTCCGCAAAGTGACCAAAAAACTTGGCGCGGAGTTCCACAAGGGGTAGAGTACATTAGGTCACGCCGTTCACACTGATTTTCAGCAACAGGTGTTTGTCCCGCACTGGAAAATCAGCACGATTGGCACCATGTGCTGTGCACGAGGGTGCTGCCTCTTTCTGCTGCTCGATTAGATTTTCTACCCGTGCGGCTGCTTCTTCAACGTGAATGGATGGTTTCTCATCGCGAGCGGTCGCGACCATCCACAACCGCCCGCATTGAGAAATCTCGCTGGGAGGTGGTCAAGCGTTGGATTTTCCTCGCTCGCCAACTTAACGCTGGTGAGCACGAATGAGGAAAAAACCCCACTCCACTTCGCGGAGTCGAGTTTTTTGGAACTCCATGTGCTCCATGGAGCCCGGAGTGCACAAAACTCTGTAAACTCTGCGAACGGAGCAGAGTTTACCACCCAGGCCTACTACCAACTTGATTCACACACTTTGGCAGTGGCATCTCCTCGGCTGAGGCGGAGGAGCATCACCCCACTGTTTTTATAATTTTATTTGTTCCTGCGTCTTAGTGGGGGGGGGGCTGCTCTGCTCTTAGAGCAGGGGAAGGAGTGGTGGCATTCTGTAAAGTAGGCATGACTGTTTGATTGGCCCTCTCGGGCCGGCCAAACAGTCATCCGCACTTTGCATGTTCTCCATGCAGGCTGCATAGAGAACATGCCCGGGCCCCCATTCCCCATCTGAGCGCCAAACCATGGCGCTCAGATCAATCGCAACGCTGCATTCCAGCATTGTAATTGGTCAGGGGAGCCTGGCTGCTTCCTCTTCCGGCTGGAGCAGAGGGACGAGGAAAGACGCGGAGATGCGTGAGGAGGTAAGCTTTCTTTTTTTATCTTTACCCCAGCCCACTCCGCCAACCCTGATCCATGCCACCCGCACCTGCACTTTGGTTAGGCCAGATCAAAGATTTAGAGAATCTCTCCCTAACCCCTTTTATCTATTGAACAAGCAGCAGGCAATCTGTAGAGAAGTATGTGTTAGGCTCAAGTTATACGCACAATGTTAAACTAAAGAAAACAACAGAACAGACTTATCCCAAAGGCAATGTGAAAAGTATTTGAACTCAAAACACACAGTAATACAGTGATGACACCACAAATGGAAACCACACCAGTATAGAAAAATTAAGTATCTTTATCTAAACTCAACAAGACCAAAACGACAAAAATTCAACACACATGTAATAAGAATATTATTTTTCAAAGGTTTCAAGTAACTGGGTTAAACCCCGACACCGGTCCTAGGATGCTTGTTTCCGGTCCAGGGAGGACCTGGCTTGGCAGTTCAGGCTGGACTGTTCCCATGAGGCATAGGGTCAAGACTGATTTGCACGTGGCCAGGTCTAAACTGGGGTGGCATGGTGAGCAAAAGAATGATGGATTTAACCCAGATATCTTGACTGGGGGTGAATGTTTTGATTTGTTCTGCATTCCGTCCTTCAATTGTGTGTCTTTTGCTTTCTCGCCCTAAGTGCGCCGGGTATGCCCAGACGTGGGTCCCTGGCTCACTGTGCCACTGGATTTAAGCTATCCTAGCTGATGAGGGGTGAAACCCTGAAACCGGTCCTAGGATGCTTGTTTCCAGTCCAGGGAGGAACTGGCTTGGCAGTTCGGACTGGACTGTTCCCATGAGGCACAGGGTCAAGACTGATTTGCGTATGGCCAGGTCTAAACTGGGGTGGCATGGTGAGCAAAATAATGATGGATTTAACCTAGATCTCTTGACTGGGGGTGAATGTTTTGATTTGCTCTGCATTCCGTTCATCAATTGTGTGTCTTTTGCTTTCTAGCCCTAAGTGTGACGGGTATGCCCAGACGTGGGTCCCGGGCTCACTGTGCCACTGGATTCAAGCTATCCTGGCTGATGAGGGGTAAAACCCCGAAACCGGTCCTAGGATGCTTGTTTCCGGTCCGGGGAGGACCTGGCTTGGCAGTTCAGGCTGGAATGTTCCCATGAGGCACAGGGTCAAGACTGATTTGCATATGGCCAGGTCTAAACTGGGGTGGCATGGCGTGCAAAAGAATGATAGATTTAACCCAGATCTCTTGACTGTGGGTGAATGTTTTGATTTGTTCTGCATTCCGTCCATCAATTATGTGTCTTTTGCTTTCTCGCCCTAAGCGCACCGGATATGCCCAGACGTGGGTCCCGGCCCGGCGTCACTGTGCCACTGGATTCAAGCTATCCTGCCTGATGAGGAGTGAAACCCCGAAACCGGTCCTAGGATGCTTGTTTCCGGTCCAGGGCAGACCTGGCTTGGCAGTTCGGGCTGGACTGTTCCCATGAGGCACAGGGTCAAGACTGATTTGCATATGGCCAGGTCTAAACTGGGGTGGCATGGAGAGCAAAAGAATGATGGATTTTACCCAGATCTCTTTACTGGGGGTGAATGTTTTGATTTGTTCTGCACTCCATCCATCAATTGTGTGTCTTTTACATCTTTCTTCAGCCAGGTATCCTTCAGTGTCCTTTCCCTTGTGTTCAGCTGGCTACTCTGGGCGTCATGCTTCCTACTTTTTTTGTCCCTGACCAGGCAAACAGGAGGCCAACCACTTTACCTTTGGTGTGCAGAGCAGTTCCAGCAGGCGTAAGGAGTCCTTGAGTCCTCTCCTTCCAGCAGGCGTAAAGGGTCTTCTTTCTTACAGGATGGTTGCCTTCTTCAGGTATAGTCTTCCCATGTAAAGGAATGTTCTGAGCAAGAGGTGGTGAGGTGCTAATCATATCTCTTGCACTTGCCAGTGATTGAAAGATTATTCTGACCCAATCCTGGCTACTTTCTGACCTATGTCCATCTCCTTTGATAACATTTTTTATTTGGCTAACTAATATTACAAAGGAGCCCTGTTTAAGTGTGGCAAAGCTATCTGCTACTAGGTGTGCCTCGCTTCATCTCTCTAGCCACTCCCCTATTTAGATGAGTCTGACTTCCACATGACACTGTGAGAACTGTCTCTCCTTCGGCATGGGTAGAGCCAAAGGCTCAAAGAGGCTCCGGGAATGAATGGAAGCAGATCCTGTCATCCGCATTTGGAATCAGCAAATAACAAGGAGTGATAAAGCTGCCGTTTGTTCTGATAGCTGTGCTGTACTCCTCCTAGAAGGCTAATTCCAACTAAGTGGCCTGCAGTTACCACCACCCTGTTCTTCCTGGGCTCAGAGCAGGCTGAGTCAGAGCTGTTACGTCTCTCACCCAAGCATACGTTTTCAAGCTCTGGAGGTGTGATGAGTCAGAAATGATTTTAAGGTAGTTCTGGCTCAGACAGCCCTTTTCCAATCAAGTTATTAAAAACTGGATTTTGACATTAAATCGGATTTTGAGCTTAAGTGGAAAATATGGTAGAATTATTTCTTAAGCATTTTCCTAAATGAAGATGGTAAATAAATATTTGAATCACACCTTGTTAGACCTGGCCCTTTTGACAGGTTTATCCCCAAACATTTTGCCTTTTTCCTCCTATTTTTCTGACCCTGTTTTTGTTGGCTATAGGATTCTGAGCACCTTACCACTGCTGATCAGTGCTAAAGTGCATATGCTCTCTGTATAAATTGTGACAATGATTGGTTATCCATGATTGGCATATTTAAGTTACTGGTAATTCCCTAGTAAAGAGCACATGTGTGCCAGGGCCTGTAAATTAAATGCTACTAGTGGGCTTGCGGCACTGGTTGTGCCACCCACATGAGTAGCCCTGTAAATGTATCTCAGACCTACCTCTGTAGTGTCTGCGCACGCAGTTGTAAACTGCCTTGTTGTCCTGACAGTGCACTCACTTGCCAGGCCCAAACCTTCCCTTTCCTTACATGTAAGGCACCCCAAAGGAGGCCCAAGGTACCCCCATGGGCAGGGTGCAATGTATGTGAAAGGTAGGACATGTACTAGTGTGTGTGACATGTCCTGATAGTGAAATACTGTGTTTTTAATTTTTCACTATTGAAAGGCTATCTGTCCCATAGGCTTATCATTGGGGTTGCACTGTAACCTTTTTACATGTGCAACTTGCAATAGAGACAGGATAGGAAAATGAAGTTTAGACTCTCTGAACTCAAAATTTATTAACGCACTGTTGGAAAGTGGGTTATTGGTAGGGGCAAATGTAGGTCTGCCACTAGTAATAAGACCACAAACACTTGATAGGACTCAGCATAGGTCTTAGAAAATTATTCCTATGCTCAACCCCTGGTAACGTGGCTGCGAGCAGACAGGCTTAACTTCAAAGACAGGTATGTAAAGCATTTAAAAACACCAATTCAGTAAATAATTAAGGCACAACACATAATAAAAATCCAACACCAATTTATAAAAATAGGAATTATTTTTATCTTGACACCAAAACGACAAAAATCCAATGTAGGGAACCGGAGATATGAATTTTCAAAGTTTAAATAAAATATAGCACTTAGAAGCATCTAGCACCATATTGGGACATAGCCTCGCGATAGACCGGGCCAAAGTCAAAGTTTAAGGCCGACCGCGATGGAGCCCTGAGCGGATACCCCATGCGGAAGGTCCCGGTCAATGTTTTTACCTTCGCACTTAGAAACTTTTCTGGAGCTTTTCTCCTCGAGGCCCCTCGACGCTCTCCGTCAGTCCGGATCCGGTGCGGCTCCGCCGGATAGCCTTTCGGCGATCTCCCGGTGAACTTCCCTGGAGCGGACTTAGAAACTTTTTCAAGATCGCTTTAGCGGGGCAATCCAACAATCCAGGCCGACACGCGATGGAAGGCAGGCGGATTGGCGCTCGCGGTTGTTGACTTTCTTACGAGCGGACTTAGAAGCTTTTCTGGAGCTTTTTCTCGTGGGGTCCCTCGATGCTCCTCATGTAGCCGGATCCGGTGAGGGTTCGCCGGCTTCAGATTTTCGCTAGTCCCGGTCAATCTCTGGAAGTCGATGCGATGGAGCTTTTAGCGGGACGAACCTGGTGGGCTTGGCCGGCTCGCGGTTGAAGGCAGGCGGCTTGGCTGACCAGGATGAGTCGGTCCCCCTATGGAGCTTTTTTTCAAAGTTCCTTCAAAGTTCCCCAAACTTCCTGAACTTCTTCCTGAAGTTCCTCAAAGGGTCCCAAAGTGTCTCAAACTTACTCCAAGGGTCTGGAAGCTCCAAGATGGTCCTTGAAAGTTGAGGACTTCAATTCCCACAATGCACTGGACGTCACCCTTACAAATCCACTGGTAGCTCCCCAGGTTGGTGATTCTTGGCGGTGAGGGTCCAGATGAGCTCTGTTAACCTGTAGCTTGCAGGGAGTCCACTCTTGACTTCTTTTACTCAGCACAGTTAGTCCACAAAGCTGTAGTTTCAGGTGGTGCAGTCTCCAGAGGTCAGGCCTTAGAAGTCTTTGCACAGCAGAAGTTTTCAGCAGGGCCA
Organism: Calotriton arnoldi; assembly: GCA_963921515.1. NCBI lineage: Eukaryota > Metazoa > Chordata > Amphibia > Caudata > Salamandridae > Calotriton > Calotriton arnoldi. The sequence goes on along the minus strand of CAWUFW010009573.1, from coordinate 747,616 downwards.
GTCTTGCTTTCTTCAGTTTCAAGCAGCAGATCTGAGGGGCTGGGCCTCTCTCAGATACTTATTCCACAGTCTCTGGGTCATCCAGGAGGTCAAGCTTCACCAATAGGAGTAGGGTAACCTCCCACTTGAGTGACTCCTTCCTGCAGAGTGTGGCATTATTCTATCCCAGAGTGCAACAAAGCTTCCAAATCCATAATGGCTGATTTTCCAGCAAGGAGGTAAGAGCTGGCTAAACACTCCCACTGATTTGGCTAATTAACCTAGCCTCTCCTCCCTACATCTGCACATACCTTCCTTAATCCTGCCATCTGGCTGGGGTGGGGGTTCAAAGTTGCAAATGACACTGCTCTGGGCTCTGGCCCTTTGAAGCTCATTGTTTATGACCCCTCCCCTGGCCTGGCATTCCTGCAGAACAGCTCACTGCCCTCCCAGGCCATCTGGCTGGCCCCAGGGGATCTTTATCACCTCTTCAGGCAGGCTGGCTAATCCCCTTAACTCTGACCAATCAGGGCAGAGCACTGGCAGGCTGGATTTGGAACTACAACTAAGAAAGTGTTATAACTTCTTGTCTGTTCACTTTGGGAGAAATTCAATAACATCATAGTGTAGGATTTATCAATACCATTCTAGTGAGTCTTTGAATGGAATCTATATCCCTGTCCTGTCAATAGTTATTGTTTAATAACTTTCCCCCATGTTAACCTATGGGCCATGGGGTTTGCAATGGGAAAAATTACATGGGCCATTTTTCCAGCACCAGGACCTACAAAAACATATTTTATAAGTACTTGGCTTATTTTCACAGGACCCCCACCCCATAGGTCACCTAGGGGAGACCCTAGGGGTGTTGAATCTGTAAGAATATTGCAGATCCTCCATGCCCAGTGCCCCCAGCATCAAAGTCGAATTTGGGCAGCACTTTAAACAATGGGGAGAGTGAAATGTGAATTTCACTTAACCCAGGGCATATATAAACTCATTTTATAAGGGTCTACCTTATAGATACCTGACCCCCCACCCCTGGGATACCTAGGGGAGACCCTGGGGGTCCTTATTATGCCAAAACATTTTAGGTTGACCAGTTTTAAGTGCCCCAAACCCTAAAGTCGAGTTTGGCCACAATTTACATGTTTAAGAGCAATCCTGGCGCCCAGGGCTGCTTTTAAACTGACCACAGGCTTCAGCAGGGCACACATGCAAGTGCAAAAAGGCTGCTGGCCTCTAAACTGCCATGCCCCAGGATACTGGGGACTTCTAGGTAGTTTCAATCCCTGCCCTATTATATACTAGGGGCGTATGGGGTAGGTCATGCCAATTACAGGGGTACCCCAACCCAAAGTGTACCCTAGTGTATGTAGGTGCTTTACTGTTATCTAAGTGTTTCAGCATGGCACTGGCCCTGGGCCTGGTTAAACAGAGCCCAGGGTCAGTCAGAGTCAGTTACCACCAGTTCCAGTCAGCAAAAAGTTGGGGGTGCCCAGGGCACAGGATGACTTTACAACACGCACCTTTTGGTAAATGTGGTTTTTAAATCATGTGCTTGAAAATGCCACTTTTAGAAAGTGGGCATTTTCTTACTTTACCATTCTGTATGCCTATGGCTGTTTGTGTATTCAGCATCTGGTATGTGAGTGACAGGAGCTGAGATGTTCATTCACTCTAGACAGTCACTGGGGGTGTTTGAGGTGTGCCCTGCCTTGCCTGTGTGACTCATCGCAGGGCTGAATAGACCTGGTCTGCATTTAGAGTGGTGTGAGGAGTGTTGCCTAATGTGGTCTCTGCCCCCTGTGGTCGTGCTGCACCAGGGAGGACAGGACTGGTTTGGACTGCGTTCAGAGACCCTTGCCACAAAGAGAACAAAGACATTTTGGGGTATAAGTATTACACCTACAACCCCAGGACTTTAGATTACTTTAAGGAACAAGAGGACCCTGCCAAGGAGAAGAGCTGGAGAGCTGTAAGGAGGAGTACTGCTCCTTTGCTGTGTGGGGTTGGCCTGCAGTTGTTGCTTCTGTCTGTGGTGGAGGAAAAGGACTGACTCTTTTTGCCCTGCTGTGGTATGCTGCTTGTGAAGAATCTCCATGTGCTTGTGTGTGCTGGCCTCCTGTTTTTAGAAGACTCAGGGACATTAAATTCTTCCTTCTGTGTGCTTTTGCTTTCATTTGGGAAAGTTGTGGAGCTTGCCCGTTGTTTCACAAGGATCTGGTGATGGCTGATTATTTTGCAAGGATCTGGTGCTTCCACATTATTTTACCAGCTACTGGTGTTTTCACGCTGGTTCTTGTTATTTAAACCATCCTGGTGCAATTGCCGCCCGCTTCCCATCGCATGCTGTTAGGAAGCCTCGCAGGGCTTTCCTTGCCAATGGATCTCTGGTGTTACCCCCGCCTACACTAACCCCAGCTGCGACTGAGAGGTGAGGTCTCTGACCTCGAAGAAGGAAGGTGCAGCCACTCCCTAGCCGGGTGAGCACAGCAGGCACCACTGAAGACTCCGGCGGAGCCCGGCAATGCCTCTCTAAGCAGCCGGAGAGAGGAGCGGCCTCAACTTCAGCACGACCCAGCTCCTGCACCGCCCATAGCTAGATGGGGCCTCATGGGTGAGCTGGGGGTCATGGGAAGGACAGACCCAGGAAGCATCCTGTCGACGTATGACCCTTGTTGGGAACATCGAGGACAGTAAGCCGAGCGGGGAAAGTAACCCTCAACGGAGGTCCCGCTCGACCCCCTGTGCCCCAGCGCAGTCACGCCCAAGACAGTACGTGGGCCAGCGGACCCTCAGCCTTCCGTCGCAGGCTGCCCTCGACCATATCGCCACGGAGGTCACTGGGTGAGTGTGCCTCCCCACTGTACCACACCTATCTGGGGGCATGTATTCAAGCTCTGGCACGTCGGAGTGAATCCTCCACAGAGGTCCCGACTGCAAGCTGGTTTCAGGGAAACCCCTGGGATTGCCGTATTCCATGTAGGAGGGGAGCAGATGCCTCTGTGCCCACGTGGGGGAAGCTAAGTACCATAGCGATAGTAGTAGGAGTGCAGGACGCTACACCCTACGCATTTATGGTATTATATGGTACTTCATGTACAATGAAATTTGGTGATTTGCGCTGCATCTAACTACTGCATTTTCAGGCCCTAATGTTATGATGTAGGACTTTTTCTAGCCAGGGCCCCAAGTATTATGTGCAGGAACTGCCTATTATGCAGTACTGATGTCTTCATATTGTTGGCATGATGTGTGCAACTTACAGGTATTGCCTTAGTGGCACTAAATGTTTATGATGATTGCCTAGCTGACAGGGGGCTTTTTGATCATGTCAGTATGGGCTAATGTAAGTGATTCATATATGGCAAAGTGGTTTCTGAACTATGTGATGTCATGACAAGCGCCTAGTGGTGCAGTGATTTATGTGACTATGGTCTAACGTGCTTTGCATACTACAAAAAGATTTATGGTCTATGTGGCTTGTATATAATACATTGATAATGAGGACACACTTTTTAAATCAATAATGTGCCACATTTTTATATATTAGACACCCTCCCTTGTGGACTTCAAAGACTCAAATTAGGGGTAACTTACCAATATATAAAAATAGGTTTCCTTAGATGGCAAAGGCACTTTTTCATGCCATATGCTACTGCAGTGGTATTAAACTGCAGTCCAGCCAGAGCAGTGATGCCACTGGCAGCCCTATGCTTTCGGAATAAATGTGAATGATGTAAATACACACTGCAGCCCATACACTGTGAAGAGTGTGCACATCCTCCAAGTAGTCACTTCTGTTTTTAGCATTTTTAACATAGGATTCTTGCGTCAGACATTTGTTCCACCTCACTTATAATGACTGGGATGGGAAAGAGGGACGAGGGGATAACGCAACAGTAGATTTGTGGTGTAGGTACCTGAGCCCCACTGTACCAAAGAGTTTTACCCATTCTATGTATTTAGGAAATGCTTTGATGCATAAAGACCATGGTGGCCTAATTCCCATTGAAAGGAAGACCCCATCTCTATTGGTTCTCTGCCCCGCACTGAGTTTGTCTTACTATATTCAGCCATGGACTGTGCAGGTAAGAGCGGTGGGGCCGGGATGGGGGGAGGGGGGGATTCGACAGACGACCGAGAGGAAAAATTAATTATTTATTTCATTTTACCTCGTGGTCATCAGTCGAATTCCCTCTAACCCCGCCCTACCTCTCTTACCTGCATGGGCAGCAGCTGACTATATTCCCCATCTTCTTTTCTGCATCCCCATCAATGCTGTCCCATTTGATACTGTAATGCAACCCCCTTTCTTCTCTTTCTTGTTTCCCCTTACCCTTACCCTACACAGCCTATTGGCTATTCATGATTGTAACCCCTGCTCTTGTAGAGTGATTTGTTGCTTTGTAGTTAGGTTTGCACTATATACCCCACCTGAATAAATCACATACAGAGGGACAGTCCTGCTATGGCAAGCAGTGGGGATAAAATGACATGGAACAAGGAGAAGTAATTTCCGGAGTTCAGATGACTAGCACCCCTTTCTACTCCTCTTTCACCGTTTCCGCCTGGAATTTGATTTATATTATGTATGGGTGAAATGGGAGAGAGAGTGACCAAACAAGAGAATGAGAGAGGGAGATAAAAAGAAATTTAAACAAACAGAGAAACAGAGAGAAGAAAAAGTGAATAAGAGAGAAAAGGAAGGAGCGATAGAGAGAAAGAGTGAGACAGATAAATGGAAAGATGGGGCAGAAAGAGAGAGGGAGGTGGAGAAAGCAATGGAGCAGGGGAGAGAGCATGAGAGGGAGGAAGGGAGGAAAAAAGGCATAGCGAGAGACAGAGATAGAAAAGCAAGAGGGAGCGTGGATAGATGGGAAGACTGGAGAGGAGCATACGGACCGAGAGAAAAAGAGAGAAAATGTAAAAGACAGAAGGGAGAAGAAAGGGCTGGCGAGAAAGATAAAGAGAGATGGAGATGGAGCTGCAAAGAGAAGAGAGTGGATGGAAACGGAATGAATGGGGGGAGAAAGAAAAGGAGATACGCAGAGTGAGATGAAAAGAGGATAGGAAAAGAAAGTACTGGTGGCAGAGAATGGGCAAAGAACAAAGAACTCACACGAGAACAAGACCCTGTTTACACCTATGTATTACATCACACGAACGAAAGCAAAAATAAGATAGGGTGCGATAACGTCATCGAGAAACCTGTGCAGAGGTAGACAGAACGTGGAATAAGGGAAGAGAACAAAGACACAGAAACTAAAACCAGAGACAAAGGCACGGGAGGTAGAGGGGTGGTGAGGGGGCGAGAGAGTGGAATTGGTGAATATTAAAAGACTGGAAAAAAGAGAAAGCTCGAGAGGGCGGGAGCGAGCGCACTGTGTAAATTGCTGCACTCAGTCAGCATGCAGTAAAAAGCCTCCCTCATTATGTTAAGCAAATTATGTTTTCATGCGTTTTTATTAGTTTTTTGTTCTGCAGTAATTTATCAGCTAACGATCTCCGTATTTTACCTTTAATTGGTCTTTGCTGCTCGCATTTCTCTTCATGCGTCTTTGCCTGTCTTTCTCCACTGGGGTGAGCTTCGGGTTATTTGAAGTCCCAGCCTCTTTTCATATTTGCATTCGCCTCCTTTCATAACGGGCACCTGCGCTGCATGAATGCCACGTGCTGCAGAATAATTACACACAAATTATCGCTCAAGGGCAATGCCTTCAGACTCGGAGAGGGTACCCGTTTGATAACCCAATCCATCCTTGTTTCTAATAATCTAATACCGTTTAAAAGAAGAGAATGATGTGGGGAAGAGGGCACAAGGCCAGAATGTGTGTGGGACCCATATCAGTTTTGTAGGAGGATGAAAGAGGGACTATCCTCAGGCCCACCTTGCTCGTCCTCTGCTGCCCTCCCTGGACCTCTTTCTTACCTGGACGCAGCTGGGTGGCTGCAGGATGCAACCATCTTCTGCTCTCGGATTCCCCGCCACCGTAATATCCTGGGGGAGGAAACCATCAGAGGAGAGGTGGGCTGAGAGATACTACTATGAGTACGCGATTTGGGTGGCATCTTTGATTGCCAGCACCAAGGGCAATGCTTACTGACTTCACACGACTATGCATGTATAGTAAAAACACTGCGCACACCTAGTGCAAAGGGCGAGGAAGATAAACAAGGACAAAAAGGATACATTTACCAACAATATCCTCAACAGCAGCTGGATAGCTTTCTCCAACTACCACCAGCTTATACCCACACACTCCATGCTGCAGTCTAGGCTGCAGTGGCGTAACACAAAATTATGCCCCCCCCTGCAGAATGGACTCAATGGGGGTCCCGTGAACGGTTTGGGCCCTCTACACTGCAGGGGCCTGCTCAGTAAAGCAGAATGGCTTTCTAAAACTTTTAACTATTTCTTATTCCAGCCTTTGCACGCATTCTGCAAGGCATGCAATGGCATGGCTTAGAGGGTGAGGGGGCCCCTCCAAAACAAGAAACCCTGGGGGCCCCACACACCAAGGGGGCTGCAGGGCCTACATTACACCCCTGCTAGGCTGCCAGAGAACATCTATGAGACCAGCAGTCATAAAGTAAAGGTTGCATCTTTCTGCTAGGAGACTGACACTGGTTTCTACAAAGGTGCCGGTTAGTCACAGATGTCATTGGATGGTGTTAGAAATGGGGGTCTCTAGTTGGCAGAGATAGGTACCTTTGTCCAAATAGGGACCCTTGCGTCTAGTCAGGGTAAGGGGGATACACTCCTAAAATGACCCCTGCTCACCCTCTTGGTAGCTTGGTACAAGCAGACAGGGTTATCTCATAGGCAGTGTGTAAAGCATTTGTGAACACATACAGTAATACAGTGAAATCACTACAAACGCACACCACACCAGTTTATAAAAATAAGTAATCTTTATCTAAATCAAACAAGACCCAAAACGACAAAAATCCACAATACAGTAATAAAAATAAGACTTTCAAATGGTAGAAATAGTTCAGTTCAAAGCAAATTGCAGATGCAACACTTTTCTCACAAAGTACCTGGGATATGTCACGCAAACAAACAAAACGGGCGGCAGGGAAGGTGATGCGTCGGTTCCTTACACTCAGGGAAGGTGATGTGTCGGTTCCTTGCTCCGGGGGGAGGTGATGCGTCCGTTCCTTACTGCTGCGCAGGGGAGGTGTTGCGTCGGTTCCTTACCGGAGAGAAGGTGATGCGTCGGTTTCTTACTGCGTGGGGAGGTGATGCGTCGGTTTCTGACTGCGTCTCCCAACGATGCGTCAAACTTGGCGCCTCGATGCGATGTGACGATCCGGGATGATGCGTGAATTCTTGCAGCCGCACAGCAGGCCTTGCGTCGAAATCGGTGGGGTGATCTCGGACTTCGGAGATTGGTGCACTCGATGCGGCGTGCAGTGATTTCTCGAGCCGCCGGCAGGCGCTGCGATGATTTCTTCGGCGATGCATCGGAAACAGGTGCGGATGCATCTCGCTTCTCAAAGTTGCATTACTTTTCCCAGCTCCCGGCGGCAAAGATCCTCCAGAGGTCCAAAACAACAGCAGTCACCTCTGAGCAGGTCAGAACTCCCAGCAAGGAATTCAGGGGAGCTGGTGGTGAAGTCTTTGTGTCCCAGAGACGTCAGAACAGGAGGCAAGCTCAATTCAAGCCCTTGGAGATCTTCTTCAAGCAGGGGACACAGCAAACAGCAAAGTCCTTTTCGCCTTTCCTTGGTAGCAAGTAGCCACTGCAGGCCAACCCCAGACAGCAAACAGCACAGGGGCAGTATTCCTCCTCAGCTTCTCCGGCTCCTCTCCTTGGCCAAGGTTCCTATTGATTCCCAGAAATTAACTAAAGTTCTGGGTCTGGGCCCCAATATTTATACTACAAAATCCTTTGTTCTCTGGTGGCAGAGAAGCCCTGTGCTTGGTCAAAACCGGCTCTGTCCTCTCTTGTGCAGCTTCCTGGCAGGAGGTCGAGACAGCATTGTTGAAGGCAGACCAAGCCAGGAAATCTCCCCCCCCTACTCTAAATGCAGGTCTATTCAGCCCAGCCCTTACTCCTCAGGCTCTCTGGAGCCACTGCTCCTCCCCAGCCCCTGTCATCCAAAGCCAGACATGCAATACACAAACCTAGCAGAGGCACACTGGATGGCTAAGCAAGAAAATACCTACTTTCTAAAAGTGGTATTTTCAAACACAGAATGTAAAAATCACCCTCACTAAAAGATGCATTTTAACAATCGTAGTTCAGGCATATCAAACTTTATTTTCCTACCTTGTTCCCAGGGGTAATGTTTATAAGATGTTACAAGCAAACTCCCCATTCTATCCTATGGGAACAGGTAGCCTTGAAATAGTGAAAAACAAAATTGGCAGTAATTCACTATCAGGACATTCCACACACACCAGGGCATGTCCTACCCTTCACATACACTGCACCCTGCCCACAGGGGTACCTTGGGCCTACCTTAGGGGTGACTAACATGTAAGAAAAGGGAAGGTTAGGGCCTGGCAAGTAGGTACACTTCCAAGTCGACATGGCATTACTAGACTGCATGCAGGCTCTGCAATGGCAGGCCAGAGTTACATTTACAGGCTGCTTATGTGGGTGGTGCAATCAGTGCTGCAGGCCACTAGCAGCATTTGATTTACAGGCCCTGGGCACACACAGTGCACTGTACTAGGCACTGACTAGTAAATCAAATCAGCCAATCATGGAAACGCCAATCCATACCAACAATTTACAAAGGGAGCACTTGCACTTTGGCACTGAACAGCAGTGGCAAAGCGCCCAAAGCATCTAGACCAGCAAAACGGAGTACAACACACAGCAAAAACACAGGAGGCAATGGCAAAAAATGCAGGGGAGACCCACGCCAATGGTGCCAGGTCTAACAGGTGGTATGCATTGTGGGTAATTTTTTCTGAAGACTAACACATTTTACATAGTTGTATGACATTACAACAAATGCCTTTACCACACACATGCCTTTACCATGGATCCTTTACCATGTAATGCTTTTACCGCACATTGTCTTTACCATGCAAGTCTTTCCACGCATATGCCTTTACCAGGCATGCCTTAACAGCAAAATGGTATGTATTCAGGCGGCTCCTCTGCTAAGGCGGAGGAGCGTCGCCCCACTGCTTTGCAGCAGTGAAATAAAGGAAAAATAAAATGATAATAACACTAAGTTATTATCATTTTATTTGTTTCTACTGCTGCAGCTGTGCGGGCGGTCCTGCTCTGATCACAGAGGAGCAGGGGGAGGAGTGGTGGCACACTGTAAGTGCACATGACTGTTTGGCCGGCCGTCTCGGGCTGGCCAATTAGTCATGCGCGCTTTGCATGTTCTCCACCCAGGCTGTAACACAGCCTGGGTGGACAACATGCCGAGGCTCCCACTACATGTCTGAGAACCGAACCACAGCGCTCAGACCAGTCACAACTCTGCACCCTGGGGGCCCGTAACGGGCCCCCAAAAGCAGAAACCGCATGCCTTTCCATGGCAGCAACGCCGCCATGGAAAGGCGATTCACCGCAGGCATCATGATATGGTTGGCGGTGTCTTACAGACACCGCCACCATATTGTGGCAGTTTTCCGCCCGGTCGACGAGTCGACCAGCGGAAAAGCGGCGGACAGTCTTCCCGTCCGCCGCGGACCCCCCAGCCATCCTAATGTGGCGGGGGGTCAATCATGGAAGAATGGCGGGCGGATCGCCCCCGCCGGGCCGGCGGTGGCTACCGCCGGCCCGGCGGGGGCAATCCGCCCGCCATCCTAATGGGCCCCTAAGTGCGTCAGCCAGCTTGGAGGGATTTCTCCTTCCCAGCATTCTTGTTTCATTACAGTCGGCGCCAGTGGACTCAGCGTACTGGCAGGGACGCACACAGATGAGATAGACTCTCCATGATTATCGGATGAAATTTTGAGTGCACAGTGGCAACATTGTTCAATCGCAGTTTGCTAACTGCCATATCGACTTGGCAAGTGCACCCACTTGCTAGGCCCTAACCTTCCCTTTTCTTACATGTCAGTCACCCCAAGGTAGGCCCAAGGTACCCCTGTAGGCAGGGTGCGGTGTATGTGAAAGGTAGGACATGCCCTGATGTGTGTGGCATGTCCTGATAGTGAAATTCTGCCAATTTAGTTTTTTCACTATTGTAAGGCTATCTGTCCCCATAGGAAAGCATTGGAGTTAATTTATAACATCTTATAAATATAACTTACCATTGGGACCAGATAGGAAAATACAGTTTAGTAAGAGTGAACTCAGAATCTAAAGATGCATCTTTTAGGAAAGGTGATTTTTACATTCTGAGTTTGAAAATACCACTTTTAGAAAGTGGCTATTTTCTTGTTCAACGATCCTGTGTGCCTCTGCCTGTTTGTGAATTGACTGTCTGGCTTTGGAGTGACAGGGGCTGGGGAGGTGCAGTGGCTCCAGGAGTCTGGATGAGTCAGCACTAGGTTGAATAGGCCTGATCTGCATTTGAAGTGGTGGGAGGAGTAGCACCTGTACCTGAATAGGGCTGTGACTGCCTTCCACAATGCTGGCTCCACCCCCCTGTGGTGTGTCTGGAGCCAAGGCTCACACTGACAATGGATGTTGTTGTGCACTTGCAGAGTGCCCCCAACAACTGGTTTGAACTGGGCTCAGAGACCCTTGCACAAAGAGAGCAAAGACATTGTGGTGTATAAGTATCAGACCCAAAACCTCAGACTTTTAGACTACTTCTGGAATCAAGAGGAACCTTTGCCTAGGAGAAGAGCTGGAGAAACTGAGGAGAAGTACTGCCCTTGCTGTGTGTCTGGGGTTGGCCTGCAGTTGCTGTTTCTGCCAAGGAAAGGAGAAGGACTTTGCTGTGTGCTGTGTCCCCTGCTTGAGGAAAGTCTCCAAGGGCTTGAGTAGAGCTTGCCTCCTGTTTTGAAGTCTCAGGCACACAAAGACTTCACCCCCAGCTCCCCTGAACTTCCTTTCTGGGAGTTCTGACCTGCCAGGACTGCCTGTGGCTGTGTGTGGCCTCTGGAGGTTGTTTCTGCTACTGGGAGCTGGAAAGCAACGCAACAACAAGAAAATCGACGCATCGGTCTTCTTGTGACAGTTTTTCCAACGCAACGCCGTGGTGCGAGAAGAATCTCCCTGCACCGCTGCACCACTGCTGAAACTGACGCAGCGCTGTCGCCACGGCAAGAATCGACGCATCAATGGATCATGGCTGAAAAGGTCGACACAGCACCGCTCGCCGCATCGTTCACCGACGCATCCCAGATTTCCACGCATCGTCCCTGTGCGGCAAGTTTTTCCCAATGCATCACCCGCGGATTGGAGTTGTCTCAGAATCAACACATCGCTTCCCCCTACAGACTGGACCCGACGCATCGCTCCCCTGTGTACAGTGGAACTGTCGCAGCGCATCCACGAAAGTCTCAGGAACTACGCATCTCTTTGTTTTTCGACGCTTCTCATCACTGCGGCTGTTTGGCTTGGTGAATTTTGTCGCAATAACAGGTACTTTGCCAGAAATCACGCATCCATAGTTTTCTATGGACTCAGTTGCTAAAACCTTTTGAAAGTCATTTTTCTTAATACTTGTATGTTGGATTTTTATCGTTTTGGTCTTGTTAAGTTTAGATAAAGATACTTTATTTTTCTAAACCGGTGTGGTGTCCATTTGTGGTGTTATCACTGTGTTACTGTTAGTGTTGGTACAAATACTTTACACATTGCCTTTGGGATAAGCCTGTCTGCTCGTGCCAAGCTACCAAGGGGGTGAGCAGGGGTTATTTAGAGTGTGTACCCCCCTTACCCTGACTAGAGGCAAGGGTTCCTATTTGGACAAATGTACCTACCTCTGCCAACTAGAGACCCCCATTTCTAACAGTGCGTCTCCCAACGGATCGTATGGTGCTTTCTCAAATGCGTTGTCTGGCCCCTGGTGCCATAGTTTGTACCAAGCTTACCCCGACTAACACTTGTTCCACAAAGGGAGCATATGGCAATGTTCACCTCCTGCTGGCTAACCAAAAAGAAGTCCCTAACTGGGGAGCTCAACTTTCTGACACTGGTGCCACTGCTAATGTCGTATGAACTGGCAGTAGGTGGGCGTTTTGACGTTTGGCTCTCTGCAGTACCTACTTCTACTGTGGTGGTCGTGGATGTAGGTCGCTGCCGGGACTTTGCAAATATGGCAGCTGTCAGTGGTTGGATCTGTGGTGCCACTGTCACATCCCCACTGGGAATATTGGGATGGAGTAAGTTCGGTCTCCACTGGGGCTGGGCTAACATCCATGATGGCTGGCTCGCCATCATCCTCCTCTTCTACATCTACCTCCATAACTCGAAGGCTTTCTGGAACCTTCCTTTTCCCATCCTCATCTCGTGGCGTGTCCCAGTCTCAGACTGAGGCGGGATCCAAGTGGTGTCTAGATCATCAGAAGGGGGGCTTGAAGAAGAAGATGATGCACCGTTAACCCTCCTTTTTCTAGCTGGAGATCTGGAAGAAAATGGATCTTCTGAAAGAGCAGATTGCTCTACTTCCTCAGTATGAAGCTCAATCTCTTGAACTGCTCCTACTTCGGGAGGGAACTACTATTGGTGGCTGTGCCTGTTGTTGTTGTCCACTTCTCTGAGTTTCCTGCAATGATTGGGTTCTACTTTGCGATAAGTCAATTTCAACATCCCTGCTCGTCGGCGTTGCCATGATTAGACTGGCTGCCTCTGTAACAGATATGGGCTTGGGTCTAGATTGGGGTGGGTCTACTGATTTGGGGGTGCTGCTCCCAGCTTTCTCCCCAGAGGGCGGTGCGGCAGGCACAGTTTTTGTTTTCCCAAAAAAGAACTGGCATGACATACCAGTGGTGGTGGTGGTAGTAAGCTCCTTCTTCTTCTCACTGGCCACTTTCTTGGTAGCACTGATGGAGCAGGAACTCATAATGAGTCCTGCTCGGAAGCAATCTCCTCACAGTATTAATTTATTAAACTTTGTATTGTTCATACTAACAATTGCATACACAAACATAAGTAGAAAGGAAGCTTGCCTATGTGTTTAAACTAACAAATAACGCTTGTCCGTTCTAAAATGGCCGCTAAAGCGCGGGAATCTTTATTGCGCATGTGTCAACCATATCACGTGGTGTGACGTCTTTCTTTGCTTGGTGGGAAATTCTTGCTTCTGCGCAGTATGTATTAAAATGGCTGCTTAATGTTTTCACGTGCTACAGCTTGCTCTCATGTTGCAATTAAACTGTGGTATTCTAACGCTATTAATGCGGGATAGAATTTATAAGCAAAAGGGAATAGAGTAGAAAGAGTGGGTATACAGTGAAACAATTTATTTGTGATTTTAATATTTTCTTCTTTGACTTTTATTAGTTCGTAAAATGGGCCTGGGGTTGGTGAACTGAAACTCGAGAGACAATGGTTCTGCGCATGCGTCTTGCATGGCTGCCCAGAGAAAAGAATAAGTCAACCTGGACGACGTCCAAGGCCGTGACCTGATGGCCAGCACTGTTGTACCCATGATGTCTCTACTGAGAAGAAACAATGTACATAAACAATGCATAAACATATTGAACTAAATCAATATGGTGTGAGGATCAACCCCCTGTCCCCGTCCAATCAGAAGTAGTGGTCCCATATTTTTGCAACATTAATGGGAGGTACATGGGCATAGAAGGGTATAATAGATATAGAATTAGCAAATTAGAAAGAGATGATGCTAGAGCACGCTCAGACCGCACAGGACAGCAGACTAGACGCTGACAGACACAGGAGACCAGGCTTTGGTGCTCGACAAGCTGATCGATTGCAGACAGAACCGCTGGCCAGAGAGGTCTTGAGGAAGGGGCGGCGGACTTCATTAGAAGGAAGACACGGGAGAATTGAGGAGAAGCGAAGTATCAGAGAGGGGAACGACGCAGGCGTCGTTGATAGAGAGGTCACCTATCCTGTCCTGAACCTGGAGGAGGTCTTTGCTCTTCATCCTTCCTGGGTCCTAGCTTTCCAACTCCTTGGCCAAAGGGTTTGGTTCTCGCACTTTAGGTAAATATAAATGCAACCTTTAGTTGCGCTGCTGTCTCTATCTTCTCCTTTCTGAGGGACCGTCATTAATCGATAATTGATTTACTATGCTTCATCCTTGATATACGATTAAGTATCATGTGATTCTGTACTTTACTCTGCTAAAATCTTTTAGATAAACATTTTAAAACTTCCTGACTCAGTGATTATTTCAGGATTATGAATTGTAATGAATGTCACTCATTTTAAACTTCCCAATTAGCAAAGGGTCCATTGGTAAGTCATTACTCTTCAATCAGAAAAGTAATTGGTAGCAGGGATTTTGATAAAGAGTACAACTGACCCACCAGCGGAAATTGCTAGCGTAGTATGAATGTATGGGCCCAAGTGAGTATCTGGTGTATGAATGCTCGTTGCTAGTAACCCGCTGGATCAGTTTTCTGGTAGCAGAGGATGGTTGTACTTTGTTAATTGGGTAATGAGAATTGTACTTTTATGAACTAACATCCGTTTGTTTAAAGGTTCGTTTTATGTTGTCTAGAATTCCCGGGGGAAAATTGAATAGCGGATGGTAACTGGAAGCCATACTGCAGTGAGGTTATCTGTCAGGCAGAAATAGTACTAAAAAGTTAAGTAGGGCTATTAGTACTTGTTAGGGACTCTATGCGTGTAAGTAATAGCAAAAGGAATATGCTGGTGAAAATTTGATGTTATATCACCTAGAAAGGGTAACATTGAAGAAGTAACAGGTATTTTTTATGCTCGCGTGAAGAGTAAACGGAAGGGTTTTACTCGCAGTGTATGTTTAGTAAACGGAAAGGGTTTTACTAAGTGTGAACAAAACTATCTTTTTCAATTTAAATAAACTGGCACGATAGCGAATGTTTTATGTTGTTACTGAATTTTATTAAGAAGCGTAGAGAAAATAAAATTTTGCGTATGATTTTGTAAAGGGAGGGTCAGCTGCCGGAGAGGAAGCTGATGTCACAAACGCCGCACTGGGATTGGTTGAAACCGCGGGCGTGGAACGACTCTTGTGAAGGAGGGGTCAGTAGTCAGGAGTAGTACTGACGTCACAGGTACCGCGCTGGAATTGGTCGAAACAGCAAGGGACAGAAAAGCGCAGATTGTAAAGGAGGGGTTGGCAGATAAATGTCATAAAAAGGCCACGCTAGGATTGGTTCGGAGACAAAAGTTAGCTAGAATTTGATTGGTTGTTACCATAGAAGCTGAAATCCTAGTGGATAGTGGAGATTGTATGTTAAAACGTGATCCAACTTCAATAGGAATTCGTCCGGATAGGAGATTCCTAGGCTTTGCAGAATATAATTTTATACATCGAGATTTACCCAAAATGTACGGAGAGAAGAGAAAAATGTCATTTCTACAAAAGATTAAAAATTATTTTAAAAAGGATAAACCAATCAAAACTAGGGAAGGAATTATCATTCCACCAGCTAAAACGCCCGCTTCATTCATGATGATGGAGAGAGGTTATCATACTTGCGTATGGTTAGAAAATTGGATAGAATATACAAGAAATGATGGAATAGTAGCATTTCCCGAGAATGGTACTTTCAATGGGAGAATTCTTCAAAATTTAAGATTGAGGATGAATGATTTAGAACCCAGACCAAGATTAACCCAATACCAAGCCTTAGAGGAGTGGGAAACTGAGGCATTCGAACGCGACCGATCCAGGAGTAATAGGGGTTATCGAGGATTTTTCTCTAGGTACCAAAATGAGTCAAGGGACGGTCAGATGAAACAGTGGAGAAGAGCAATGCTTACAGAGGGTCTGTATCCGATATTAATGGCAGAAGAATCGTTAGGGAGCAAATGCACAGAAAAGACAAAACACTTGACTAGATTTGGAGATTCCGAAGATGAATTTATGGAAGAGATATTAAAGAACCCGCCACCATATCAGGAAGGGACAAGTGGATGCACCCCAAGTGCACCACTGTTAAGGACACCATTGGTACCACAAGTATTGCATGATTCCCCAGTTAGTAGGGTACTTCACGATAAAGAAAAGGAAGCCATAGATAAAAACAGAGCAGAATTAATACAGAAAGTAACACAATTGAGTGTTCATCCTGATTCACTAACCATACCTGTAACAATTGGTCCAGTGGTTCCCTTATATGGTGACAAAGTAAATTATCCCAAACCCTCTAGTTATGCCTACACCTGTGAATGTTCCTAAACCTGAAGCAGTAGTAATGGTTGAGAATCACTTTAGTGATTGTGAATCTATGATTTCATTACTGGACTTGCCCATTCGAGAATCTGCAAATAGTACCCCCAGAAGAACTACACCTGGTTGTTCAAAGGATGTAAACATAATAACCTCAGCAGGAACCAAAAGTGCCACAGTAGTTACGCCAGAAGACCTAGAAAGGTGGGCACAAGGATCAGACAGACAGAGTTCACCCCCAAAGATCATGGACATTTACAAATTAAAGGTTGAGTTAGAAGAAATGATAGCAGGAAATGTAAGGGTAGATCGTCTAAATACCTACGATGAAGAAGAGCTATTATTTGTATGCAGAAGTATCACAAGAAATGTAAAGATATTCCATGAGAAATTATCAGATTTAGCTCTACAGATGGGAATTGAAATAGGGAAGTCAAAAGTGTTACAGAAACCCTATAGAGCAGATTTTTCAGACAAAGATTTAGAAAACATGAATGCCTCTGGAAGAAAATTACAAGTAAAATAATTAATGACAGTCTTACAGAAATGGGGAGACCTAGATAAATGGAAAGCTAGATGGACAAAGAAAAAGGAAGAGGCATGATACAGTAGTACAACTTCTGAATATTTAATGAAGGAAACAAGGAAAGCAGATCAAATGTACCCGATGCGAGAAGTTCCAGGAGGGGATATGTACATGTCCCATGGAGCAGACAGGATATTTTGTCAATTACGAATGATTTTCCAAAGTTGAGAGAAAAACCAATTGAATGGTACAAGCAGGTTGAGAGGTTTGTGAAAGTGTCAAAGGTATTGTTGAAGGACTTGGATGGTCTGTTTGACATAGTGGTACCTGCCGATTTATGGACCGATTGTAAAATCACAGTTGATTGGCCAAGTGAAGAGTATCCTAGAGATCCAAAGACAGGTGCCCCGTCAAGTGATGTAATGAAAAAGTATCAGCAGGTAATAACTTACCTGAAAGGGAAAATACCACCAAAAGAAACAGATTGGGTGAAAATAGACAGAACTACTCAAGAAGCCAGTGAATCGGTACATGCCTACTATGAACGTTTATTGCAGGTATTCAAGCAGTATAGTGGATTTGAGGATATTGGAGATAAAAACATGAGTCAGTTCGTTTACCGATTTGTTTATGGATTAAAACCAGAGATTTGTCAGATGATTACGCAGCACATGTTGTGCTGGCAGGGGAAACCGATTGACGAGATTTTGAAATATGCGAAATATTGTGGAGATGACATTGAGGATAGGCACAAGAAACTGCAAGAGAAGGTGATGTGGGCTCAGGTAAAAATGGCAGAGCGACAGGGAATTAATTTGGATAATCCAAATGATAATCAGGGAAAAGATTCTGGAACGAATGGTGACACTGGGAATGGTGGAAAAATGAGAGGACGAATGAGCAGAGAAGAGGCTAAAAAGAAATTTCCTTGTCATGGATGCGGAAAATTGGGGCATTGGAAGGATGAATGTAAAAAGATACGGAATAATAATAGCCCAAATCAAAATTTAAATCCACAGACGCAGAATGACTCACAGCAGGGTGTAAATCCTCAAAGTCAGTTGCCACCTGCACCTATACAGGGTAATGTAAGCAGAGCAAAGCACGGTACAGACGTCGGATATCAAGGAGGAAGTGGTAAGAATGATTATGTAACCTCACAATTTCTTTTACAGGACGACTTCTGTCCATATAGTCAATGACGGTGCCTAGGAGAGGGGGAGAAGGAGTGCGTACTTGGCGCGTCCTTACCGGTAGATCAGTCAGGTCCATATGTTGAAGGGAATCTGAAAGGTAATGATATTACTTTCCTTTTGGACACTGGTGCTACCAGGTCTACTGTGAGAACAGCAGACATCCCAGACCTTCCTCTCTCTGGAGAAGCTATCCAAGTTGTGGGTGTAGCTAATAGAAAGATTAGAACACCTCTTACCGAACCAATGGAAGTTAAAATTGGAAATTTTAGAGAAATGCATCAATTTGTAGTGTGTGATTCCAGTCCAGTAAATTTATTAGGCCGAGATTTGTTGTGTAAAATGAACTGCACAATTTTCTGCACGCCGGATGGTGTGGCAGTTCAGACCCCAGATGAAGACCATGTATATAAATTTATGATTGCAAAGCAAGGTACAGAAGTAGATGAGATGTTTTCTTTGATAACAAAAGACGAGTTACCAGAAGAATTAAAAACTACAGTAAATTCCATGGTATGGGATTTCACGGGAAAGGAAGTAGGACTTATGGCCAAAATAGACCCAGTTAAAATTACTGTAAAGGAAGGTGCAATTTTCCCAAATACCAGACAGTACAAAATGAGTGCAGAAGTAAAAGCAGGAGTCATTGAAGAAATCAACCGAATGGTAAAACAAAACATACTAAAAGAAGTAATGAGTAGCCCTTGTAACTCACCAATAATGGGTTTGAAGAAACCTAGTGGAAAGTATAGGATTGTTCAAGACCTGCGAAAAATAAATAAGATTGTGGAACCCTGTTGTCCTATAGTGCCAAATCCTGCAGTGATTCTTTACCAGATTCCTTGGAGTGCAGGATGGTTTACTGTGATTGATTTATGCCAAGCATTCTTTTCAATACCATTGCACCCAGATAGTCAGTATCTTTTTTCATTTAAATTTGAGAACAAAGTCTATGTATGGAATCGTGTTCCTCAAGGGTACACGGAAAGTCCTTCCATTTTCAATCAGATATTGAAAAAGTGCTTAGAGAAACTAGTGATGCCAGGAAGTTCAGTCTTAGTGCAGTATATAGACGACTTACTGGTGGCATCTAACACCAGAGAGGACTGTGTTGTTGACTCCATTGCATTATTAAATCATCTAGCTGAAGAAGGGCATAAAGTTTCACCTGAAAAGTTGCAGTTTTGTACAACAGCAGTTAAATATTTAGGACACCAAATTGAGAGGGGAAAAAGAAGAATAACTTCTGAAAGAGTAAAATTAATCAAGAAAATGCAAATGCCTGTCTCCCAACGAGAGGTGAGAATGTTCCTTGGAATAGTGGGTTATTGTCGACAATGGATACTAGGGTTTTCTCTGCTAGCAAAGCCATTCGTCAAATGACGAAAAAGAAGGCAAAGGACCCAGTGGAGTGGGATGATGAGAGTGTAGGCACTTTTGTAAAATTGAGAAATGCTTTGTGTGCAGCACCTGCCTTAGGTATGCCTGATTATAAAAGAAAGGGGCATATTATCAAGGGCTTTATCGCCGCTTTAGCGGCACTTTTTGCCGCTAAAGCGGCGATATTTTTAACGCCCTATTAGCAAGCTGTCGCTAACAGGCGTTAGCGACAGCTATCCAGCGATTTCGGCCGGGTTTTACATCGCCTTGCATGTCAGCGATAATTATCGCTAATGACATGCAAGGTAGGCGTTCCCAACTAAAAGCGACAGAAAACAGTCGCTTACATACCTATCGCCTATTAGCAATACCCGCGGAGCGATAAAAAACGCGCGCTAACCCCGATTAGCTCTTGTTTTTAGAACTGATAAAAACATGACTTAGCAATGAAAGTCAATGGGAGGTGGATTGTAAGGTTAAGTCCCCAGAATTAGCGATAGGATTTTATCGCTGGATTTCTCGCGTTAAAGCTGGGTTTCGCCGCTATCGCTGGATATTTTATCGCAATGGAGATAAACCTTGCTAATAGCATGTTATTTCCGCGGTAATATCCAGCGATAGCCGGCGATAAAAAAAGGCACGCTAAGCAAGGTTTGCGATATTTATCGCATGTTCTTGCTAATATGCCCCAAAATTCGCACTATTCTGTCATGAGAGAGAAAATTGTGCACTTTCAGTCCTAACTCAGAGACATGGTTTGGACAGACGTCCTATAGCATATTTTTCTGCTACATTGGACCCAGTGGCAGCCGCATTGCCAGGCTGCCTAAAAGCAGTATCGGCTACATGTTTGAGCATTGAACAAAGTGAATCAATTATAATGGGACACCCTGTCAAAGTGTTTGTTCCACATTCAGTTGTGATTCTGTTGACAAGAACCCGAACTCAGCATCTTACTCCTAGTCGGCTGACTAAATATGAGAGAATAATCTTAGGTGCTGAGAATGTGACCATTGTAAGGTGCACAATAGTAAATCCTGCTACCTTACTACCAGATCCATATCATGAGGAAGTCAAAGATGATGAAGAGGAACATGATTGTTTACAAGTCACAGAATTGTGCACGAAACCACGTCCTGACATTCAGGAACTACCCCTCAGGAAGCCAGACAGGGAGTTGTTTGTTGATGGTTCGTGCCAAAGGCATGAAGATGGTAAACTAACTGCTGCATATGCAGTATGTGAATTAACTGGAATAGTCGAAGCATCCTATTTACCAGGAGTAAAATATGCACAAGTAGCTGAATTGATTTCGTTAATAAAAGCCTGTAAAATTGGGAAGAATCAAAAAGTAACTATATTTACAGATAGCCAATATGGTTACGGGGTTGTGCATGATTTTGGCCAACTATGGATGCAGAGGGATTTCATGACTTGTTCAGGATCCCCCATTAAAAATGGAAAGTTCGTAAAAGAACTGTTGGAGGCAATACAATCACCAAAAGAATTGGCTGTGGTGAAATGTGCCGCACACCAGTCAGGAGATGACTGGGTGGTAGTCGGCAACAGATACGCAGATCTTGTGGCTCAACATTGTGCCAAAAATAGATTGTCAGTCAATAAAAGGGTTGAAACAATGGGAATCAGCTGCCAACTTATGCTGTATGCACCTCCCGAAACATGGAATGATGTAAAGCGATTACAAGATGACGCTGATGAGAATGAAAGAAATGCATGGATTAGAATGGGATGTTCTCAAAGGGCAGACGACAATGTATGGATTTTTGCCGATGGCAGACCAGTCATGCCCGACTGTCTGATTTCACAAATGGCCAGAATGTATCATGGAGACACACATGTAGGGAGAGATGCAATGATTAGGCTCTTCAGACAAAATTGGTATAATCCAAGGTTTAGGGCTGTAGCAGAGAGCCTTTGTCAGAGATGTTTAACTTGCCAAATGCATAATCCTGGAAGGAAAACAATAATTGGTTTTGGGAAAATAGGAAAGGCAGAGGGTCCATTTGTGAGATTGCAGCTTGATTTTATTCAGTTACCACCATGTAGAGGACTGAAATATGTACTTGTCATAGTGTGTCTGTTTTCAAAGTGGGTGGAGGCTTACCCTACCAGGAGGAATGACAGTATTACAGTCGCAAAGTTGTTGTTACGAGAACTCATTCCTAGATTTGGTTTCCCAGTAACTTTGGAATCAGATAGAGGAAGGCACTTCAACAGTGATGTGATTAGAATAATCTGTGAAGCATTCCAAATTGAGCAAAAATTGCACTGTGCATATCGTCCAGAGGCTTCTGGAGTGGTTGAACAAATGAATGGCACAATAAAATCCAGATTGGCAAAAATGTGTGCATCAACATCGCTAGATTGGCCGGATGCATTGCCACTTGTCTTGATGGGACTCAGAAGCATTCCTGATAGAAACACCGGATTGAGTCCGCACAAAATAATCATGGGAAGAGCAATGAGACAAGCACATGTTCCTACAAATAAACTGCTGAATATAACTGATGATATGGTTCTGGATTATTGCAAAGTATTGGCTGACCTAGTGCGTTCTGTCTCTCACCAGGTTGGGGAAGACGCAGTTTCCAGGCAGCCTGAGCAAGAGCATGATCTGAATCCCGGAGACTGGGTGGTTGTGAAGAATCATACGAGAGAAACGTGTCTATCACCCAGGTGGGACGAACCTCGTCAGGTCATACTAGTTACGAATACAGCAGTAAAATGTGCAGGATTTCCTAATTGGATTCATGTAAGCCACACCAAAAGGGTACCAGATCCTGAAAAAGAAAATCCTCAGACAGCATCGATCACTGAGGAAGCTGAAGGTTGCCCAGCTGAAGAATCTCAGGAACAAGATTCGAGGGAAGCTGAAGAAGAACAACCGAGCACAAGTCAGGACTGGATACCAGTGGTGGAAATTCCTGAAGTTTACCACAGAACAAGAAGTCAAGCAAATTTAGAAGAAATTGAAGAAGATCAGATAGGTGAAGAAGAAGCAGCTCAGGAAGAAGAAGAAGAAACAATAAAAGAACCTGAGCAGGATCAGATAGGGAGAGGAAAACAGGCTCAAATCAACAATGAATCAACAAATTTTGAGCAGGGACAGACAGGTTTAGAAGAACGCGGTCAGGCTGCAGAAGTACAAAGTGCAATAAGCCCTGATCAGAACCAGTTAGATCCAGAAAAATACATTCAAGAAGAAGATCCAGAGAATCACGAACATGAAGACATAAATCAAGAACAAGGTCAGTTACTAGAAACTCACAGTGGAGTAGCTGAAAAGAAACCAATAAGACCTGAAAAGGAACAAATAGCAGAAGAAACTGAAATTGAAGAAAACCAAACTGTACCACAACCTGAAAATAAACGAACTACTGAAGAAGAAATAAAGAGTAAAAAGACAGTGCAAACAAAGAAAACCAGGAAAGGTGATCATTGGCCTAGTGTCATTAAAAGAGTAAAATACCACATAACAACCAGAAGTGAAGATCTAGAACAAGTAAACGAAGTGACAAGTCAAACAGGACAAGAAAGTGGAACTGAAAAACGAAGAAGCAAAATACTGAAGCTTATAAACAATAAATTTAAAGGTCCTGATTGGACTTATATTATTCTCGAAGACTACGAGAGCTCAGAATCAAGTGAAAGTGGTGACGAAGGAACCAGTGCGGAACTGACCTATGAAAAAGAAATAAAACCACCTTGATAACACAAGAAGACTTGAAAATAGATAAGAAGAGCAATCTTCCTTGTCAAAATGTCTGACGATAGAGTTTCTGGGAGACCAAAACGGAAATGTTGTAGAAGATGCTGTGCTATATGCATATGCAGTCTAGTAATGGTGCTTGTAGTATGGTTAGTTCTGATTATAGCAATTCCCTACCTTCTGATAATAGATAAAAAGATTAACAACGAAACGAAGGGAAGGATAGATAACTTGAAAGGTGATAGAGTAGAACTAACGGCAGAAGATGAACCAGAATTTCATCATGAAGTAACAGATAATGACACTAGTTTGAATGTTTTTCACAAAATTGTTGTTTCAATATGTAGATACCATGGAGGTTAGTAACTGTTATGTTTGTATGAAGTTACCAGAATCAGTAGCAGAAGGGTTAACATATCATCATTTGCCATTAACCTATGGCATATCCTGTAGTGTATTGACTAGTTTATTTTATAGAACAGGAAGACTTCAGTATTATTATTCAAACGTAGATGTGATATTTTCTGAGGTTCCGATTCGAAAAAATATGAACCCAGTGCTTAGTAGTCAAGATGCACAGTTTATGGGAGAGTTTTTCTTAACAATGAAATCAATAGATATAACCATTTTTTCCATTCCAAGCTTTATTTCGATCTTTGTAGACCATAAAAGCAACATTTTAAAATACGTACATCAATTTAGAAGGATAAAAACATCAATTAACATTACAGAGTATAATCATGTACAATAAATTACACAAAATTCATAACATTTTTAAAAGAGTTGTAGTATTAAAAAAGGAATTAAACAATGATATCAAAATTGATAGTGTCAGCAGTAGGAATGGTAGAAAAAGAACGCTATCGTTTGCTGAAAATAGTTAAAAACCTACGACGCCTGAGCCACATGGAATTGAGAAAACGGGACACAGCAAAAACAATCAGGGGGTGAGTGTCTGTTCTTAGAACTCTGAATATATCCCTTAGCTGTCTGTACCCCAGATTCCTACATAATGGAAGAAGCCAATGCCTCCTTGGTACATTATATCCCGGGCAAAAAAAGAAAACATGAATAAGGGATTCTTCCTGGCTGTCACAGGCAGCACATCCAATGGGGGAGGTTTTTAGCCAGTTGTTTGTAAAAGCATGGACCGGTAAGCAACCCAGTCTAAACTGGGCATAAAGTTTCTTTGCTATAAAAGGTTGGATGTCATCAAGGAAGGCCTCAAATACGTACTGCTCCTTAAAATTCAGAAAATCAGAGGTTAAAAGCCTAATTTGGCATTTCCTTGTGTTTCTGCCAGTCGCAGCTGTCTGTAGGTTTTTACTAGTTCAAGCCGTGAAATTGTCAGGGATGCTTCCTCAGGGTGAGTCCACAAAAGTGGGCGGCCTAAACGAAAGCACAGATCTTTTACGTGTGCAAACCAAGGTAATTTACCTGCCCCCGGAAGCCCAAGGACCATCTTAAGTTCCGACTGATATACTATTAGCTCTGGGGTAGCCCATAATCTGCGCCAAAAAGTCAGGGGGCGCAGCCCAATCTCCTCAGCTATGGGTCTAATCCCAAGATCCATGCGTAAGGGGATAAGGGGGGTACCCTGCGGAAGACCCAGGAGCTGTCTCATGAACTTATTCTCAGTTTTAACCAGGCCATCTACTGGGAGGTGTCCCCAAAGTTCTGCCCCATACATTATAGCACTCCTAATTTGAACTTTATATATCTCTGTCAATGGACCCGGTTATCTAGTTGTGGTGTTCCTGTGCATTTTTGCTAGTCCCCCAACCATCTGTGCTAGCCTTAAGCCTGCCTTTTGTTGCTGTGGGCCCCAGCCAAAAGTTTCCGTTAAAGTAACACCCAAGTAGTCGAAGACAGCTACCCGCTCTAGCTGTATACCGTCTAGAATAGGATTAGGACGAGAGGTTTTACTAGGGTTGAATACCATATACTTGGTTCTTAATGTGTTAATTTCTAGGCCCCGATTTTTACAGAATAGGGAAAAGCTGTCAAGAGTCCTTTGTATGCCCATAGGTGATTTAGATAGTAGCAGGGTATCGTCCGCAAACATCATGGCTGGTACCCTGCCACAGGCAAGCTTTGGGGCGTCAATGTTAGCTACCTCGTTTAATTGGTCCACCAGAGTATTGATAAAAAGACAGAACAATGTGGGGGCTAGGACACACCCCTGCCTAACACCCCTATTCACTGGGAAGCGTGGTGTCAATTCCCCATGTTTCCCAAATCTCACCTGGGCAAAGTTTCCAGTGTGGAGTCTCTTAATCAAATTGAGCAGGTAGGGCGGAATGCCCAATTGCTCTAGAACAACCCATAGTGTTTCACGAGGCACCAAATCAAAAGCTGATTTAAGATCAACGAAGATCAAATAGAGGCTCCCACCCTCTATTGTCACCGTCTTCCAATATAATAATTGGAGCCTATAGATTTGGTCTATGGTTGAAACATTGTTGCGAAAGCCTGCCTGGTACACACTCAGGATCTCCCGTTCGTCCATCCAAGACTGGAGACGCTCAAGGACGATCCTGGCAAACAGCTTTTGGGTGATGTCGATCAGGCTTATTGGCCTGTAATTGGTGGGAAGGAGGGGAGAACCCTTCTTGAATACTGGGAAGATTTCTGCCCCTAGCCATGTATCCGGAATATTCATGCCATTTAATTTAGCATTGAATATTACACGAAGATAAGGGGCCCAGATATTCGGCTGATCCCTAAAAATATCCCCGGGAATCTTGTCCAATCCAGGGGCCTTTCCATAAGGAAGCTTCCTGATTGAACTCAACACTTCGGTCAAAGTAAACGCCACATCATCATCGTGGGGAATCCCCACGGCCGTTAACAATAGTTCCCCAGTAGGCACTGTGATAACCTTGGTAGAATACAACAATTGGAAATGAAGTTTCCATGCGTCTGCGGGAATGTTCGGCTCAATAGGTGAGCTCTCTACGGAGCTAGCTGTTCGGACCAAAGACCAAAACGCCCTCATGTCTCTGTTGATAAGAGCCTGTTTAATTGCATCCCATCTCTCAGTCTCCCACTCCATCTTGGCGGCCTTTAAACTATCCCTGTACCAAGCCCGCCTAGTTTTTATCAGCAGTCTATCCTTTGATTTTATGGCAACAATCAGGGCATCCTTTGCCGTATGGCAAGAATTATTATACCAACTAGATTTAGGAGTCCTCTTGCCTTTAGAGTGTATCAGAGGATTAAAGATGTTGGTCAGGCTGGATGTCAAGTCCGCATGAATGGCCGTAAGATAAGCGATAGTATCGGGAGAATTAAGGGTTAGTGCTGCCTTCTCCGTGGCCATTAAAGGTGGAATGGTTAGGGAGTACAAAGCAGCAACTTTATCTGGTGAGTCCTTCATGATTTCCCACCTGATTCTCCTTCTATTATTAACTAGAGATAGGTTGGTACCAGAAAAAGTGCTAGTGGTTGAAAGACTGTAGGATTCAGGAAGCTTTAGATCCAGTGCCAAGGCGTTGTGGTCGCTGTCATGTCTTGGCCAGACAGCAAAGTCAACAACCCAATGCCAGATGCTTGTTTCTACCAGAATATAATCCAATAGAGAAGCTTGCCCCGGTCTGTTAAAAGTGGGTTTTCCTGGTTGATCTGACTTGGTGCGACCATTACAAGCCCTCAATGCGTGCGTTAGCATAACTGCGTTAATCTGCAATGCCAAAGGGGACCATACTCTTACTGAGGGAATCTGTGGTTCGGGAATTAGCCAAAGAGAGTCCTCAGCGGTAACCGAAGTATCGAAAGGGAGGGATAAAGGCTCAAACTGGCAATTAAAGTCACCTCCTACCACCATCCTAGTGTTCGGGGGGACTAACTCAATAAATGTAGTGAGCATATCTATAGTCTTGGATTCCTGGGCAAATGTTACTGGGCGGGAATAAACATTGATAAATGCAATTTTGGTCCTTGCTTTAAAAGTAAGAAGGGTACACTGAAGGTCGTCCGAAGAGGTATTCAGCTGCTCAACTGTGCAATCTAAGTGGGTAGCGACCCATGTGCTTAACCCTCCCGAAGGTCTACCTCTGCCTCCCATGGTTGCGAGAACGTTAAAAGATGCAAAGCCCCTCAAGACAAAATCCTCTCTGGACCAGGTCTCCTGAAGCATGCACACATCATGGTTTTTTACAAATTGGATCCAGTCAGGGTTTTGGATTTTATTTTTAATGCCGGCAACATTCCACGACAACACACTCAGCTGAAGGCCCAAGTGCGAGGTGGAGTCACACACAGTAGAGACAGGAGGATTAAGAGCTTGTGTAAAGTCTACCTCTGTCTCTGGATTTAATACTCCCAATTCCACTGAGGATCTTCTCCCGTCCATAGATGCTGGTACAGATACTAATGGGAGCCGTTCTTGGTTGTTTTGAGCGTCCAGTGTGTCCCATGAGATGCCTTGGAGCCCCAGATGAGATTCATGATGGGGTTCATCCAAGGCAACCCGTGTCACACCCGCGTTATTGGGAGGCTGCAGCCCCATGGATTTCAGTTTAAACTCACTATTTCGCCCTACTAACCCCTGGGTGGAAAAGCATTCAGGTGGGATCGAAAGTCAATCCACCTCTTCAAGGGCCCCATACCTATTAGCCACTGCAACATTATACTGTATTCTAGATGGTTGGCCAAGGGTATGATGGGATTGTAACCAATGGGTGGGCCCTCGGGTATAAGGGTCCATTGTGGGAGGTAATAACAGGAATAGAAAAAGGCCAAGGTGTGCAGTTGGATCTCTGTGGCCGATGCGTGAAAGCTATGGGGCTGGTTGGCCAGAATATGAGCAGTCCGAGGATTGCTAAAATTAATGACTATACAATCTCCATTAATTGTCTTGGGATTTTTCCCAATCCAGCCCACTCTCCGAACTAGTAGTATCTCACCAGCCCTGCCATAGGGAAAGTGACCGTACCTGGTAAGCCAAAAAAGACACTTATTTCTCAGTTCTAACTGGGTTTCTTTTTGGCCCGTTTTTAATTCAGGTTCACCAGTTAAAACTATAACATAAGGGAGTGAGGCTGGAGGTAAATCAATTGTTGGCAGGTCCGATGACACTGGGCCTGCGTTCACATCATCAGCTGAGAGGGGCACTTCCCTAACCCTCAGCTGATCAGTGTGGGGGTTCGCACTTTGCGTACTAAAACCCCTAGTGCTTAGAAAGCCCCTCTTGTTATAAGCCTGGTTAATGCCGGATTCCATACCCGGGGTGCGGGCATTACCCTCCTGGATGGTATTAGGAGCAGCACTCATTGGGACTTGGGATAGTGGAATAGCAGAGGGGCCACCTCTAGCTATTGGGGGTTGCCCTTCTTTGACTGTCTGTGTACTAGAGTCTTTCTTTTCCACTAGGGCCGGCAAGGTGCTAACTGGAGGGTTACCCACAGTAGATGGAACAGGCAACGGGCCACTAACTCTATTTCCAAGATGGAGCACTAATTCTTCTTTTACAATGGCTCTCATCTGCACCTGTAGTTCCACTATCAGGTTTCTCGCCCATAAAGGGCAATCAGGGTTTTTGAGAGAGTTAAATGGGGGTTCTACCACTCTTCCCATTCTATCTAGTTCGCCCTCACTACGGCTAACTTCTGGGCTAGTGTTTTTGTTTAATCCTGTCCCCTTGGCGGCTCTCCGCCTCCCAACTTTGGGTAAAGTGGTGTTTGTTCTACATTTTCGGGTTTTAGACTTTACTGGGGAGGGTTGTGGGGATGTTAGCAATATTTCACTAGTTCCAGATAAAAGCTGTGATGCACTAAGAGTAGAGCCAGGGCCAGAATGTGTCAAAATAGGTAGCTCGGGGAATTGGAGAGAAATATCTGGGGTTAAGGATAATCGCCGCTCCGTGAGCTCGATTTCAGTCGAGACTACCCCAATAGCTCTCTGTAGCATCCTATCAATTGAAGTTTGGGAAGTGGGGCCGGTATTAACACCATGGGGTTTTTTTTTGGTGCACAGCCACGCCTCCCCATTTCCACCACAGAGGGTAGAGCAGTCATACAATCTCAAAAAGAAAAAAATAAATAAATTCTAAACATGGGACAAAAGAAGTACTAAGTACAAAGGCCAACAATACCTAGCCCCAAGGGAAAAAGTGCAACGTGCTTGGTATGTTTTAGCAGCATCAATAGGGTGTGAACAGATTTCTAACAATAAAGTGCGTCATGCAGAGTCTCATTTACAGGCAGTAAAAAAGGATCCAATCAAGGGAAGGGGAAAAAATAATAAAAGAAAAAGTGCAAGGTGCGAAGGCCAACAAGGGCTAACCCCGGGGGGTAAAAATGCAGCGTATTTAATATATTTAGCAGCATAGACGGCATATAAGCAGCTTACTGGCAATAAAGTGCGTCGTGTGTAGTCACAATTTCAAGTGTTTGGCAAATACAAAGAGGGTCCAATCAGTCCAAGTACAGTAAGAAATAATTACTGAAGTTGAGCCCAAACACCTTAGCCACGGAACAAACCAATTCCAATTAGCAACGTAAGGAAATAATATCCAGTAAACATACAGGAACAGTAAATTTAGGATCGCAAAATCAGCAAAATCCAGTAAAAAGTGAGGACCTTTCCCCTGGATATATGAGGGGTGGCCCAGCTCTGCCTCTTCCTGGCAATGACGGGCAAGGACGGGCCCGCCCTTGGCCCGGGCTTCGCCCGGGCGCTGCCCGCGCACGTCCCGCGCTGCGGGAGGCCGACTCCCCTTTTGACGCGTCTCCAGACGTGAGATTGACGTGGTCAGCAGGCGACCAGAACTGCCTGCTGGGAGCTGAGGTCCAAACTGGTGGTGAGCCGTTCCCCTCACGGCTGGCGAAGAGCTGGAAAAAGGAAGAAAGCCGTTCCCCTCATGGCTGGCGAGGAGCACAAGGGGCAGGAGCACAAAGGGGCAAGAAAGCTGTTCCCCTCAAGGCTGCTTCCAAATGCAGGTAAGCGAGTCCCGCGCTGCGGGAGGCCGACTCCCCTTTTGACGCGTCTCCAGACGCGAGATTGACGTGGTCAGCAGGCGACCAGAACTGCCTGCTGGGAGCGGAGGTCCAAACTGGTGGTGAGCCGTTCCCCTCACGGCTGGCGAGGAGCTGGAAAAAGAAAGAAAGCCGTTCCCCTCACAGCTGGCGAGGAGCACAAGGGGCAGGAGCACAAAGGGGCAAGAAAGCCGTTCCACTCACGGCTGCTTCCAAATGCAGGTAAGCGCGTCCCGTGCTGCAGGAGGCCGACGCCCCTTTTGACGCGCCTCCAGACGCAAGATTGACGTGGTCAGCAGGCGACCAGAACTGCCTGCTGGGAGCTGAGGTCCAAACTGGTGGTGAGCCGTTCCCCTCACGGCTGGCGAGGAGCTGGTAAAAGGAAGAAAGCCGTTCCCCTCACGGCTGGCGAGGAGCACAAGGGGCAGGAGCACAAAGGGGCAAGAAAGCCGTTCCCCTCACGGCTGCTTCCAAATGCAGGTAAGCGCGTCCCGCGCTGCGGGAGGCCGACTCCCCTTTTGACGCGTCTCCAGACGTGAGATTGACGTGGTCAGCAGGCGACCAGAACTGCCTGCTGGGAGCTGAGGTCCAAACTGGTGGTGAGCCGTTCCCCTCACGGCTGGCAAGGAGCTGGAAAAAGGAAGAAAGCCGTTCCCCTCACGGCTGGCGAGGAGCACAAGGGGCAGGAGCACAAAGGGGCAAGAAAGCCGTCCCCCTCACGGCTGCTTCCAAATGCAGGTAAGCGTGTCCCGCGCTGCGGGAGGCCAACTCCCCTTTTGATGCGTCTCCAGACGCGAGATTGACGTGGTCAGCAGGCGACCAGAACTGCCTGCTGGGAGCTGAGGTCCAAACTGGTGGTGAGCCGTTCCCCTCACGGCTGGCGAGGAGCTGGAAAAAGGAAGAAAGCCGTTCCCCTCACGGCTGGCGAGGAGCACAAGGGGCAGGAGCACAAAGGGGCAAGAAAGCCGTTCCCCTCACGGCTGCTTCCAAATGCAGGTAAGCGCGTCCCGCGCTGCGGGAGGCCGACTCCCCTTTTGACGCGTCTCCAGAAGCGAGATTGACGTGGTCAGCAGGCGACCAGAACTGCCTGCTGGGAGCTGAGGTCCAAACTGGTGGTGAGCCGTTCCCCTCACGGCTGGCGAGGAGCTGGAAAAAGGAAGAAAGCCGTTCCCCTCACGGCTGGCGAGGAGCACAAGGGGCAGGAGCACAAAGTGGCAAGAAAGCCGTTCCCCTCACGGCTGCTTCCAAATGCAGGTAAGCGCGTCCAGTATTATTATTCAAACATAGATGTAATATTTTCTGAGGTTCCGATTCGAAAGAATATGAACCCAGTGCTTAGTAGTCAAGATGCTCAGTTTATGGGAGAATTTTTCCTAACAATGAAATCGATAGATATAACACATGCACATAGAAACAATCTAACATGTTCGTTACATGAAGAAGAAAAGATATTTTTGAATTTAGTAGAAAGTAGAAGACAAGATTTTCAGAAGAAAGCTTCTGAGCATAAGGCTCATCTGCCACCTTGGGCGGAGAAAGAAGGTAGTTACACACCTGGCAAGGCTCAAGCTGCTATGGCTCTGGATTTTGTAAAAACAGGGAAAATTTGTCTACATAGGTTAAAGACTGATTATAACAATGTTTTCATCGGTACCAGTGAATGTGAACATAATTTCTTAATTCCTGGAGGTTGGGGACTCAAAGGAGGAACAGATTCAGTTTTTCCTGGAATCTATTATGTGTGTGGGAATAAGGCTTACTTTAGGCTTCCTGCACGGTGGTATGGAAGTTGTTACTTTGGAATAGTATTTCCAAAAATATACCACGTAAAAAGAAACACTGGGAGCAATGAAAATAATGGTGAATTAACACGTAGTAAAAGAGCTAGTTTTTCTGAAATTATAGGTGATATATTTGGTGCATTGATACCTTCAGTGGGAGTAATTCTGAACTCAAGAAGAATATGTAAATTATCTACAGTGGTTGATTGTTTATCAACGAATACTGCTGGAGGCTTTCTAATGATAAATGCAGAAATGGTTGCGATTAGATCTATGTTTATGCAAAATCGACTTGCTCTTGACATTATTCTAGCAAAAGAGGGCGGAGTCTGTAAATTATTGAAGACGAAACATTGTTGCACTTACATACCTGACAAAAGTGCAGAAATTGGAACATATATACAGAATATAACAAAACTTGAGAAGGAACTGAAACCACTGGAAGTTGATAGTGTATGGGAAAGATTGACAAATAGTATTACGTCAATTGGTACCTGGTTTGCTAATATAGGGAAAGGACTTATAGGTCAAATATTAGTACCCTTAGCAGGGATAGCAATAATAGTATTGTCAATAATAATATGGTGCAAATGTTGTAGAAAGAATGAATCATATAGTGTGACAGGAAAAGGAAAGAAAAGAAAATTTGATGAAATTGAACTAGAAGATCTGAAAAGTGAATTATATAAGAAACTGAAAGGAGATGTGAAAAATAGAAAGTGTAAGAATGAAACTGAGACAAATTTATGCTAAAAGTTGGCATCTGGTTGTGGGTAAATTTTTGATGGCTCAGAAACGCCATCAGAGAGGGGATTGATGGAGCAGGAACTCATAATGAGACCTGCTCGGAAGCAAT
This sequence comes from Calotriton arnoldi, assembly GCA_963921515.1. Taxonomy (NCBI): domain Eukaryota; kingdom Metazoa; phylum Chordata; class Amphibia; order Caudata; family Salamandridae; genus Calotriton; species Calotriton arnoldi. The sequence continues at coordinate 714,964 of CAWUFW010009573.1, read as the reverse complement.
CTCCTCACAGTATTAATTTATTAAACTTTGTATTGTTCATACTAACAATTGCATACACAAACATAAGTAGAAAGGAAGCTTGCCTATGTGTTTAAACTAACAAATAACGCTTGTCCGTTCTAAAATGGCCGCTAAAGCGCGGGAATCTTTATTGCGCATGTGTCAACCATATCACGTGGTGTGACGTCTTTCTTTGCTTGGTGGGAAATTCTTGCTTTTGCGCAGTATGTATTAAAATGGCTGCTTAATGTTTTCACGTGCTACAGCTTGCTCTCATGTTGCAATTAAACTGTGGTATTCTAACGCTATTAATGCGGGATAGAATTTATAAGTAAAAGGGAATAGAGTAGAAAGAGTGGGTATACAGTGAAACAATTTATTTGTGATTTTAATATTTTCTTCTTTGACTTTTATTAGTTCGTAAATAGTGCCTGGGGTTGGTGAACTGAAACTCGAGAGACAATAGTTCTGCGCATGCGTCTTGCATGGCTGCCCAGAGAAAAGAATGAAGTCAACCTGGACGACGTCCAAGGCCGTGACCTGATGGCCAGCACTGTTGTACCCATGATGTCTCTACTGAGAAGAAACAATGTACATAAACAATGTATAAACTTTGTCGTGAGACGGGTGGGAAATAAAGCAAATGTATTAATTGTGATGGGCGGTATTTTTAAACAATGGGCTTAAAGAAATTGAACTAAATCAATATGGTGTGAGGATCAACCCCCTGTCCCCGTCCAAGTAGAAGTAGTGGTCCCATATTTTTGCAACATTAATGGGAGGTACATGGGCATAGAAGGGTATAATAGATATAGAATTAGCAAATTAGAAAGAGATGATGCTAGAGCACACGCTCAGACCGCACAGGACAGCAGACTAGACGCTGACAGACACAGGAGACCAGGCTTTGGTGCTCGACAAGCTGATCGATTGCAGACAGAACCGCTGTCCAGAGAGGTCCTGAGGAAGTGGCGGCGGACTTCATTAGAAGGAAGACACAGGAGAATCGAGGAGAAGCGAAGTATCAGAGAGGGGAACGACGCAGGCGTCGTTGATAGAGAGGTCACCTGTCCTGTCCTGAACCTGGAGGAGGTCTTTGCTCTTCATCCTTCCTGGGTCCTAGCTTTCCAACTCCTTGGCCAAGGGGTTTGGTTCTCGCACTTTAGGTAAATATAAATGCAACCTTTAGTTGCGCTGCTGTCTCTATCTTCTCCTTTCTGAGGGACCATCATTAATCGATAATTGATTTACTATGCTTCATCCTTGATATACGATTAAGTATCATGTGATTCTGTACTTTACTCTGCTAAAATCTTTTAGATAAACATTTTAAAACTTCCTGACTCAGTGATTATTTCAGGATTATGAATTGTAATGAATGTCACTCATTTTAAACTTCCCAATTAGCAAAGGGTCCATTGGTAAGTCATTACTCTTCAATCAGAAAAGTAATTGGTAGCAGGGATTTTGATAAAGAGTACAACTGACCCACCAGCGGAAATTGCTAGCGTAGTATGAATGTATGGGCCCAAGTGAGTATCTGGTGTATGAATTCTCGTTGCTAGTAACCCGCTGGATCAGCACCACCCCTGGGGCCATCTTGAAGCTGTCAGTTAGTAGTGGCACTTAGCTTCACAAGTTGAAGAGATGGCTGTGATGTGTGGGTCACTCATGCGTCACGCCATGCACAGGCCTTCTTTATGGCAGTACTTTGGGTGATGTTGTCTCTTGTGCACCTAAAAGAAAAGAAGCAAGAAGGACATCAGTGAAACGTGTCATCGTTGTTGTTCAATTAGTAGTACAAACAAATACAATATCATTTAGTGTGGTCACTCGTTACTCCCTATTATAAATAATTAACAATACAGTGTATCTATTCATAAAATGGAAAACCACACCAACATAAACTTTCATTGTGACTGACTGTACAATCAGGAAGGATAAGAGAGAACAAAAACAAAAACAACATACAGATGAAACTGTTTGCTTTATGTGCTCACTTGATGTCACTCATGTGGGATGTGGTACTTAGGTAGATGCAGCTGACAAATGACAATGGAAGGAATAATCCCTAGACAATGAATGCTATTGTGCACCTATAGCAGACATGGGGTTAATTGATGCCAGATGTAGTGGGAAATGGTGTGAACAAAAAAAAAAAATACATTTAAAAATAATTTGAAAAAATAAAAAAAATAGTTTGCTAATTATTTAAAAAAATTGAAAAAATTAAACATAAGTGAAGTTATTCTCAAAGATATAATAATAAGTTATTAAACTGCTATCTCATTGCTCAACCATCAATGCAGCCTATGGCAAAGAACCACACTGGCTGGACGCACAAAATGGCTGCCAGCCAGTGCCACATTGTCATCATCAACAACAACACTGAGCAGGAAGGCATTGTGAACAAAGAGAAGACATCCAGGCCTATAGGGAAAGCACACTGGCTGCCTACAGAAAATGGCCACTGACCACATGGTCACAAGAGAACACATGCAGGCCTATGGGGAAAGCACACTGGTTGGCTAATGGTAACAAAAATGGCTGCCAGACACATGGTCCCAACAACACGAGGCAGGAGGGTGAGGCCTGGAAAACAAAGAACACATGCAGGCCCATGGACACTGACTGTATAAAAAATGGCCCCTGGCCACATGGCATGTAGAACAAAGCCAAATGGTGGCCTATGGCAAACACACACACATACTGGCCAGACTAAGGAGGCATGGTAAAACAGAGAACACAGCATTACCTCTATATCCCTCATCCTCGACTCAGTCATAACTAATGAGGTATATTCCACTGACAGAAAACTAATCAGGAAATGCTTTTAGGCTCCACCCACCCTCCTGCAAGGGGCTATACCCACATAGCCAGCAGAAAGCACTTCCTGTTTTGTTTCCTGTCGGTGAGCATGACAGGGGATGCTGTGGTAATTGCTGAGCACTTACCTTGTTGCTGGATGTCCTTTAGTTACCTCCTTTGAAGGGCTCCGGGGGTGCTTTTGGATTTTCTTGGGAGCGGCTGGAGTCGGGACGCATGGCCTCCTGGACTCTGAAATTGACAACGGGTGCCTGAGTTGCTGGGCTTGTCAGACCTCAGTTGTCTTTCAGCTTCTGCTTTTCTTTAGATGATGCATGCTTCCTTGGCTGATTGTGACAATCCAAGGATTCCTGAAAGTGATTAAGGGTTGGATTATCAGGGCTCTGGTTTGCCTTATCCTTCTGGGGTACAGGCCTGGTCTACGAGGGGTGTTTCGGCTTCCTGGACTGCCTTTCATGGGGTGCCCCTGGATGAGATCTGTCATGCTGGGACTTGGGCTTCTGACTCTACTTTTGTGAAGCATTACCGTTTGAATTGTGCCCTGAATGACCGTGTGAAGTATGGTTGTGGGGTTTTGCATGCTGTGGGGCCTGTTGCTCCCACTTGATTCTGTTATGCTATTGAACGTTTCACTGTGGTGCGCTTCACCCCTGTGTGCGGTCTGTTTTGTTTCTGCTGGTGTTCCAAAGCCCTTCATGTGTTTGATTGCTTTGGTATGCCTCATTAGTCATGACAGGGTCGAGGACGAGGGATGTAGAGGTAATGCTCTGATTACTTACCGCAATCCTCATTACTCTTAGTCCTACTCGTCCTTGACCCAGTCATATTTCCCACCCACCCTCCCTGATTCAGGCCATTTGTGCTTGGTATGTCATGAAGTGCTTTCTGCTGGCTATGTGGTTATAGCCCCTGGCAGGAGTGTGGGTGGAGCCTAAAAGTGTTTCCTGTCAGTGGAATGTACCTCATTAGTTATGACTGGGTCGAGGACTAGTAGGACTAAGAGTAATGAAGATTACCGGTAAGTAATCAGAGCATTAATTCAGCAATACCAAAAAAGAAAATTAACAGGTCTGAAAAAAAATGTTTACAACACACATCCTTCAAAGGCAGTACCCCACCTAGTCCTATACACTGTTTGCAGGGGGGAAAACGTGAAATACCACAAAAAAACACATTTTGCATTTCAATCCGTTTCAACAGACACCACAGAAACAGTTGTTTCATGCACCCATGACTAGCACCGGGCCTACTGGCTGGAAGGCCAATTGGCAGACTAGTCCACATAGTGAATTAAATCAATATTGCAAATGTATTAAAAGAACATGGAGAAAATGTTGTAAACTATGCAACATTTTTCACTCACAAAAGAAGAAAAATTAAATGCAAAGAAATCACTAGGCCCCTACTGAAACAACAGGCCACCCACCACAATATATATATTATTTTTTAAACTCTTTTTATTAACAGTGCTCAATAGACCATGCTTTACATGAGTTGCTTGCATTGGTATACAGTGAGGTTGATACATTACATCCATACTAATAACAGTCACGAGGGAACAGGAGACTAAAAGAACATATGAAAAGTTTTCCCGGGTAAGCCTGCATATCATGATAAATTTGTGTAGCTAGTGTCACTGCTCGGGTTTTACAACCCACTGCCACTCCGCCCCATTCCGGCTGTTGCATGTCAGTCTCCCATGCACGTCCCTCTGTACGTTCGCCAGTGCTCCCATACTCTTTCCCATTTTTTAACACACCCCCTACTCGTATACACTGTTTCTTCAGCCCGTTGGCAACAGTCAAGGTCTTGCCCCCACTCTTCCAGCATTGGAGGCAAAGTCCCCCACCACCCCCTGGCAATGTTACGCTTAGCGATCCCCGCTGCAAGAGCCAGCCAGATACCCACATATCTGGACCAAGCGGAGTCCCCTTTAATCATTAATAAAAGCCATTTAGCGTCCAGTGGAACCGTCACTCCTACCACCCTAGACATAGTATCTGTAACTCTCTGCCAATACCTGATGATTTCTGGACATTCCCATAAAATATGTAGGAAGGTTCCCTCCCGCTGGCATCCCCTAACGCATAATGCTGTAGGGGCCTTGCCCCAGGTGTATAAGTGTGTACGAGGATAATAGGTTCGATGTAATATCTTTAGTTGTACCAGCCAAAATCTGGATCGAACCGCAATCTCTCTTGGACTCTGAATTGCCTCCTGCCACTCCTCATCATCTATACTTCCCAGGTCTTTAATCCATGCCTCTCTGAGGGTCGTTAGGGGGTCGGGTACATTGTTTATCAATTTACGGTAGATCGTGGAGGTCGCCTTCTCGGGAATGGGGTTTAGTAGCAGCCTATCCTCTAATGGGGAATAGTCCGGAACAGACGCGCCACTGTGGATGTGGGTGCGGAGTGCATGTATTAGTCTCAAATGGTGGTACCTCTGGGTCTGATGTAGATTATATTCCCGATGGAGTTCCTCAAAAGTGAAGGGAGTATCCCCTTTCCAGACATCTCCCAAGTACTCAATTCCTATCAGTTTCCACCCCTTGAAGCCCGTTAGGGCAGCCACTTCATGTAATGGATCACCCACCCACAACGGGGTTCGACTAGTCAGTTTCCCCGTCCAACCAAGTAGTTTATTAGCCTCTCTCCAGCACTGTATCACCACTTTAGTATGTACCGGCCACTCAGAACGTGATTTTCGGGAGTAGATAAGAGGCTCGCAGTTTCCTCCCGGCATGATGGCCCATTCTGCTCTATATGCCGGCTCCTCAACGTCTGCATACACCCAGTCATTTATGACCTGAAGCTGCGAGGCCCAGTAGTATAGCCGGACGTCAGGAATCGCCATGCCACCGTCGTATACTCCTTTCTGTATCTTATGGAGCACAATTCTAGGAGAACCACCCTGCCACAACAACGTTCTGACCTCCTGCGCTAACCGTTTAAAGACTGTCGGAGGGACAGGGTACGGGGTGTTTTGGAGAACATAAAGGAGGCGCGGCAATGCCATCATTTTATACAGAGCCGCCCTACCCATAAGTGAAAGCGGAAGATTGGCCAATGGCTGACATCAGTACTAAGTCGGCTTATCTGAGGGCCAAGGTTCTTTTCCAAAAACTCCTTTTGACCCCGCGTAACGTGGATACATAAATATTTGAATCCCTCCGACACGACTGGGGCCGGGCACCGCATTGGAACCCTGGGGGGGGGGGGGACCAGACAGTGGAAAAATCACTGACCTGGACCAATTAATAGTGTAGCCCGAGTAACTACCAAATAGCTCAAAGATGTGGAGCACTGGCGCCATTGAGTGGTAGGGCCGTGCAAGGTATAAGACTATGTCATCAGCATAGAGTGAAATTCGCTCCTCCCACCTCCCTGGCGCCACTATACCCCAGATCGTCGGGTCCCTCCTAATCCAATGTGCCAATGGCTCCAGTGTGAGGGCAAACAGTAGCGGGGACAGGAGGCACCCATGTCTAGTGCCTCTCTGCAATTGAAAGGAGCGTGATAGTGCCCCATTTACTCGCACTCGAGCTGTGGGTGTCTCATACAGTAGCCTTACCCAACTGCAAAAGTTGGGACCAAGACCCAACCTCTGGAGCACCATGAACAAGTAGGGCCACTCAATACTATCAAACGCCATTGACGCGTCCAGCGCCATCAATGCCGTCTGTTGAGCTGCAGGATTGCTCGTCATGTGGAGTATACCATATAGTCTCCGAAGATTATGCCCGGTGCTTCTGCAGGGCATAAAGCCCGATTGATCCACATGTACCAATTCCGTAATGACTGACACCAGCCTGTCCGCCAGGGCCTTGGCCAGAACCTTGGCTTCCACATTAATAAGAGCGATAGGACGATACGAACTACATTGATCTGGCGGCTTCCCGGCTTTGTAAATTACTACTATCGTAGCCGCCCGTTGGTCCAAAGGGAGCTGCCCTTGTTCTCGCGCCTCAGTCAACATGTTTCGTAGCGGTGGTATTATGATCGAGGCCTGTCCTTTATAAATCTCAACTGGGAGCCTGTTCGGACCCGACGCTTTCCTGGATTTCAGAGAACCCAGGGTGCCACCTAGCTCCTCCTCCTCCGTGAGGTCGGCTTCTAGCGCTTCCCCGGACAACATGGGCAGGGTAAAATCTCTTAAGAATTGTTCACAGTCGTTTTCCGACCTCGTGCACACTGGTGCGTAAACTTGCTCAAAGTGTGTGGCGAAGGCTTCTGCTATTTCATTACTTGTAGTTTTCAGTGCCCCAGTTGTATCAGGGACCACAGTCACCCATGATCGCTCCCTGTCACGTCTTTCCAGCCACGCTAGGAGCTTCAATGCCTTATCTCCTACATCGTACAAGCGGTGTTGCGTCGCCAGAGCAAATGCCCTTGCCTCGCTATGTGCCAGGGCCCTCAGGTGCCGCTATCTCAGTGCTAGCCTATGTCGCAGGTCAGCACTAGTTGCCACTGCATTATCTCCTTCCATCTGGTGAATTTCTTGCTCAAGAAGCCGAACCTGCAGGGATTCCTCTTTCTTCTGGGACCCGATCAGCGCCTGTGCCAGTCCCCTCAGCACCGTCTTATAGGCCTCCCATAGAGTAATGTGCGAATCTACTGACCCCATGTTTTCTTTGAAGTAGAGCTCCGAGCCCTCTCGGCTTTTATCCCTGAGAGTTGGGTCTTGCAGGCCCCAGGGGTCAATTCTCAGGAATGCAGCTCTATCTAGAAGCGGGCCTTTAATAGTGACACATACCGGGGAATGATCTGAAATGCCCCTCGCCATATGTTTAGGGTTAGAGAATTCTCCCACCCTGTCATTACGTGTAAAAAAATGGTCAATCCTAGAGAAGGAGTCGTGTCGTGCAGAGTAGTAAGTATAGTGCCTTAGCAGTGGGTTGTGTGCCCGCCACAGGTCTACAATGCCCATGGCCATAACAAAGTCTGCCAGGCCACGCTCTCCTTGTCGGCCCATATGAGAGCCAGACCGGTCTAGTTCCGGGTTCATGACTGCATTCGTATCTCCACCAATCAGGAGAGTGCCCAGGGGTAGGTCTGTCAGGAACGAGCTGAACTCCGGGAAGACCACCGCGTGGAGACCCGGGGGTATATAGCATGAACACAGTACGAGTAGGCGCCCCTCCCATTTGCCCACTGCCGCCACAAAGCAGCCTGCATCATCCGTCCAAGTGCCTGTGATAACTAGGGGCAGCGTGTTGCGTATCAGGATACCCACCCCACGAGCCCCGGACGAGTACCATTTTGTACCCGAAGCGATCTAGTGCCTTACATTTACTCCCTCTTAAATGCGATTCCTGGATCAATATAACGTCCGGGGAATGCCTCTTGACATGCTGCAGGACTAATGTGCATTTGATCTTGTTCCCCAGACCATTCACGTTCCAGGTCCATACCTGCATTCTAGCTAAATCTCCCATGGCCTCGGGCAGGGTGAATAGTACTTGAGTGTTCCCTCGCCACTCTGGTTTCTTTCGTGTTAGTCTCCTGTAGGTGTTGGATATCCTGGTCTTGAGCGTGAACCCCATCCCCCCCAAACAAATCAAACAGTGTACCCAACTCCCCCCTCCCTGCAACCCTGCTAGGTGAGCCCCCAACCTCCCAAACGTGCAGAGTGCCTGTCGCCCAAACTGTGTAATAAGAAACATTCGTGAGGAGCCGAGAGCCAGCCTCCAGCATGAAGTACAATTTGTCTGCTAATGAATAATGTCAAGCCCATACAATGTAATATAGTAGCCTTCCCACTTATTGAAACACATGAGCGGCCTGTCTGTTCATTTAGTAAAAGGAAAGGGCGGCGGGCCTTACATTACGGAAGACCGTTCAACATCACATTTCCAAGTTCAGGTACGCCTCCCCACCCATAGCACCACCCCGACCCCATCTTGCACCCCTTAGTGCTTATATCGAGGAAAAGTTCAGTTCCAATGATTAAGGGAGTGCCCCACAGTTCACTTATCTGTCCGCTGCCATTGCACTTGTCCACCGGATGTCTGCTCTGCCTCTTGCTCATCTACAGCGCGGCTACTCTCCGCCATCGTTCAATTTCTGCCTCCTTTGCGACTAACAGTACGCCAGCCCTCCAGCCAGTCACTTGCCTCTGCTGGTGTGTCAAAGAAATATGTCTTCCCCTCGTCTATGATCTTGAGTTTAGACGGGAAGAGCATCATATATTTCACGTTTTGTTCAAGAAGGGCTCTTTTAACGGCATCAAACGTTCGCCTTTGGCGCTGGACATGGAACGTAAAGGCCTGGAAAAAGCGGATGGTGGCATTCTCGTGCCGGAGGTCACCGTGCATGCGTGCCGCTTGTAGGATAACATCCCTGTCCCTGAAGTTCAAAATGTGGGCTATAATCGTGCGAGGGGGCGCTCCAGGGCGAGGCCTACCCCCCAGAGTCCTGTGTGAACGTTCTATTGAAAAGAAATTAGATAAGCGTTTGGGCTTCAGGTGGTTCAAAATCAGATCTTCCAGGAACAAGTCCATGGACGGTCCCTCCATTCCCTCCGGTACTCCCACAACGCGAATATTATTGCGCCGGGCCCTCCCTTCCTGGTCTTCAAGCCGGGCGTAGATGTCAGATTGATTCTTAGTGAGCGTGGCAATCTGGTCTTCAAGACGTTTAGTTTTGGACTGTAGGCCCCCAATTCCTGCCTCTGCCGTGGACACCTTTTCAGAAATTTTCCAAAGGTCTGCTCGCAGGAGGTTCACCTCCTCCGTGACGGAGTCTAGCTTTGGCTCCAGGGTCCCCTTCAGCTCCCTGATCGCCTGCATGATGTCCTTTAAGGATGGGTCCGGGGTCTGATCGTCTGGTTCCTCCTGTGGACCCCCTCCTGTCGTACCATCGTCGCGACCCATGGCCACCGTATATTTGTCAATGTGTTTGGCCTGTCCAGGCCCTAGAACTCTGTTTCGACCCATGGTCACAGTCTGCAGGCCGCCAGCAGTAGTCCCAAGTAATAGGAGGTGTTCCCGTATTAGCCGGTACTCCTGGGCCCCGACCCCAACTTCACAGGAGTGTAGCGCACTCTCTCCGGCATCACTTTAGGGCTCCAGGTCCCTCTCCTCGCGCAGGTGCCAATACAGGATCGATTATCCCGGTGGCATCAATACACTGCCCACCTCAGTGGCAACTCTGGATCACAGCCCCCACCACTGGCTGCTATCATGCAGGCGTAGCAAGCCTGGTGCCTACTTCTCCATATATCAGGCGGTCTCTGCTGCAAAGTTCTGGGAGACACCGCCCGTGCACCGGTCAGGTGGGGGGAGGGGAGCACCCACCTTATCTTCCGGACCCTCCAATGACGTTGCCTCCACTTGCGGACAAAGCAGGAGTCACAATCTGGCCCCAATCACACCCTGAGGCGGAGCGCCCCTATCATCTTGCTGTAGCCTTCCTCCCTCGCAGCCGCTCACCGTGTGTATGCACTCGGAGTCAGGGGGCCTTGTGGTGTGTGAAGGCCCAGCCTCACCAGTATCAGTAGGGGACGTAGATGTTTATCCTGCAGTGCTTAATGGGAAAGTCAGGGAGTGGAAAGAGGAAGCGTGGGCTCACAGGCGGTGTGGCCAGAGACAGGGATCAAAGCGGGACCCCCGGCCGCGATGGCACAGACCTGCTGGTGTTCCGCGCCACGAATCCGCGGTCGACGCCCTTCACGTCCCGGTCCGCTCGCACTGCAGCCCAGCCACCCTCCGGTGGCAACAGCAAAGTCCCGAGTGGCTGCTCCCTGCACTGTCGTCCCTCACCGCAATGGCTCCGCTTGAACGATGAAGCTGCTTTGCTCTCTGGATTACTGGGGCGGCTCCATTTTGCCACCGTGGGCCGCTCTCTCAATCTTCCACACGCTCGCCTTCCACCCCTCGATCCCGGGGTTTCAAGACACCACTAGGCAGCCGCTGTTCCTCCGCTAGGTCCCCCGCTCATTAGAGCCTCCAGGGCATCAGATAGTGCCGGATTTTATGGGCTTGGACGCTGTCGGCTAGCACAGCGTACTTAGATGGCGGCCATCTTCATCGGCTGCTACCCACGCCCGCCCACAATAAATTTAAAAAATCTATTAAAAGTACAAATATTTCCAGGTGCATGGCCCCAATCAAACAAACAACACCGGTTTTTCAACTTACTTGTAAAATCTCAAATACAAAGTCCTTAAATCCAATGGGATATGCAGCAGACACAAAGAGTGATCTTTCAAGCTCCAAATCCAAATACAAAGTGACCAGGAGATGGACTAAGCACCGGCAGGAGCCTGCTGGACAGGAACAGGAAGTTGGAGACTATGGCGCAATTCCTTCCAGTTGGAAAAAAAAGGTTTTTTTTTAAAAAGGACTCCTTGCACAAAAAAACAATGTCAAATGTCAATTTGAGGAGGTTTTTAACTCCAAATCATCATATTGGGAAGATTTTGATGCTTCTCGAGGAGAGAATCTTCCCCAGATTGCAGCCGAGGTAGATCCTGCACATTCAGTATTGCGTACGGCAGAAAACAAGTCACTGGCGTGCCAGTATGATGTGTTGGCTACTGCAAAATCTCATGGGAGCATGCAGCCGGCTATCAAATCTCGTGGCGCCCGCGAACAGCCCTGAAAATCTCATGGGTGATCACGAGCGCCAAGCAAGTCGCTCCTGCATGCACAAAAGTACATTTTGAGTGCACTAACCCAAAAAAACTCTGCTCCATTGCTGAGGGTGCAGTTTAATGGTAACTCTTCATTCTCCGTGGAACACCGAGTTGCCGAATTCCCGCAAACTCTGCGAACGGAGCGGAGTTTTACGCCCAGGCTTTGTGAAAATAAGTAGTCTGATATATATTATTTTTTCCTTAAGAGAAAAAAAGAGGATCTCTTACTTGTAATTTTAACATTTTATACCCCAAAAAATGAAATCAAGCACATAGAGGCCTTGTGGTTTATGGGATATACTGTATCACATAACCTACAACCATGCAAGCAGTCCCCAGGTGGCACTGCAATCCCAGTTGTAGAACAAACATTCCAGCCTGGGAAATGCTTTAACAAAATATGGTAAGTTCTCCTGAGGTCATGGTTTCAATGACCCAGGAGACTTATGTTTTTTTTCTTGTGTTGTTGAGGGGCTGCAGAATTCGCTACAGTCCGCAACATAAAAAAAAACTGGTGATGTCCCTGCCTCTTCTAGGGACATCACCAAAACAAAATATATCTAAAAAGGACTCCCATGGCATTTTGGGGCACTCCTTGAAGGAGCAGTGAATAATAAATGAGCGTCTGTGGCACTTTATATTTTTTTACTTTGTTTGTGGGTGTCCCGGTCCCACCAGAGAGACCCACAGTTGTAGTTATATTTTTAGAAAGGGCCATAGGGAGAGACCCAGGGACCCACAGCCTCACCGGTACCCTGCTCCTGCAGGAGCTGGCATGTTGTTAGGCAAAGTGGCATGCCCTGATGCCCACCCGGGCACAACTTGTAAAAAAGTTTTTAAATGGGGTTGTCTAGTGCCCTCCCGGGGCACCCTAGACCATTAGTTTTTTTGGAGGCCAGTGTTTTATCAATTTCTTTTTTTAAGCGGCGTGCTCTGGTTTCCGGGCACGACAAAACTTATCCATTAGTCTTACATTTTTTAGTGCAGTGCCCTGGTGCCCACCCGTGCCACCCCACAGCAGGTACATTGTTGGGAGCTGCGGGAGAGGCCCAGGGTCTCTGCAGCCCCTCTCGCTCCCCTGTTTGAACCCATCAAGGGTGCAGTGGGAGCCGGCATTGCTTTAACACCACAGGAGCAGTTTTCTTTTGTTCCCACGGTGTTGGAGCAATTCAGAGCATTTCCCTGTCCAAGAGTGAGGGCAAGGAAATGCTTTGTTCTCTCACCAGATGGGAGTAGCTCTGTGCTCCCTCCCGGTGGGAGAACCTCATATTTTCCCTGCCTGCGCTCATGGACAGGGAAATGAACGGTGTCCTGGGGTTTGGGGACCCCATGACACCATTCTTGAGCCGACCCCAGGGGATGGGGTCCCCGGAGCATCTCCTGGCCTTGGGAGGGGGACTGTGTGGCCCCCCTTCCCTCCAATTCAGTTACCGGCCCTGGGGGATGGGGTTCCCGGGACCTCTCCAGGCCCGGGGAGGGGGCCTCTCCTGGCCATGCACTCCTCTCCCCCTGGAATTAGTGCAGTACCTCCCCCTGGCTTTCCCGGGGGGGGGGGGATTTTTAAATTATTTATTTTTACATGGATTTGTGGATCCTTTGCAGATTTGTGGCAATTTTTTTTTTTTTTTAAATGTTTCTGGTCCCAGAGGGGCCCCTCTGAGACCCCACCACCAGGCCTTTTTGGTTAGGGTATCCCTACCCTGCCCCCTTATGTCTTTTTTTAAACTTGTTTTAGGACTTGGGAGTGAGTCCCGGGTCCTAAGATGCCTGCCCACTACTTCCTTTTTGAGGTAGTGGCAGCCAATTAGATCTCAGCTTGAGATCTGTCGGCATCCACTGAGGCTTCAAGTCCCTAGATATACAAAGGTTTTGAGGATTAATTGCTCAAAAGCTACTGAATGGATTTACACCAAAACACAAGAAGCACTCTTTCTTGACCCAGGTCTAGCTTTCTCCCAAATTTGGTGTAAATCCATTCAAAAGTTTAGGCTGTAGCTGTGTCTAAAGCTTCTATGGGAAAATGAATGGGGATAAAGCATTTTGTGACCCTTCCTTTTTGTCAGCCCCCGCTTGATGGGTCACCCCAAAACTTTCCATGCACACACTAGTCAAACAGTAGCACTGTTTTTGAACATTTCGTGGAGATTCATCAAACGGCACCAAAGTTATTAGCAACAGAAAAAATTAATTTCCTATGGAAACACAATCCTAACTGTAACTACCCAGTGGCGATTGATACATATATATATATATATATATATACACTCCCTCCCACTCCAGCACAGAAGAAGGCACGTACTCGAAGATGTAAGGTATGGCTTTCTTTAATAAATCAGGTCTCACACGACCCCATGGCTAGAGAGACACGTTTCGGCTTCACAGAAGCCTTTATCAATCTGGTTGGCGCCCTGCACCTGAGAGTATATATAGCCCTTCCCCCTTAAAAGTAAGCCTGGCCGGTGAACTACGCTACGCTCGCGAAGTTTGCGAAGTTTCGGTAACTTCGCGATTCGCGTAGAACGCGAAGTTACTGTGCACTACGCAATTTGCGGCGTAGCTGTTTTTCTTCTTCGCGCGCTCAATATACGTTCTCGCGCGCGCGGTAATGACCTACCGTGATTCTGCGTTCGCCGACGTGACTTCCTATCCGTTCGCGGGCGCCACGAGATTTGGAATCCGGCCGCACGATCCCGCGAGAGTGTGCGAACGCGAACACGTCATTCGGACGCGCGATCTGACTTCCGGCGGCAGTGTTGGTAAGATCGCGATCCCGAACACGAAGAAACTACAATCTGGCGAAGAATATATCTCGAGCATCATAAAACCTTCTCGAAAATGATGAATTAGTTCATTTTGCACAAAAAACTCCTCAGGTTGTCATTTAGAGATGTAGTTTGGTGAGCAAGGAGTCCTTTTTCTTTTTTCCAAGAGGAAGGAAGTGCCCCTGATTCTCAAACTTCCTGTTCCTGTCCAGCAGGCTCCTCCCAGTGCTTTGTCCATGTGCTGTTCACTTTCATTTGGATTTGGAGCTGGAAGGATCACTTTTTGTGTCTGTCTGCTGCATCATATCATTGAATTGGATTTGAGGACTCTTGGATTTGAGATTTTACAAGTAAGTTGGAGAATTGGTGTACTTGTTTGTTTGATTGGGGCTTGTTTGTACCTACATTTTTTTGTGGTATTTCCATAGTTTTTAAAATGTATTGTTGTGGCCTGTAGTTTCGGCAGGGGCCTAGTTGTTTTTCTTTGATTGGAATTTCAGCCAGTAGGCCCGGACTAGAGCCAGAGGTACCCATGGGTGCATGTTTCTGTGGTGTCTGTTGAATTTAAAGTTTAAACATCATGTAGGCCGGGCATCCATGGATGGCATTGGATTGATTTGCAAAATGTGGGTTTTGGGGTGGTATTTTATATTTTTGGGTGTTTGTTAAATAAATAGGCCTTTTCAGCCAGTAGGTAACCCTGGGCGTTCAGCTCGCGGACTTTGGGCAAGTCCGCACTGTGCGACAACGCGGACTTACACTTTTTATCTTCTTCGCGCGCTCAATGTACGTTTCGCGCGCGCGATAACGACAATTTGTGACGATCGCGATGCCGAACACGCAGAATTTACAATCTGGCGAACAATATCTCTCGAGCATCATTAAACCTTCTCGAAAATGTTGATTTAGTTCATTTTGCACAAAAAACTCCTCAGGTTGTCATTTAGATGTAGTTTGGTGATCAAGGAGTCATTTTCTTTTTGTTTTACAATTTTTTCCAAGAGGTAGTAAGTTTCCCAGAGTCTCCAACTGCCTGGTCCTGTCCTTTGTCTTCACTTTTTGTTATTTTGGGTGGCCTGGCCATGTGGGCGGCGGCCATTTTGTTAAACCAGCCACTGTGCTTTTGCCATAGGCCTGCAAGCTTGCGGCCCAGTATGCCAGTAGGCCCAGAGGTAGTCACCATGGGTGCATAAAACTGTTTCTGTGTAGTCTGTGGAATTTTGACATCATTTAGGCCATGGATGGCATTGAATTGATTCAATTGAATTGCGAAATGTGGTTTTTTTTGGAGGGTCTGACTATTTCACTTTTTGGGTGTGTTAAATAAATGCCTTTTGTGCGTGTGTACTGTGTAATTATAATTGTGTTGTTGTAGTGGTTGTCTAACTTTCCAAAGTGTTTTTAGCCATGTGGATTTTAGTTTTTGCATTAAAGCTGTGTGTGTTTTATAAGGCATCCTTTGTCTGCCCATATATAGGCCTGCTTGAGTTCCTTGTTTGCCGTGCCTTGTGCCTGTGAGTCACCATGTTTCTGGGGGCCATTTTGTTGTGGTAGTTATTAGTGTGCTGTTTTTGCCACATAGGCCTGCGTGTCTTTCCATTGTTCCTCTTGTCTTACTGCTTCCAAATCCATCCCCATTGCCAGCTGCAGCTCCCTGATGCTGCTATATAATACATCCCACGTGATGCACAAATTTAGGCCAAACATGCTCCAGTACATTTTAGTTTTTGTTCTTTACTATTCTTATTCTTCCAGAGTGTACACTAGCACTACACAGTAGCCAGGAAAGCCCTGGCCTTGTTGTCAATGTCTCATAAATGGCTACACTGTGTGTTGTTGTTCACAGAGTTTCTGAAATTTAATAATTGAGGCCACCACACACTAAGTTCTATATTCTATTTGTTTGATTTGTGCTATGTTTGACTGATGTTCTGGCTTTTTTGCTTTTAGGTGCACAAAGACTGAGGAGGAGGTGTGTCTCTCATCATTGCCTGTTGCACTTCCAGACAGACATCCTGCTGCTGTACACACAACACAACGTGACGTGTGACCTGACCAGACATCTCTGCAACTGAGTGCTGCTGACATCTGAAGAAGATGGGCCCAAAGAAAGCAGGTACCAGGTCCTCCAGTACCAAGAAAGTTGCTATTGAGAAGAAGAAGGAACAGAAGAAGCAAGTGACACTGAAGTCTGGTGTGCCGGCCAATACCTTTTTGGGAAAAAAATTGCGCCTGCAGCAGCGGTGTCCGGGGGCAAGCTGGGGGCAGCACCTCCGCATCAGTGGACCCAACCCACCAACCCAGGCCCAAGCACATGAGTGGGGAAGAGGTAGCCAGCCTAATGGTGGAAAGCAGTGATGCTGAGCCGGAGATAAACTTATCGCTATCTCAAAGTAGTACCCAATCAACGCAGGAGGAAACACAGCAGATAAGTGGTCAACAACAACAGCCGCAACCACCGCCCGCAATAGTAGTTGTTGTTCCTCCTGAAGTAGGGGCAGTTCAGGAAATTGAGCCTCATGCAGAGGTAGAAGAAGAAGCCACTCATTCAGAAGATCCATTGTCTTCCAAATCCCCAGCAAGGAAAAGGAGGGGTAGTCCATCAAGTTCTTCGCCAAGCCCCCTTCTGATGATCTAGATGCCACTTGGAAGCCACAAACTGAGTCTGAGAGGGAGCCACGTTCCAAGACCAAGCTAGGGAAAAGGAAGGTTCCAGAAAGCCTTACACATATGGAGGTCGATGTAGAACAGCAAGATGATGATGATGATGACGACGAGCCAGTCATCACGAACATCACTCCCGGCCCCGAGGAGATGGAGACCAACATTCTTACTCTATCCAAAATCGCTGCGAGGGATGTAGCACGCATACCTCCACAGGTAACACCAACACGACCTACAGCTTCCATATTTGCATTAGCAAAGGCCCGGCAGCGACCTACATCCAGCACAACCACCACCTCTGTAGGAGTAGGTAGTGGTACAGCAGCACAGAGTCAAATTCAACACACACCCTACAGATCATCCGGCATTGGAAGTGGCACCTCCAGCAGGAGGCCAAAGTTAAGCTCCCCAGTTTGGGACTTCTTTACGGTTAGCGAAAAGGAGGAGAACATTGCTATATGCTCCATTTGTAATACCTCTGTTAGTCGTGGTAAGCTTGGTACAAACTATGGTACCGGAGGCCAAATGACCCATCTGAAAAAACACCACTTGATCAGCTGGGAGGACCACCTTCGCGACAGAAAAAAACTGCAACCATTGGTGTTGGTGGGGATAAAGGAGTAGAAGAAGAAGATCCGATCACGGTGGAAGAGGAAGGACAGGGAGACATTCTCTCTGGTAGTGGTACACAAGGTGTCCCTGACCCCAGCAGTGCAGTCTTAACGTTGCACACATCTTCAGCAACATCTCAGTGGCACAAGAGTAAGAGTCAGCCGGAGACACCAAGAAGTACCAGGTCCGCACTACCAAAAAGTGCGTTGAGCCTAAGAGAAAGGAAAACCATGCAGCCTACCATTATCAGCATGTTTGGGGGTGAGGGGCAGTACGAACGCAACCACCCAATAGCACGTTTGTACAATGCGAAGCTGGCTAAAATGTTAGCACTGGACCTTCTCCCTTTTTCTTTTGTTGAAGGGTTGGGTTTTGTGGAATTTGTGTCAACCATCTGCCCAAAATGGCATGTTCCCAGCCGCTACTATTTTGCCAGAGTTGCAGTTCCAGCACTACATCACGACGTGCTGGAATTGCTAGGAAAGGCCTTGAAGCAGAGTGCTGTTCACAGTATCCACCTGACTACAGACATGTGGACCAGTTGCCAAGCCACAGATTACATGTGCATCACTGCACACTGGATCAGTTTTGTGGGTGTTAGAGAACAGCTATCTGCTGGTGTTGATACTGCAGAGATTTTTCATGCCACTCGCAAACATGCAACTGTAGCCATGTTTGCCATGGAGAAATCTCATACTGCTGCAAACATTTTGGAAGAGTTTAACACCAAGGTCTTTGAGTGGCTGCGCCCAAGAGGGCTTACGATTGGTTTTGTTGCCACGGACAACGGCAGTAATGTAGTTTTGGCCATGCGCAATGGTGGCTATTTCAGGGTCCCGTGTTTGGCACACTGCATTAACATTGTTGTTCAAGACTTTTTGAAAAATGAATCAAAAGTCAGCAACTTACTGGTCACCTGCAGAAGAATATGCACACATTTCAGCCATTCTTTTAAAGCCCGGAAGCAGCTGAGGGTCATTCAACGTGAGCATAAACAGCCAGTCAAAGCGCTCATCCAGGAGGTGCCAACACGTTGGAACTCAACTTATTACATGCTTGATCGTCTGTTTGAACTGTACATACCACTCAATGCTTATGTCATGCAAAGATTAGGGGAACCTACTGTGAGAGGCATGACCGTTGAGATGGCTCAATGGGACCTCATTAAATGCCTGACTGAGATGCTACTTCCTTTTGAGATCTTCACACGTGAAGTCAGCAGGGAGGACTGTACTATGGGCCAAGCTATCCCATTGTTGCACATGCTAGAGCAACAGCTGAAGGATGTGTCTGAAACGTACGCAGGTGTGGATGACAAACAAGACGCATATCATTTGGCGGAGACCTTAGCCGCTCGCTTATCGGAAAATACAAGGATTAAAAATAAAATTTTGTCACAACCACATTACATTAGTGCCACAATTTTGGATCCACGGTACAAAGTATTTCTGAACAGCAAGGCAGTAATTCCTTTTCGGAAGTGGATGTTGCCAACTACAAAACTTTGATAGCTAAGGAAGCCACTATTTTCGAAAGCGAACGGCTGTTAATTACAGGCCCCCCACCCCAGGCCATAACCAGTACTACAGAGCATCCAGAGTCAAGTTCTACTTCGGAGCCTGAGGGCAGTGCATTTGCCTCCCAGCAGTCACCTACACCAACAATAACATCAAGAACAGGATCATCCACAGCACAATGTGCAACTGATTGGTTTCTACAGCAGGGGTATGGTAAGTCCAGTGCTGATGCAAAGGCAAAACAGCCCGAGCACATCAGAGCACCCCTGAACATTGAGTGGATGTTCCAGGCCTATCTGGATGACCCAACAGAGGTCTTCATGGATCGAAACCCATTGGTGTATTGGTATGGGAAAAGAAGCCAATGGACAGTGCTCAGCAGGCTGGCGATAAAGTATCTGGCTTCCCCTATCGCAAGTGTCTCTTCTGAGCGTGTTTTCAGTGCTGCTGGTGCCATTGTAACTTCGAAAAGGACCAGTCTCTCGGCCCAAAGCGTGGAGAGGTTAACCATGATCAAAATGAATCAGCACTTTATACCACCGGATTACAAAATACGTGAATCACAGCAGGAAGAGGAGAGCGACTTGGATGACGTAAATAGTGCGTTACAGGACCTACTTCTGTCCGAACCACCAGAGTTTGAGGACGAGCTCCTCTTCCCTGACAACTAGGCTTTCAAATTGTTGCTTTCTTCCTTCCTTTATGTGTCTGTGTATCTGTCTTTCTGGTTCAAATCAAATCACAACAAAACCATCACCACCGTCTTCTCTTTTTATTTCCCTATTGGAGTTGCACGTCTGTGCATTTAACTGTCCACTCTTCAGAGTCCTGCTTCATCTTCCTGTCTCGCACAAGTACATTTCCATCAAGCCAGACATTAGTACAAGAAATGTTGCCTTTACCAGTCCCGCCTCCATTAGAAGTGAAACGTGACTACTATAGCTATCCTCCGTTTTGTTTTCGAGCCGAAACTCATCAGTGTCCGAAGGCTACAGCCTCAGCAGGCATCCAAAGGTCCTCACTGTCAGGACAGAAGGTACTTGGCAGAGAAAGACAAGAGACTCTTCGAAGAAACTTGCTGACATTTGTGCTAACTCAAATGACCAGCAATGAGCGCTACACAGGCCGCGGCCCATCATCACAGTGCTGACCATGGGAAGCAACTTAAACTGTGACAAAGTGCCACAGATGAATAAGACGAAAACCGAAACAGCGCCTAACACTCAAAATGAATGTGGACTGGAGTAATGATGAGGCCACTGCCCCGTAAAAAAAAAAAAAAAATGTCAGAACTAGGCATCTGATGATCTGACAGCCAAAGAGAAGAGCAAGACAGGTAATGATGGAATGCATTGGATGCTTGCAGACTCTGAGCGATTGCTGTTGTTTGTTGTTGATGTTGTGCATGAAGTCGAACTCTACTCTACTAGTTAATCTACAAAGTGACTCAAGTAAGTCAGTGACAGTCAATGTTTCCCTTCTTGTTGTTTAATAACCAAATTGTACTCCTACTACTGCAGGTGCAGGCCAATATCTGTTGCAATTTTTTAATATGGAATATGGACTTAATCGGAGTCAATACAGACTGAGTTGTAGTTGGACAACACGTACCACACCATGATGATGACCATACTATCTTTTTGCGCGCAGTCATTCAGTTGGATCGGAGATGATTCAAGGACTAACTGCATTTCATGAAGTGGCATAAGGTAAACATAAACACAAGAATTCAACAAGAAAGTAGTAAACACAGCAGACCTACATGTCCATGTAGTGGTGTAGTCGAGTGTAGTGATGACTGACAGCGGCGCATTGATTTTGTCACTTAATTAGGAAAATGCTAAGTTGCTGTGTATGCCTTTTGTCTGGCTATGTCAAAAATTAAGGTAAATGGAGGTTGGGTCACGGGCTGGTGCTGTGGTGGGCCTGTTCTGTCCTGTTGTTGTTGTAGCTTAATGCTGTAAACAGAATCTACACGATATATCCAAGCCGCCTCACTCTGAAAGTGTTCTCTCTTCTCTTCTTGGACTCCACCGTAAATGATGTTTTTTTTATTCATTGATTTCTCAATACCCCTTTTGTTTTTCCATCTAGACGTTACAGGCCGGCCTTTACCCTGTGCTTGCTATACTGGGAGACACAACTCACATTTACCTTACCAATCGGCATCAGGAAGGCCACCAAGATTGATGTGCGGAGCGTCCATGGAAGATAGGACCAAGAGGAAGGACGAGATTCAACTCCACAATTTTAGCATGATAATACAGTAACTTTAGTATCATTCATCATTCATCTTTTAATTAATTTGAATCCTTTTTTCTCTGCAATCATTAGGACTGTGTGTTGTGTGTTTGTTTGCTAATTGATCCCTACAAATGTTTTTTAATTGTCTTTGCTATCTTTACAAGTAAGCCCAGTACAACATGGAATTTGGGTCTCTGAGGGCATATTACAGGCAAGGCAAATTGCATAGAATATACTGGTGCCCTGTACTGTCTAATTGTCTAGTAGGAGTTATTAAGTACTACTCATTAACCATCAAGTTATCTAATCTTCATCATCATTAACGCATGCATTTCCCTTTTCTCCCTTTATTGATTTTTTGGATAAGATCATGGTCGTCTGCCAAGATTGCGCTTTGCTTTTGTTGTCCATGCGTACTGTTTTTCATTTTCAAACCTTTCCCCAAACCCCCCTTCCCATCCATTCATCAAACCCTAACCCTCTTCCCCCGGGCTGTGATTTATATTGAGGTGTGATGTGACTACATAAAATGTACACCAATTGATCACACGCTTGCTGGGGCAGATGTGGTGAAAGCAACACTAATTCAATTGCAAGGCAGGGCGAGGAGCTTCTTCTGCTTGCCCACCCATGCTCAGTCTATGTGCAAGCCGTCACCGGCTAATAGTAGTACATCATAATTAATTGCCGTCATTGATTGGATTAATCATCAAACTCCTACCACACAGCAGTAAAGGTTACGAATTACGATTGTGTTAAGTTAAGTGACTCACTCGACAGCACAACTACAGTTTATAACTTCTTGTACTAGGCTGTCCCCGCCACCATTATGTTTAATTTGACTTTAGCAGTTGCAACTGCAATATTGTTTGTTTGGCAGTCGTCTTCTGTACTGTATTTTACTTCGTTCGACTACTCCTCCCACAGTTTTTCTCAGGCAAGTGACTGTCTCTTTTTTATTTTTTAGCAAATGCTACTGCCAGTGTCTACTCTACTACTACCACCACAACCATGGCATCTTCTACATTCTCTATGGAAACCATGCAGCCATTGCTGTGCCGAACGTAGTCATCAGCAATCACAGGTAAGATAAGTTTGGTGGGAGGTAGAATACTAGTAGGACAAATAACTCAGTGAGGGGTACCGCATCTATCTGTTTGTTATACATCATCGGCAGATTATTTAAATCAAACACTGGCTGCGGCCCTGCAGCAGCAAGGAAACCAATGTGACGTTAATTCGTAAAACAGTAACCCCCCACAAAACATTAACATTGTATGTTTAAGTATAAATATAATTTATTACCCTAACAAAAATAAACTATCCCACACCTGACCCACCCCTCTCCCTAACCCCAACCAATGTCCAAAACGAAAAAAGTCCAAAGAATGTCCCGAAACCCCAACGCCCAATTCCCACCCACCAAAACAAGGAATAAAAAGGGGCAAAGCAACAGGGTCCTCGATGTTATAATCGGCGGGCTTTGAGGTGTTTGTCCACCAGGATTTTCACCCGCTCCTCCATTTGCTCCTCTTGCCGTGCCATCCGGAGGAGAATCTTCCTGCGGAATGCCCTGCAGTGGCATCCACAATGGGGGACAGCAGTGCTGGCTGCTAGTGAATTGCGGCGGGCGGCTACCAGACCGCGGCGCCGTACCGCTGGAGTTGGGGCCTGGCTGGGGCCCGGGGCATCGGACGAGGCTGCAGCTGCTGCCGCCTCCTCCTCCTCCTCCGCCTGAGCCACCAGCCGCCGGTACTCCTGGCATATGGCCTCCAGTTTCCGGCGCCGGGCCCTGACTGCCAACTCCTTCCGCGATGGTTTGTCTTGGGAAAAGAAAGAAAAAAAATATTGTTGTAACCAGTACTCTTACCTAAGCAGTAACACAAAATTAATTCAACACATAATGGCACAGTAGCACTAGCAAGAAGCACAGTACATAACATTTGTGGTAATAATCTATCTATCCTCCCACTTCCTCGGCCTCTAACATTTGTGGGAGTTTCAGGCATTATACTAGCACTATGGACTCCAACCAGTACACAGTACACCAGTGTTCTTCTTATCTCTAGTTTAGCGAAATGACATAACCTGGTTGTAGCCGGCATTGCCAGCTCGGTCATCTATGCTTGAACCCAAGACAAACATACGAGTCATGACGCAGAGTCACATTAGTTTGATTTACTACTGTTTGCAGGTGGGGAAGCTCGTATTTTTCTATTACGGGTGGCACTGGCCATACTCTCTCTGTTACATGGAGGGCAATTGCTCAATTTCACAGTGCCTTGGCTACTACAAAAAGGCAGATTATATATCTGATCCAATGATCGTTGCTTTTATATGGGACAACGACATAAGGTCAGTAGCGGTCGGTGGTGGGACTCGGGGAGTTCGGCCGGGTGGTGACGTGGGTAGGGGCAGGATGGGGGTAGTAAACTATGGATTACGGCCAATTACAGGTAAGTAAACATATAAATAAATGAAACTAATTTTGTTGCGCACACTGCATCGCATTTGGCGGTGCAGTGCGCACAATGAAATTCACTTTATTTATTTGTATGTTACAGTAAAGTTACCTGTATTTGCCCGCGTAATACATTGTTTACTACTACCCCCACCCTGCCCCTCCCCACATCGGCTTTGCTACGCTGGCGCGGTTTCTTTAACATTCCCTAAAACTGTGCATCCCGTGACAGTCTCCACCTATGCTGTCTATGATGAATACATACAGGCATCCATCCATTCTAAGTAAATGTCAATCATTCTTCTTAATCTCTCCACAAACGTTACTTTGTTTCACCAACAACAACGCATGCGTCCACTCACTCCGTTGCTTGCCTTGGCTTTGAGTTTCACCCAAACACCGCTGATGATTCTTGCTATCCACAGTATCCACCCATACTGTGTCGCCCACCCAGGCAGGCATCCATTCTTCTTTCACCTCCCACCCATCCTTCAACAACACATGCATCTGATTCCTATCAGCCACCTATCCATGCTTCCAACGTATCCTTCTCTGCCAGTCGTCATATTAAATCTCGCCCGCCCTTCCTCCTTCCACCCTTCTTTCCCTTTTTGTTCAACACATCCATCAAGGTCATCTGATCTGACTTTTAGTCTCCTCCATAAAACTTTCACAGCTGAGTTGGAGTCAGATATAAGAGGCCATTGGTTAATGAAGTCACGCTGGTAATGCTATTGCTACTGCATTGCTCATGCTAAGTAAAGGGTGTCTTCTTTATTAACCGTTGTATAATGTTCACTACAACTTCATACCTAATAAGTCTCAACAACAGTACAGTGAGTGAAGTCCACTCCACATACCCTTCCAGCTAGTGCAATGTCAATAAGTCATGAATATAACTTACCACCGCCCGCCACTGCTGCTGGCTCACCCCTGTATCTCCTGCAGGTGCTGCATCTCCTGCCCCCTCCGGAATGGCCGCAACGCCATCGCCGCTGGCCCCACCGGCACTGGTGGTCGGTAGTACGCCTAGAAAAAACATGACACATTTTTAGATGCCTGTACACCTCCCCCTATTTATTCTTTTTCACTAGCAAGATTGAAAAAAAAGTTAATACATACATATTATTATTATAAATCACATTCAATAGTCCAAATCGGGTACTAGAGTACAGTCAGTAGACAGACACTAGTAGTGTTATTATGGTCCCTAGGGTCATTATTATACTATACTCTACTCTTTGCAAAGTTAGCCTGAGCCATGCAACCATTTTTCGCTTCATGTCTTTTGCGCATGTTACCTCGTAGCTTGTTGTGCAGTAACAGTAAGACGCCTTTTGAGCCCACATGAGCACATACAGCTACTGTCTGAGCGTTGCGTACAAGAGGTCGAAAAACAAGCCACTTTGTTATGGAGTTCGGTTAGTCCGTATTACTTAGCCATAGGTAACATGTTACACTTTTTTGGCAGGACTGACAAATGCTTGCATTAACACGCACCATTTTTCTCAGGCAGAGGATTCCCTTCTACGAACCAGAGATTTGCAGAGCTTATGAATGATGCATGTAACCAGTAATTCTACGTCCTACGGTGAGGAGTCGCCCAGAATTCACACAGATCTTTTGTCTTATATCATCATGCACTTGTTGCAACAATTTTTATTGTTTTAATCTTATGCATTTTGCTGTTGGAGCTGGCTGGAGTACACTGAATTTTATAGAACAACAACATACAGAGGTTGTTATTTGAAAATAAACCTTTTGAACTTACACATAGACTCTGTGGTATTTGGTGTGGTGGTGGTACTTGACTTACGAGTGAGTGAGCGAAAGGGTGTTATGTTCTGGGTTGTGGAATCATAATCATTGGGTATCTTCGGGTGGGGGTTCGGGGACCTAATGAGACACTAGCTAGTCGTTCAGGGGATTGTGGGTTCACTTCTGACTGAGGTGTGAGGAACGTCCAAGTTCCAAACTCGCATCACCAACATCCTATTTCATTGTGCATAGTTCTGCATGGGGCTGTGCAGAATCCAAGTAGTATGTACTATATCCTATCAAAAATAGTCAAATATCTGGTTGTGCATTTTGTTTGTGGTAATTGTCAAAGCCTCAAGATTAAGAAGTCTAGAAGAGGACAACCGAACGGACTGGACTCAGTGGCTAGAGCTATTAGTATTGGTCAATCTGAGTTTTATTCAAAACCGTACAATAAAGAGTGGCAATGCAAACTGGGCAAGCTTAGCGACAGACTAATAGTAGTAGTACAGAGTACAGACATTCATAGCAGAGGCAGTTAGAACTTAGAGGCAGGGATAACCAGAATTTAGAAACAGATAGTCAAGTCAAGATCAAAGAATCTTTTGTAAAAAATATAATTAGGGAGTGGAGCCAGAATTAATAGTTCTGAAAAATAAGGTCCAGTAAAAGTTAGGGCAATATAATTGTTAATATAACCACTGGAGGACTTACTGGGACCAGCAGCAGGGCCCTCTGTAGAGGAGCGGTCCTCTGGTGGTTGTCCCGCCGACTCGGACCCCGTCTTCTTGCCCCTGGGTGCTGCAGATCAGTGATCATGTAAGATATAATAAAGAAAAAGAAAGACACAAACATTAATGATTGCTGTGAAACAAATAAATTATCTAAAAAAACGCTCAAAAAACGTTTTAGGAAACAAAAATTGCAATAAAATTGACCTATCTAATCCGATCGACTACTGGCTTGCGGGATTCACGGACAGTCTACTTATTTGGGAACACTAATTCAGTGTTCCATTCTGATTGATTCAAATAAAATCCAGAACACTAACTAAGCCTAAGTACCACCTGACCTAGCCCACCTATTCCAGGCGGGCCAATTGTTCATTAAGCCTGCATTTCCATTTTTTTTTCCATCAAAAATGCATAGATGAGAAGGAGGACACATGCATAAAGTCAGTGCATAATGCATACACCAAATTGTTGGTTGGTTGCGTCTGATGTTCTGCAGCTGACTGACACTGCTAAGCTAAGCTTACCAGTACCACTCACTAAACAAACTACAAAAGGTTCTACTAAGGACTGGGGTAAGCAGCACTCAGTGACAGAGGATGCGTCACGCAGACTGCTCAAAAATTATCAACTAATAGTAACTAAACCTAGTATCAAATCCATCCACCACTATTTGACAGGAGGACAAAGGAAGGACTACAGTCTCTCTAGCAATAGCATTACCTAACTGAAGTTCTCTAAAGTAAACTCTTACATAATAATGACAAGCGAGCGCAAAGTTGAAAAAAAGTAAGAGTACCGCCCAGCACCTGTGTCCTACAATCACAGAAGATTTTGAAACGTAATTTACCTGCAATGTAAGCAGCATTATTCTTGTTATTTGTAAAAAATGTATACACAAATCACAATACTTATACTACTATATATATTGGCTACTCACCAAGCCCCACGACCTCGACACCTAGCAGGTCCAACAGGTCCTGCTCCCGGTCAAGAATGTCTGACCACCGGTGGGCCAGCTGGTTATGGGTGCGCCGGACCGCGGAGCAGCGAAACACTGCCCGACGCACCTTCGCCCACCAGCGGTGACGCTCCTGGGTCGGGTAACCGGAGCCTGGCCTGCCGCCTGCTGCCAAGGTCAAGGGGAGGTGGCGCTGAATAAAAAAAACAAGGGTGGCCACCTCCTCCTCCGTAAACAGCTGGCGGGCTTGCACCCCTGCAGGGCGCAGTCTGCCGCAAGGCAGGCGGCGATTGGGCGCACGCGCCTTGCCCTTTGAGCCGCTGCTGCTACCCTTCGCCATGGTTCTGGGGTGGGAGGAGGTGAAAAAGAAAAGTTAGAAGGGAAAAATAAAGTTAGGGGAAGAAGTAGGAGCTTAAAGAAGAAAGTTATATAAAACAGTTGAAAAGTAAAAAAAGCACAGTAAAAAGTAGAAAAAAATGCAAAATATAGACTTAGGCAGAGAGAGAGATAGGTAAGAAATAAAGAAAAATTGAAAAACAGTGTAAAAAACTAAGGATTGCAAAGATTGAGGGAGGATAGAAAAGCAGGCCCAGAACCATAGCATAGAGTGGTAAAACAAGATGGCCGCGCCCATCACGACCGCATGGGTAAGTTCGCGCGATATTTCTCCCCGAGCACGCAAAAAACGTCGCGAACACGTACAACGCGTTCCCGAACATGGAATGCGCATCGCGAGCACGCTATACGCGACCCGGAACAGGAAATAAGGGATCGCGAACGGGCGGGACAAGTGAAAAACAAAATGGCCGCGCCCATAGGCGACCGCATGGGTAAGTTCGCGCCCCCGAGCACCCAAACAGCGTCCCGAACACGAACAACGCGTTCCCGAGCAAGAAAAACGCATCGCGAACGGGCGCGCCAAGCAGCTACGCATGCTCGCGAAGCTACGCGTAGCTCGCGTAGCGCTCCGACGTCTTCGCGTAGCAGCGCGACTACGCGAACTACGCCCAGGGTTACTTAAAAGTACTCATAGACATAAAGGAAATACTGTGGCATTTTGAACACGTGTGAATGAAAAACATTTCACAAAATGTATAAGCATGCTACTGACATCCCAAACGAAAAAAATGCAGCTGGTAAAATAAAATATGAAATGCCATAATGTTTCATAAATCACATAGTGTAGTGGATTAAACAACACATTGCATCATAGTGAATCACCAGGCTTCGCTACATTTGACTGTGGGTAATGCATGTAGAAACAGTTGTCCAGGATGATATTATCACCGGACTGTCGGGGAAGAAAATATATCTTATGCAAATTCAAACGGTGGCGCCAATCACTCTAGAAAACTAAGCCCTTTATGTAATAAAAAATCACACATTCAGATAGAAATGTATGCTACCGTGCTACGGCTATTTCACAAATGAAGAAACAGAGGCATTGTTAAGCTTGTCGCGCTACTTCAGATAAACATGAGGCCAACAGAATTTTAAATGTATAGACTGAACTACGGAAATTGGAGATGCCTTGCACCCAACTGAAATCGCTACTGTATCTATTTCGTACGCAAGGGGCCGGGAGCCTTGATGCCGGTAACAATTACACCGCGGAGTTAGGAGGAAACACAAAGTGTGTAATTTCTCCATGCAATGTCCGCCTCCCGGTGCACTTTCACATCCTCACAAGGACTTTCAATCCCATAATGCCCCTAGTCGGCCTAGCGAAAATCACACAGTCTTGGGCAATGATCTCAAAACCAGTCAACATATATAGTTCATAATGCAGGGGCCATGAGCAGTCAGCGAGATAAAACGAGCAATACACAGAGTCTCGTGACACAAGAATTGGTGAGAGAAAAGCCTCAATGCCTTAGATTGCATGTAGCAGTGAACTTGAAAAAATGGACAGGAACATGGGGTCGGAGGAGACCAATAAACAAAAGTTGCTAGTGCCGAAACATCCTCACCGCTTCCGCGTTGGCGTCCGCGGTGCCCAGTCACCAGAGGGCACCAGACTCCCGAGCAAGGCATTTCTGAACAGGGGAATATATATATTACCTACTGGCGGTCGCTAGTAGGTAGTTATAGTTACAACCTAGCTTTCATAGGAAGAGGTCATTTTCAGGTACCTATATCTTTGGCGTCATTTGATGAATCTCCATGAAACTTTCCTCCAAAAATTGCCCTGTACTTCAGATGGAGTCTGGAAAGTTTTGGGGTGATCCGTGAAGCGGGGGCGAGAACGAAAAGGGGAGTCCCAAAATGTGTTTTCCCTATGTTAATTCCCATAGGACCTTTGAACAAGACTACAGCTCAAAGCGCAGGACGGAATTCCACTAATGTGGCAGGAAGCTAGATCTTGGTATGCAGATCGTGCTTTTTGTGATTTGGTGTAAATCTGTTCAGTAGTTTGGGAGATATTAAGTGGAAAACCAATTTGTGTATCTGGGGACGTGGATAATTTGCGGATCTACCCTCGAATTATCCGCAAATCTGCAGGTGAAAGGAAGGCCCTGATTGGTTGGACCCAGCTTGAAAGAAAATTTGTGTGCACTATTTTGTTTCCTCGCATTGGCTAAGTGAGGTGAAAATACACTGTAAAAAAGATAGAAGGGGGCAGGATACTGGTATCCTGAACCCAGAGGACGCATAGAGGGCTCCCTGAGGGACCCTTATGACCCTAAAATTGCGTTTTGTTTTTTAATTGCCGCCATTTATTATCAGTGGATCTTCTGAAAACTTTTTACCCAGCAGAAAATAAACACTGAAATTTACTGATAAAACCACAGGTTACAGGTGTTATAGTTGCACTGACTTTTTACCCATATGAAACCATAGAAATTCAGCAGTTATAGTTATACTTATAGCTATACTCATCTGAAGAAGTTTCCCTGCAGCTTCCTGAAAGTAACTCCGGTGCACCCCAGCTGGTGTTGCATCTTGACCCTTGACATCCCTACCTAATCTCCGTCATTCATTGATCCCCGTCCATACCCAGATCAGCACAAACAAAATTGTCCTGAAGATTACCTCAACTTACTACAGGTCGAAACGCCATTGACCTCCCAGCGCAACTCTGGGCTCAATTCTCTGGTTCACAAAAGGGTCAATACTTTGTAATTAATTTCTGTGAATAATTACCCGTGAACCAAAAAGTACCTTGTAAATAATGTCACCATTGTCCACCCTGCACCCCTCTTCGCGGTGTCACTTGTCACTTGAGCCGTCCACCTTGTCCACTAATGTGCACAAGTTTTTTTCGGGTTACACCCACATCTATTGTAAACAGTGCTGATACTGTTTTTTTCTATACATGTTCAAAATATAGAATGCTCCTTGCATCTCTCTAAAACCCTTTAAGTCTCCCTGTTTTTTCTTTTTGAAACTATATGTGCATGTTTTATTAACAGCCTATCGAATATTACCTGTTGAGACATTGTTTCGGTTACATACATTCATCACCCAGGTCTCAACTGGGTATACGGTTGTACTCCTGTTGTCTGGTTCCTATTAAGTAACTTAAGGCAATGAGTCATAGGGGCATATTCACAAGAACGTGTGATAACCACCGCAAGTTTAGCTTAACGCAACTTCTCACATCGCAGACCATCGCGGGAAAACCACGACAAGTTAACGTAGCATTCTCAATCTGGCGTCACCATGCGATAGTCCCACGATAACGCGTCAAATTACCGCGTTAAAAACAACGCGACGCCGAAAAAAATTAGAAACACCAACGCGAATAAAGTTGCGTTGAGGCCAACCACGAAAATAAAACCAGCGACAGGCCTGCAATTCCCACGCGTCTGGCGGGAAAATGCACCATAAAAGCTGAACAAGAAAAACACACCATAAACAAATCAAACTGCGCAGCAACATGGATGCACCCGGAACCAGTGCCCAGGTCAACGCGAACCCCACAAGCCACACAGACCACCAGCAAGGAACTTCGGGGTCGGGGAAGGCCAAGGAGAAGAGGAAGAGGAAGACGGGGTACAGTCCGCAGGAAAACCCGATCGTCGTCACGGAGGTGACAGAGCACCAACAACAACTGTCCGTCACCACCACCGTGTCATTGGCAATACAGACGGAAAAATGCCATCCCATCGTGAATGCAGTCGGAGTGCCGAGGAGGCCAAGATGCGCTGGCACCATGTCAAAAGCCAAACCAAGCAGAAACCCGCTGCCAACAGGAAGGTGGCAACGTCGAATGGAGGTGGAAGTCCTGCGCCACAGGAGGAGCTGGAGCAAATGGTGGCCACAGTCATTACTGTGGAGACGGTGCAAGGAGTCTGGAGTCCGGACCCTGCTCGTGCTTGTGACCTGCCACAACAACAACAGGGTGAGTAACGAACAGGGACTGGGGGGACGGGCACAATGGCACACATGAACAACCATGTGTAGCACTCCGCACACCCACAACGACCCTGGGTCATGTCCCTGATCCCCGTGGCACACTGCAGCACACAAACAAACATCAAGTAGGCCCCCATACACCATGTGCCCGAAGGGGTCCCACCCCACACAACACCAATTCCACAACACACACATGCACCAGTGCAAAACACAGCAAAGATGCGTATGCGAGAGCCACACTGACAACGCAAGTGACACCACAATACGAGCAGCATGGCCGGAGTACAATCACCATGACACTGTGCACGCCACGAGACTGAGGTGGCTGATTGAGGACCACATCTGGAAGGAGCAGGCCACACTCTGACACATCCACGTGCACAAACAACCACTGACTTCAACAATACATCTGCAGACAAACAATGCACAAGAGTACAAAAACCTTCCAAGAGCACAAATGAGCCAAGTCGCCAACATCACAGCACCTCAAAAGCACAAAAGCCAAAGGCACACAGCCTCCAAGGGATAAGGGGCAGCAAAATCACAGCTGCAGGTGCGACTCTCACACAATGCAGCACACACACATAGCAAGTTACAGCACATCCACATGGACGACAATGTGGGATACAGTGCAACACTTACACTGCAGAACAGAGGACACAACTGGGTCCGCCTGTGCGTAGAAAATGGCCAATCACATCTGACATAGCAGGAAACTGTGAGATGAAAATGCACGTGTACAACATCACCCACCTCATGTAGTCCAAATGTCCACTATCACGCATCAAATAGTCCGCCCCTCCCAAACAGTCACAATGTACATTGTCATGCAGTCTGTATGTAAACTCGAACAATGCGTCAACATACATGCCAACACAATGTCAACAAGCATCTCCCCTTCACATTGCAGAGGGACAAACAACACCTCCAGCAGAGCAGACCTGACAACCCATCAGTGATGCTGAAGAGGACCTCCACACTTCCGACACCGACGCCCCACAACAGTCCATGGACATCCCAGGCAATAGAGCTCCAGGAGCTGGGCAGCACCGCTGCATCGAGGATACACCACCCCCTGCACGGACAACACAGCTGGACGCACCCACCACCCCGGCTGGCTCCCAGCAGCCCACCTAAGCACACATCCCATTCCAAGGCCAGCTGTCAGACTGCCAGAAGGGGCTGGCCGAACAGGTGCTGGTGGGGTACTACCTCAAGGAAGACGAACTAGACCACATACGTGGGTGTCCAAGTCCCATCAGGGACCACCTACACTCCCCAACGGAGACCCACACTGTGACAGAGACACATGCCTTTGCACATTTCCAGTACTGAACCACACCCAGAGCCACAGGATAATCATCCACACCCCCACCCTGGACTGGCATACGCCGGCCCAGATGACTCCTCTTACGTATTGAGTGGGGGACGACAAAGCTACATGTGCAATGTCTCACCCGCTGCCTGCGGTGACAGGGATGCGTCCTCTGTACATGGCACAATGTAATGTTGTAGGGCCCGGGGCCCTAATGCATACATCATGAGCACACGGACACACTCAGATAGTTCGTTGAAATGGCTACGGGCACGTGCGCTCGACACCTTTATTGGCATGGTCACATGTACAGTGACGCATGTGCTGGATGTGTGTGGGGTGAGTGTAAGCCAGCCCTCATGGAGTAGTTGATGCTGGCAACAACTTGAACAGTGATCACAATAAAAGTGGAAACAGAAAACACCAGCATAACCGAAACAACTGTGAAGCATCATGGTGGTAGCCGGAGAAAGTACAGTGTGCACCCAACATGCAAGCAGAATGGTCCATGATTTGTGGTGCATTGAGTCAGTGGCACCTGAAGAGCTGAGCAGGGTATCAAGCTGATGATGGCACCCACGACAGGTGTGAGCAACTCTGATAGTCCGGCAGTAAGACACTTCCGACTCTGGCACCTGTTGTTTGGAGTTGGTCCTGGCGGTGGTGGCGTGTGCATCCTGCGGTGATGCGACATCCGGGCAGGTCAGGATTCGATTTGATGTGTGAGCCCAGGTGGACTGCAGTTGAGGCCGGAGGCAGCGGACAGCGCATGGCCACAGACACATGGCCTTGATGACCCCCAGTCCATCGACCCAGAGGCCATCCAATATGCTATCAGTCAGGGGTCATGACTTGAGCTGCACAGAGTTAGTGGCCCCGGATGCACTGCAGCCGGCACAGGCACACCGCCACGGGACGGTGACTTGCGGTGCAGTGAGATAGGACCACGCAATGTGAGCGGGTCCTCGTCGATGTCGAAGGTGAATGTAGCAGAGGTTTGCGGGGGACAGTGGAAGGTGTCCTCCAGGGCATGATGCAGAGGGCAGAAGCCAGCCGGAAGCGGCAAATGGAGGAGTGGAATGCTACAGCCTCGTTTTTGCCACAAAGTCAGTATCACCAACATGATGATGAAGACAACCCCCAGTCCATAGACTCAGTCGCCACCAAAGTTCAACCAGAAAGTGTCCATGGGTGTCGGGGAACAGACTTAGTGGCACCGGAGCTGAAAGGGGATGCAGTCTGCGATGAGGCCAGTACAATGATATCAAGTCTGCCATAAATGAATCATGACTGAATTCCCAATGTGTGACCTACTCGACCGCAGTGTAGGCTGAAGGCGTAGTCATCAAGGGCCCACAGACACGTGTGGTTGGGATGCCATGCACATACTTTGTGTCACCACATCGAAGGGAGTATAGTGATTTAAACTCAGCATTGATATGTGTACTCGGCCATTGTGTAATCAAGACTCAGTTCCAGATGTGTGACCTACTTGACCGCAGTGTAGGCCCGAGGCAGCGGTCAGCAGGGGCCCACAGCCACATGTCGTTGGCCCGCGATGCACAAAGTTAGTGACACCAGAGCAGTTGTCGGCAGTGTTCGATCACCTCCGTAACGATGATCCTTTTCTCCTCCGGACTGAACCGCGTCTTCCTCTTACTCGTCTCCTTGCGTACATTGATATGAACTCCGCCATGCAGAAAACAAGACTCAGTTCCACATGTGTGACCCACTCGACCGCAGTGTAGGGCGAAGGCAGTAGTCATCAAGGGACCACAGACAGGTGTAGTTCGAATGCTATGCACAGAGTTGGTGGCACCACAGCGAAGGGAGTACAGTGATATAAACTCAGCCATAAGGTGTGCACTCTGCCATTGCATGATCAAGACTCAGTTCCAAATGTGTGACCTACTTGACCGTAGTGTAGGCCGGAGGCAGCGGTGGAGTACGTTAATGAGAAAGGAGTAAAGCGGGCCTGTGTCGCGGAGGCCGTGATGGTCTGAGGAGGCTGCCAAGGTCGCGGGCTTCGGGCTTGGAGCTTGCTCCGGCACATGGTGGGCCCTCTTCGACACACACCGGTGTCGGCAGGTGAGCAATGAGGCCTGGTTGCGCAGGGCGGACATGACGGGTTCGGGGACCAGCGCCCCAGGGTGCAGCTGGCGCACAGGATCGCAGGCCACACCGCTCACGGCGACGGCGTCGGCCTCGTGGCGGGGTGGGAGGCGCCGCCCTGGCAGACACGTTGGGCATTCCGGAAGAGAACCACGCCCAGAGCTACGTGCTTTTTATTCACACCCCTACGCTGGCCTGGTGTCCTCCGGGCCAGCCCACTCCGCACACGCTTACAGGGGGGGACGTCACAAGCTACATTTCCGTGATCTTCCCCACTGGCTGGGGTGACATGGTTGCGTCCACTGTCCACTACACTCCAAACACCAGCAGTGCATGTAGACATGGCTATGTCTGTGGTCAGCATACTGCAGTCTGTCCAGCACATCTCCGCCACACATGGCATTTCCTCCGGAGTTTGCATTCCGTTAAAAACACAGAATTCAAGCAAAAACTCCATCCCTCCGCGTAGTGGAATCAGCTACTAAACTGCACCCACAAATGCTTTGATAAAGCAACTTTACATGCTAAAAAGCATATAACGATTCACAAAAGTGAACTTTGAAGGTGATGATTTTGGGATCCCCCCTAACCGAGGGGGAGGACCAAGCAGATGCCTTGAACACAAAGAGCACATCATGCTGAACGATTCAGTGGTGGTCCCATCCTGTTAGGACCACCCCAAGCACAGTTATGGGCAAAAATACAATCCCAACCAAAGGCTCTGCAAAGCATTATGGGATGAGATTAGCAGTGGGCAGTGAATATTATAGTATCCAATATCAAAATAATTCTACAAAGAGCTGCAGTTCAACTCGTCGTTACTAGGGGCCCGATTCACAGAACTAACTTACGTCAAAATCCTAAACTTACAACAATTTTGGTATTCACAGAATGAACTTACACATTTGGGTATTCACAGAATGAACTTACACATTTGGGTATTCACAGAATGAACTTACAACAATTTTGGTATTCACAGAATGAACTTACACATTTGGGTATTCACAGAATGAACTTACACATTTGGGTATTCACAGAATGAACTTACACATTTGGGTATTCACAGAATGAACTTACACATTTGGGTATTCACAGAATGAACTTACTACCATTTTGGTATTCACAGAAGGCACTTACACATTTTGTGTAACTTACACATTTTGTGTAACTTACTCATTTTGTGTAACTTACTCATTTTGTGTAACTTACACATTTTGGTATTCACAGAAGGCACTTACTCATTGATGAGTAAGTGCCTTCTGTGAATACCAAAATGAGTAAGTTCATTCTGTGAATACCAAAATGGTAGTAAGTTCATTCTGTGAATACCCAAATGTGTAAGTTCATTCTGTGAATACCCAAATGTGTAAGTTCATTCTGTGAATACCCAAATGTGTAAGTTCATTCTGTGAATACCCAAATGTGTAAATTCATTCTGTGAATACCAAAATTGTTGTAAGTTCATTCTGTGAATACCCAAATGTGTAAGTTCATTCTGTGAATACCCAAATGTGTAAGTTCATTCTGTGAATACCAAAATTGTTGTAAGTTTAGGATTTTGACGTAAGTTAGTTCTGTGAATCAGGCCCTAGGTGTCCCTCACGAGTCAAATGCAAAAGCATTGAAATTATTACATCAAGCTGCAGTTCCACTAGTCGTTACTACATGTCCCTCACGAGTCAAATGCAAAAGCATTGAAACCCTTTCAATAGATATTATTGGCAACGCGTTTCGATCAAACAATCTTCTTCACAAGCCAAAATTTCACCGTTAGTGATCACCATTTAAAGTGTATATACAACATGGAAAACGGACCATAATGATTCAGTTACCACGTATAAACATAGAAAACATACTATGCGTGTTGTTTCCGGTTTCTCATTCAAAAAGAAAGACTTTCTGCCGGAATGAAGTTACAATACCGGTCTGGGATTTAACGCTATCAAAACAACAGTGATTTTTTTAAAAATTATTTCAAGATGATTTCATCTGCTTCAGATAAAATATATATATATATATAAATATATATATATATATATATATATATATATTCAGCCACTAAATCATGCGACTGTAAGAAAATATTAGAAAAACACACAAAAACATACCGAGTGGCACATGACAATTACTAAGTTTTAGTAAAACACATTTTACAGTCTCGTTTGCTTTGCGCTAAACCCCGTAATTCTATAGCGTTATTTTATTTTATTCACGCCCTGTGGCAGGACTCCGTGATGGCCAAGTGGCCTTTTCTTGACTAAGTAGAGTTTCAGCCTAGATATAAACGAAACCACAGTTCAACACTAATTCTGGTCCTAAAAAATAAAAAAACAAGAAGAAAAGAAAGAACGGGTTATCCTTATTGGAGATAAGGAGACCCTTGTGTATCCCAAAAAAATACCCTTAAACAAAGATGTACTAAGCTCAAAATTGAAGGGGGGGTCCTGTTGGGGAGGGATGGCTACGCATTAGGTGGGAGGTGAGACGGAGATGAAAAAATAAAATTAAAACGCCAAAAAGGGAAGAGAACAAGGGAAACAGGATGACTGGGCCTCAGACGCAATGTTATCATGTAAGCGCTCAGCAGCCATCAGTCGGGTGGGGCTAGTCGATATGAGATGATAAAATAACATTTATATCAACCCAGGTTTGGGAATTTAGGCAGGCTATGCTTCCTGTGAAGTTTGCCAATAATATCTATTATTACACTGACCCTGGAGTGCGAGTCTCTTTTGTTCTGGTGAGGGAAGTGCTCACGGGAATTTTCCTAAAATTGCAGCTGGGATCCGACACCCGGAGCTCGCACCGACCCCGAGTGGAGAGGAGCCGGTTCCTGTCGGAAGTTTTCCTCTCATATATATATATATGTCCAAAAGGATAAGTTACTTACCTGTAATCCTAGTTCTCTTCCAGGGGTATCCTCATCAAAGTCATAAGCACTGAATATTCCCGCCCACGTGCGGGGACCCCGGAAATATAAAAATTATATATGGAAATCACATATATACAGCTCTACATATATGCATATACATATATCATTTTTTCTCATACCAATGCAGCTCTCAATAGGAGGCTAAACAATGTAATTACACACATAAAAAACTACTTTTGCCAATATATAAAAACACCAGAGGACAATTAGAACTTGAACTCGGTTTTTTAATGAGCAAAATACTCATAAATAGTAAAAACTGCAAAATAAGTAGACATTGTTAGCCTACAGGCTGCATTGTAAACCAATAGCATAGAAAATGAAAACATTTTCAACAAAAACTGGCACCGTGCCTTTAAGGCAGCCATGACCCCTAGCTTCCCATCATGCCTCAGGGGTGACAGTTAGGTCAGTTGTTCTTTGCATAACCCTGAAGGTCAGGGCACAAAGATATCCTTTAACACTTTAGAAATCTCTCATTTACCTGGGGAGGCGGGTGGGTTGCTTATGACTTTGATGAGGATACCCCTGGAAGAGAACTAGGATTACAGGTAAGTAACTTATCCTTCTCTTCCAGGGGATCCTCATCAATAGTCATAAGCACTGAATAGAATAGCAAGCCCATCAACCACCTGCAGGTAAATGAGAGTAAAGTGACCCAACACAAAGAAACATAACAGCCGAAATCAGCTGTTGAACAGATTCCTCAAGGAGGCCTGGCCTACTTGGGTGTCTGCTCTGGTGTCTGATTCCAGACAGTAGTGCCTCGTAAATGTATGGACGGACCTCCAAGTTGCCGCCTTACAGATTTCAGACATGGGCACATTTTGAAGAAAAGCAGTAGTAGCCGCTTTTCCTCTAGTAGAATGCGCTCTGGGAGTAAACCCCAGGAGCTTCTGCGCTAATTGATAAGCAAGCTTGATACATGAAACTATCCATCTGGAGATGGAGCGCTTTGAAGCTGCGAACCCAGATCTGATCGACCCATAGTTAACAAATAGTTGATCAGATTTTCTTATAGATTTGGACCGATCCAGATAGAATTTTAAAACCCTTTTGAGGTCCAGAGAATGCAAAGCCCTCTCAGCTGGAGTGGAGGGATTGGGAAAAAAGGTGGGTAGAGAGATGGTCTGATTCACATGAAAATCCGACACCACCTTTGGAAGGAAAGAGGGGTGCGTCCTCAACACAACCCTGTTAAGATGGAAGACTGTATAGGGCTCTTTGGAGCAGAGCGCCTGTATTTCACTCACTCTGCGAGCTGACGTGATCGCTACCAAGAAAGCCGCCTTCCAAGAAAGATGTTGTAAGGTTGCTTTGTGTATGGGTTCAAAAGGCGGACCCATCAATTTTGATAGCACCAGGTTAAGCTCCCAGGGTGGTGAAGGAGGTCGTACCGGAGGATAGACCTTCTTTAAACCCTGCAAAAAATCCTTAACAGCCTGTAACTGGAAGAAGGAAGGTTGAGAAGCTGAACGCCTATATGCAGTTATAGCTGCTAAATGCACCTTAATGGAAGAAAACTTCAAACCTGCTTTCGCCAGATAAAGTAGGTAAGGAAGGATGACCTCTTCCTGACCTTTGATTGGGTTACAATTGTTCTGCATACACCACATGTAAAACCGTTTCCACTTGCATGCATACGAATGCCTCGTGGACGGTCTTCTTGCTTCCTTCAAGATGGACATGCAGTCCTGCGGCAGTCCTAAGTGGCCATACTGGAGGACCTCAGGAGCCATGCCGCCAAGTTCAGTGAGGGAAGGTTGGGATGATGAATCCTCCCGTTCATCTTGGACAGCAGGTCCGGTCTGCACGGCAGCCTCTTGTGAGGACACTCTGATAGGTGCAGAAGGTCCGGGTACCACCATTGTCTCGGCCAGTCCGGGGCAATTAGTATCATCCTCGTGCACGAATGGGACAGCTTGGTCACCACCTTCGGGATCAGCGGAAGGGGTGGAAAGGCGTACACAAATGCCCCTGACCAGTCTATCAAAAGGGCATTCCCTTTCGATCCTGGTCGGTAGAACCGTGAGGCGAAGTTTCGGCATTTGGCATTTTCGTCGTCCGCGAAGAGGTCGATGGTGGGACGACCCCATGTCTGGAAGATGTCTTCGACGACCTCGTCGTTGAGCACCCAGTCTTCTCTGTCTTCGAAGTGACGGCTGAGTGCATCCGCTCTCACGTTCTGTTCTCCTGGCAGGTGGACTGCTGTGACTGCCAGATTCCGAGCCAAGAGCCAATGCCAGAGTGCTTGAGCTTCCAGGGAAAGTGTGCGTGAGCGAGTTCCCCCTGTTTGTTCAGGTAGTACATGGTGGTGGTGTTGTCCGTCTGTACTAACACTGAGGTTGCCTGAATCGAGGGGAGGAAAGCTTTGAGGGCTAGGTGTACTGCTCTCAGCTCTAGCATGTTGATGTGATAGGATCGCTCCTTTGGAGACCACAGTCCTTGAGTCTGGAGAGAACCCATGTGGGCTCCCCAACCCTGCAGCGAGGCGTCCGTG
This sequence comes from Calotriton arnoldi, assembly GCA_963921515.1. Taxonomy (NCBI): domain Eukaryota; kingdom Metazoa; phylum Chordata; class Amphibia; order Caudata; family Salamandridae; genus Calotriton; species Calotriton arnoldi. Next base: position 674,573 of record CAWUFW010009573.1, on the reverse strand, counting down.
ATCAGTGTCTGAGCAGGCGGAGGTTGATGGAAAGGAACTCCGACTTGCAAATTTTGTTTTCTCATCCACCAAGGTATGGAAGCTCGAGCCGCGTTTGATGGACTTATTTTTTCGTCCCAACGAGCGGTCTGCTGGTCCCACTTGTCCTCCAGATCCTGCTGAAGAGGACGCATTCGTAGTCTGGCATTGGGAACCAGGAAGATGCAGGATGCCATCGACCCTAGCAGGGAGGCAATCCGACGCACAGGTAGTTTTCTGTTGCGCAGAACCAGCTGGCATTTCTGTATGAGGGAACACTGTCTCTCCTCCGAAGGAAACACTTTTCCTACCGTGGAGTCTAGCAGAGCTCCTAAAAATGTATTTTCTGTGTTGGCTGTGAAGTTGATTTGACGAAATTCACATGCAGGCCCAGCCGGTGACACAGCTCGAGACAGCTCAAGAAATGCATCCTCACACTGTCTGGGGAAGGACCTTTCAACAGCCAGTCGTCCAAGTACGGGTATACGAAGACGCCCCTGCGGCGCAGTGCGGCTGCCACCACCGCCATGCACTTCGTGAACACTCTGGGGGCTGACTTCAACCCGAAGGGTAGAACCTTGAACTGGTAATGAGCGGATCCCACTAGGAATCGCAGGTACTGTCTGTGATACTGATTGATCGGAACGTGAAAATATGCATCTTGCAGATCCAGCGAGCACATCCAATCCCCCTGCCTGAGATGTGGATATATTTGATGGAGAGCCAACATGCGAAACTTTTCCTTTTTTATGGATAGGTTGAGTGACCGCAAGTCCAGAATGGGTCTGTACTCTGCTTTTTGGCCTTTTTTCTTCACCAAAAAATATCTTGAGTAAACCCCTTTTCCTCTTTGAGATACTGGCACCCTCTCGATGGCTGACTTTCTGAGAAGGGTGGCAACCTCTTTCTGCAAGAGTTTTAACTGGTGACACGACGGAGGAACTGGAGGGATTGATGGTGGGCGATGTTGAAAACGTAGAGAGTACCCATTCTGCAACGTGGCTAGTACCCACCGATCCTTTGTGATAGCTCGCCACTCTTCGAGATGATCTGCGATACTTCCCCCACTGGAGTGGTGAACGGCGACAGGGGAAGTGAGTGTTCATTGTTTCGACTGCGTCTTGGCGGAATTGTTGCCTTGTTGCTGGTTTCTTCCTCCTCTGGAGGAGCGTCTGCCCCGATACTGCGTTTTTTGCTGGCCTTGCTGATCCTGATTTTTCTGCCAATGAGGGGTTTGAACCCTCTGTTGGGAGGATCGTCTATTGTAAGGACGGAATCTCCTACGGAATTCCTTTCTTTTCTCCAGGCCCACCGCTTTAAGCGTGTCCAGTTCCGTTTTCATCCGTGTCATCTCTTCATCCGTGTGAGTCCCGAACAAAGAGGAACCAGAGAACGGAAGATTGAGGATGCGTGACTGCGCTTCTGGCCTGAGTGCTGTAAGACGTAGCCATGATGTTCTCCTTGCGCATACCCCATGAGCATAAGCATGTGCCGAAAGGGTAGCTCCATCCGCCGCAGCACTGATGACCTGGTTAGACACCTGACTGCCCTCTGTTAAGATTTCTTCAAAATCTTTACGGTCTTCCTGTGGCAACTTTTCAGTGAATCTCTGTAGTGAGTCCCACAGAGATCTGTCGTAGCGGCCCAGGAGTGCCGCTGCATTGGAGACCTTCAACATGGAGGCCGAAGTGCCACAAACCTTCCTTCCCCAGGAATCCTGCACCTTGCTCTCCTTGTCTGGTGGGACAGTAGAGGAGGATGCCACCGCATGAGTCTTCTTTGCCGCCGCAATTACGACTGAATCCGGAGGAGGGTCAGCCCTGAGGAAGAGCGGATCGTCCTCTGGTGAACGATACTTTTTAAGATCCTCGCTGGGGCGGTCTTAACACTCGCTGGCGTGAGAAAGATATCCATCACTGGCTCTATGATGCCTGGTACCAAGGGAAGCAGAGGTTTAGTTGCTGCTCTTTGGTGTAGAGTCTCAAAAATCACCGAGGACTTGCTTTGACGAGTTGGCATAGGGATACCCAGCTTTACAGCTCCTCTGCCAAGAATGTCCTGAAAAGTGTAGATGTCGTCCACCGGAGAGACCCTCGACGGTGGACTGTTCGTCAAAGTAGGCGAATAGTCTCTATGGGATGTATGAGTGGAAGAAGAGGACGGAGTAGGCGATCTGTGTGCTCTCCTCCTGCTTCTTGATCTAGACCTCCTCCTGTGTGAGTGCACCGGTGTGCGGCTGCGAGCTCTTGTTCTTGAAGGAGATCGCTCTTTATCCTGAGTTAAACGAGCCAACGGGGATCTGTTCTGATGGCTCGAGTAATTCCTGTCCGTAGCCCAGTGATGTAGAGGCCTGTGCCATCGTGGCGATAAATGGATGGAAGGCGATCTGTGGCTCTCTCTTTCCTTAGGAGACTGAGCAGGAGGCGTGAAGCTCAGCTCTTCATGCCTTGTTGGAGAATCTTGGTGACCCCCTGACACTGGGCTGTTGGACGTCGAGATAACCACCTCCGGGGATCTGGACGAACCTGAAGGTGACGAAGACAGGCTCACTGGAGGTGAGGTGTTTCCAGAAGGGCGCTTTGACGTTGACCTAGAGCGTCTAAGCGTCGACTGCCCTCTCAACGGAGACGTATGTCTCGACGTTGACTTTCTTCTCTTAGAAAGTGGACTTCTCGGCGACGAACGTCTCTCCAACACTGGTGCAGTGTCCTGCTTTGACACTCCCTGCACCCTTTCAGGAGATTGCTGTGTCATCGACGGCGTGGAATGATGGATCGTCTGCTTCGACGCCGAAGGAGGTGTCCTGTGTCTCGACGCCGAAGATCGTTGCTTTGATCCCGGCGGAGATCTGTGTCTCGACGTCGATCGCCGATGAGGAGGCGACGACGGAGAGATGCGCCTCGACGTCGATCGCCGCTGACGAGACGGAGAGATGTGCTTCGACGTCGATCGCCGTTGATGAGGCGACGACGGAGCGCTGTGCCTCGACGTCGATCGCACCTGCGACGACGGAGCGCTGTGCCTCGACGTCGATCGCGCCTGCGACGACGGAGCGCTGTGCCTCGACGTCGTACGCCCACCCGGCGCCGACGGAGACCTGTCTCTCGACGTTGAGCGCCGCCTGGTTGACGTCAACGGAGGACCTGTTACCTTCGTCGACGAAGATTTCGTAGTCGAAAGATGATGCGCCGGCATCACCGAAGTCTTCAACGCCGATTTCTTCGTCGCCGATTTCTTCGACGTCGATACCGACGCCGACGGAGAACAGGTCGGGACTTTTCCTCTCGACGTCGACCGAGTTCTCCTCTTCTTCTGCCTCACAGGAGACCTACCTCTTTCAGAGAGGCCATAGAGACGGATCCTGTCCCTCTCCTTGATAGTCCTTCTTGATAACTTCTTACAATGCTGGCAGTTGTCAGAAGAGTGGGACTCAGGGAGGCAGAGAATACACACAGGATGTGTATCTGTTCTGGCCTTCTTCTTGCCACATGACGGGCAAGGATCGAATAAAGAAGGCATTTCCAAAAAATAAACCTTTTCTGAAACACAAAAAAGGTGCTACTTGCACTCTAGGACCAAAAGACGTCGAGTGAAAGTAGAAAAAACTAGATCTTTATAGATATTTTTTGACAGAAAGTCAAAAAAGCAAGAGCTGAAAATCCAGGGTCCTGACTGAAGGAGCCGGAAAGAACAACTGACCTAACTGTCACCCCTGAGGCATGATGGGAAGCTAGGGGTCATGGCTGCCTTAAAGGCACGGTGCCAGTTTTTGTTGAAAATGTTTTCATTTTCTATGCTATTGGTTTACAATGCAGCCTGTAGGCTAACAATGTCTACTTATTTTGCAGTTTTTACTATTTATGAGTATTTTGCTCATTAAAAAACCGAGTTCAAGTTCTAATTGTCCTCTGGTGTTTTTATATATTGGCAAAAGTAGTTTTTTATGTGTGTAATTACATTGTTTAGCCTCCTATTGAGAGCTGCATTGGTATGAGAAAAAATGATATATGTATATGCATATATGTAGAGCTGTATATATGTGATTTCCATATATAATTTTTATATTTCCGGGGTCCCCGCACGTGGGCGGGAATATTCAGTGCTTATGACTATTGATGAGGATCCCCTGGAAGAGAACAAATGAAACAAATGAAACGCCTACTGTTGCGGTGTGCCTAACCAGTATGCTTATATATATGCTTATATCACTTACTGGCGGTCGCCAGTAGGTAGTTATAGTTAGGACCATGTTTCCATAGTAAAAGCGTTTATTGACTTGCCTATATCTTTGGCACTGTTTGACGAATCTTCTCAATATTTTCCCCAAAAAGTATGCCTGCGATTCTAGTTGGGCATTGAAAGTGTTGGGGTGATCCGTCAAGTGGGCCAGAGAAAAAGGGGTATCAAAAAAAGTGTGCTTCCCTTGTTAATTCCCATAGGAGCTTTAAACATGACTATAGCCTGAACTGCTGGGCGAAATCACATTGAATTTAGCAGAGAGGTAGATTTGGTTACGCGGATCATGTTTTCAGGCGCAAGGGCCCCCCCTCCTAAGGCTCATTGGGACCAACACCTCCCCATGGCTTTGTTTTAAATCATGGAGGGGGCAGTATGGTCCCCCCTCCTGGGCCTTAAAGAAGCCCTGGGGATCACCGCCTCCCGGGGTAAAAAAATGAATTTACGGGGGCTGCACAGACTCCCGAGAACCCTAGGGACAACCACCTCCCGAGGCCTATATAATCAATAATAATGGAAGGAGGGCCAAGCGGCCCCCCTCCTGGGATATATATGACCCCGGGGACCACCACCTCCCAGGGGCCGGCCCCTGCACAGAGAAGGAGGAGCCATACATGGCCCTGGGGAACTGCCACCCCCCAGGACTGGCTCCTGCTAGGTCCCGGGAGGCCCAGCCCGGGAACATACTTGTTTGCTCTGACTTGGCTGGAGCATTGAGTGCTCCCACCAAGTCTGAGCAAACACTAACTTTGCTCTCAGCAAGTGAGAGCTGTGAAACTTGCTGAGAGCAGAGTTTCATCTGTTTCCCTGCCCGCTGTCAAGAGGGCAGGGAAACAGACAAAAGGATTGCTCTCACAGACATGGAGCTGCATGTTTAGCAGCTCCCTGTGTGTGAGAGCAATGCCAGCTCCTGCAGGAGGTGAGGAGCCGATAGGGACCACTGGGGCCTTCAGGCTCCCCGTGCGGTCCCCAACGGTGGTGACTAGGTGCCCTAGGTGGGCTCCAGGGCACCCACAATAAAGAGGCAGTACCCTGGGGGATGGGGTTCCTGGGGCCACAATTGGATAGGGGAGGAGGGGCCATGTGGTGCCCCTACCCCATTTGTTTGTGACCGTGCCCTGGGGGATGGGGTCCCTGGGGGCAAAATCAGCCTATAGAGGGGGGCCGCATGGGCTACCTCCCACTTTAAAGAAAGTATTTAGCCCTGGGGAGGTGCATGCTCCTTGCATAATTTTTAAGTTAGCCCCGGTGAGTTGGTGGTGCCCGGTCATATGAAAGCCCCAGGGGGGCTGTGCAGTCCCCCTCCTTTGGTAAAAATAAAGCCTGGGGGAGGTGGTGGTCCAAGGGGTTCTTGGAGGTAAATGGAGGGGTGTCCCCACAGCCCCCCTCCTTAATATCAGTAAAGCCCCGGAGAGATGGTGGTCCCCGGGGCTTTTAAGTGGGAAAACAGAGGGCAGAAAAACAAGCAGGAAGGACAAAACAGACAGCAGGAAAATGAGCAGGAAAAGCTAAACAGAGGGCAGAAAAACGAGCAAAAAAGGCAAAACAAAGAGCAGAAAAATGAAAGAAAAGACAAAACAGAGGGGGAGAAAAACAAGCAGGAAAGGAAAAACAGAGCAGAAGAGGACAAAGCAGAGAGGAAGAAATGAGCAGGAAAGGCACAACAGAGGGCTGAAAAACAAGAAGATAAGGCAAAACAGAGCATAAGAGGGCAAAACATAGAGTACTCAGACACTCACACACCCACTTACAGACCCACTCGTAGAATCAGGCAACCACTCACAGACCCAATCACACAATCTTACACCCACTCACAAACCCACTCAGAGACTCATGCACCCACTCACAAATGCACTCAGACACTCACACACCCACTCAGACACACACTCCCAGTCACAGACCCACTCAGAGACTTATGCACTCACTTCCAGACCCACTGAGAAACTGATGCACTCACTCACAGACCCACTTAGACACTCATGCACCCATTCACGGATCCACTCAGAGACTCACTCACCCACTCACAGACCCACTCAGAGACTCATGTACTCACTCACAGACCCACTCAGAGACTCATGTAATCACTCAAAGATCCACTGAGACACTCATGCACTTACTCACAGACTGACTCACACACTTATGGAAGCAGTTGCAAACCCACTCAGTCACTCTGACACCCACTCACAGACCCACTGAGACACTCACACACCCACTCAGACACTCACTCATTGACCCACTCAGAGACTCACACACCCACTCACAGACCCAGTGAGACGCTCATGCACTCACTCACAGACTGACTCACATACTCATGGAGGCACTCGTATACCCACTCACTCTCACACCTACTCATAGACCCACTCAGACACTCATGCACCCACTCAGACACCCACTCAGAGACTCACGCACCCACTCACAGAACCAATCAGACACTCATGTACTCACTCACAGACCTACTCAGACACTCATGCACTTACTATAATGTCCCTGTAACCTTTGATTTTTTTTTCCAGTGAATATGTATGCATCAATGCTCCAATGAAAATTCGGCCCAGCTGACCTGCCACCAATGGGGAAAAAGCAAAACATTTAAAACTGCATTGGGAGCTACTGCCCGGTGTGAAGGCATTTGATAAAGGCACACCTCCCGAAACGCTTCATGCCATTGCAATAAAGAATCTTTCTGAAGCCCCCGCTGTGTCCCTCCGATTGCTTCCTGGTGGAGAGGTCGTTTTTGGTGATATTTTGCGTACTAGCCCCTGGTGCGCTGAGGTGACCCGTCCAAAAAGTGTCCGGAGTTTCATGGGCAAAAACAAAGGTGACTCCAAGGTATTGGATTTCTCCGAGACTGCCGCATCCAAAGAATGCAATGGACTGCCGTGAAGACACAGTTCGTGACTGCACGGAGAGATGGAAATCACTGTACTGCTGTCTCCGGTTCAGCAGGACTTGGGCTGATGTGGCTGGACGTATGGGGGCCAAGAAAGAGGATTATGGCAGAAGCATCGGACTTGCATCTACATGCGCACCAACAAAGCTTTTAACATTATATATTTCAGCACTCACTATGAGAAATTTGGCGACCATTTGGAGACACTTACCGAGCAAGCCGTCAGGGTGCTTGCTGGGAGATGTAGTTCACCGATGTGGGCTGCATCAATGCTCCAATGAAAATTCGGCCCAGCTGACCTGCCACCAATGGGGAAAAAGCAAAACATTTCAAACTGCGTTGGGAGCTACTGCCCGGTGTGAAGGCATTTGATTAAAGGCACACCTGCCGAAACACGTCATGCCATTGCAATAAAGAATCTTTCTGAATCCCCCGCTGTGTCCCTCCGATTGCTTCCTGGTGGAGAGGTCGTTTTTGGTGATATATATATATATATATATATATGCAAAAAAGAAGCAGAGAACTCTGGGTAGTTCCCAAATTTCGGTGGGAAATTTCTACAGCAAAGTCTTTAAGCATAGGATTAGCAGAGTGCTATCCATGCCGAGCTGTAAAATAACAAAAGCCATTTATCACTCCAGGCACCTAAACTTGGGAACTACCCAGAGTTCTCTGCTTCTTTTTTGCATAATTTATGTGTCACTCTATGCCTGCAAGGGTATTGTTTTGACTTATACTGGGTGCTCCCTTGTGTCTGGACAAAGCTAAACCTCTCTGAAGAGCTGTAATGACAGCGTAACACGTGTCAGGGGTTGCTTTTATTCCTTTCAGGTTAGCTTGGATGGTATTTTACCAATCCAAAGCTGTAATACTGTGCCTGGAGTGATAAATGGCTTTTGTTATTTTACAGCTCGGCATGGATAGCACTCTGCTAATCCTACGCTTAAAGACTTTCAGGCACATGCATCAACCTTTTTTGCAAGCGCAAACGGTGCGCTTCGCAAAAATCGTCCGTTTGCGCCCGCAAAAAGGGCTTTTGCGATGCATCAAGGTTCAAGGCACTCGCAAGTTAAGAATTCGCAATTTATTGCGATTTCTTAAATTGCGATTGCATTTAAGGATTCGCAATTTGCGATTCCTTAAATGCAATGCAAGAACCACTTCAAAATAGCGATTTCGCTATTTGGGGCAGCAAATTACCGAGCAATTAAACTGGTCGGTAATTTGCAAAAACTTTGAAAAATGCACTAAAGTGCATTTTTCAAAGTTTCATGTTGAGCACACACATGCCCTTGGGCCCTTGGGGCATGTGTGTGCGCAACATGGGTGCACATCACTATTTCAGGGGTGCAACAGGGTGTCCTTTTGACACAATTGAAATTGCATGCACAATTTGCGAGTACCTATTGGTACTCGCAAATTGCGCATGCACTTTCCCATTCATTCCTATGGGCCTGTAGGCCCATAGGAATGAATGGGACGCCATTCCTTATTTGCGAGTCGCAATTTGTGAGTCGCAAATAAGGAATATGTAGGAATTGCTAATTTAATAGCGATTCCTACATGCATAGGCTTTTGCGAGTCCTTAATTGCGAGTCCTTAATTATCGCAATTAAGGACTCGCAAAAGCCTACTTTGATGCATGTGCCTGTTTGTCCCTTTCTATCTCGGCATGGATAGCACTGCGCTAATCCTATGCTTCAAACTTTGATAGAAAAGCAGACATTTGAGGTGAGCAAATTTAGAGTGTCGCTGATGTTGAGGGTGCTCTCTACAGGAGCTGCTTTCCACCTAAACTTGGAACTACCCAGAGTTCTCTGCTTCTTTTTTGCATAATTTATGCGTCACTCTATGCCTGCAAGGGTATTGTTTATATATATATATATATATACTCCAAATATCCTGTGCATCCACAAAATAGTCTTAAGCCCAATTCCATAAAGCGTGATTTATTTCATGGACAAAATAGCAAACAAACGCCCGACGCGTTTCGGTGCTGCCGCACCTTGATCACGGGTCACTGACAGTTTGTGCAAAGTGAAAACATATAGTGCTTGTGCATAGTAATCGATGTAGGACTACCCGTCCCAACTCATTTTGGAAGATATGTAAATATGGCATCCATTTTATAGTGGTATAACTTCCCATACCTACTTAATAACAGCCAACATATATTAAGCTATTTTACATTTCATTCAAAAAACATTATAATGTTTTAACTCTCATTGCGATATTTTCACATATTCAAGTACAAAACGAGTACTAATCTCGGTAAACGGAAAATAATATTGCCTCAGAACACAATACAGCCCCAGTGGGCACTGTTCCATTCAGAACATTATATTGCAAGTCATATTCCGTCAACTTCAATCCTCAAATCCTGCCCAAGTGGGCCCTTGATTGTAAGATTTCATCCTGTTACACAACCTCTTCTGATTCGTAATCTATGTACAAAATTCCAAAAATCACTAGGAAAGTATAACATTTAAATAAAGAACAATTCATCAAAATAGCAATATCAAAATACTCATATTTGTAATTCTTCCACATGGTATGCTGACAGTTTCGTCTCCTAAAAAAAATATAAAAAATATAAAAACAGTGCCATCACTATTGTGTGTGAATTAAAAACACAAACATTAGCTTCTTATGTTTAAAAACATTGTACATCTGGGCAGTAGAGCAACATCATAGAGCAATACTCTACTAAATAACAGTTAACCTAAATGGACTGACATTTCCTCATCTTTATTCAGTTCTAAAGGATGGACTGTATCATATTTGATAATCATTTTGGACTCCAATTGTCTCAATTCTCTTATTCTGTTGCCTCCCCTTTCTGATTTTGGAATTCTATCTAGGGCACAGAACTGTAAAACATTAATGTTTTTACCATGTAGTTCTTTAAAATGCCTCACAATAGGATATTGCCTATCCTCATTAATGATTGCCCTGGTGTGCTCCAAAACCCTTTTCTTTACTTGGTGAATAGTACTCCCAATATATACTAATGGGCAAGGACAACAGAGTGCGTAAACACAGTAGTCTTATTTACACGTCAAGTGTTTCTTAATGACATAAGGTTTATGCTCTTTAGACAATGTGAACTCCTTCCGATTAACACTATTTTTACAAGCTTTACATGAGTTACATGTAAAAAAGCCCTGGATAGCTCTTGGATCCTTTTCTTCTTTTAATGTGCTACTACAAAGTATATCTTTTAATGCTGTGCATTTCCTGAACGTTATTTTGGGCTGACTTCCCACAGATTTTTTCAGAATTGGGTCAATATTCAAGACATGCCAGTACTTTTTCAAGCATTTTCTGACTTGCCATGACTGATTACTGTAAGTCGTTATAAATCTTATCGGCTCCTCCTCATTTTGTGTAATAGATCTTGGATTTAATAGATCTCCTCTCAAAACCGATTTTATCTTAATACAAGCCTGTTTAATAATCTTATTCGAATATCCTCTTTCCAAAAATCTGTCTTTCATAATTGACATTTCCAAGACTGCAGTCGAAATGCGTCATGTAATTAAACGCTTTGCAAAGTTTCTGAGTCGTGGATTCTGGTTTATCCTGAGAGCACACATATTCTTGACTTTTGCTGATATATATATATATATATATATATATATATTCCAACCAATGTTCGTTAATAGGTAAAAAACAAACACACCAAAGCCCTTTGTTCTGCTGCAAGCGTGATTTATTGGCAAATTACACCCTACGCGTTTCGGAGCAGCGCTCCTTGCTCACGGGTAGTTGGGCGTGCCCACAATGACTTCCTTATAGCATGATCATGTGACATTGAAATAATAAACATAGAAAACATACTCCCGAAATTAATTGCATTTCATTTGGCAAGTTATAAATTCAAGATAATTTCAGCCATCGTCAAGTAAACATAAAAATAAATTACTATTTACACCAAAGAATATAATATATGTTATTCAAATGGTACACCAATTCGGCACCTCACATTGTTTCAATACGACCATTGCAACTTTATGCAATGAATGGTTGTGTGCATAAACAATTCTGCCCCAATGGGCTGTGATACCCGATTTCCTCAATTCATTCCGGGCAAAATCAAACATTGGAAATAACTGGTTGTATACCAGCTACCATTCTAGACGTAAACCATGGATTATGCGCCATACAGCACAGAGAACCCCAATTCTGCCCTTGTGGGCATACACAATAATAATATAATAGCTGCAACAATGCCTACACAGCAACAAAATATAATCAATTGGTCCGTAAATACTGCACATTTTATGCGTTTACTTGACAGATATTTTGGCATCCTTTTGCCTTCCATTTGCCAGAAGTTCATTACTTCGGGACCTGTATAATAAAAATAAAATTAAAATTAAATTAAATCAAACACATAGTCACAAACGTATTAATGCATACATTGCTTCCTCACCCTATATACAAAAAACAGTGAAAATAGTGATAGTGCATAATTAAAACCAGGCTATTATTCATACTCCTGTAATGCCTTCATACATATTAGTCAGGCCTTCATTAAAAAAGCTGATTTATTCACCCCAAATGCACTGAAAGTGCCTCGTCATTATTGTGTCCAACTGGGTACATGGTGCCATATTGAATAATCATTTTGGACTCTCGTCTCCTTAGTTCCTGCACCCTATCACCTCCTCTTTGACGTACAGGAATCCTCTCTAAAACACAAAATGACAGCAGGTCACTGTTCTGGTTATGTACATCTTTAAAATGTCTTGCAATTGGATATTGTTTATCATTATGTTTTATCGCCCTCAGGTGCTCCAATACCCGCTTTTTGGCTTTATGAATGGTACTACCAATATAGTATTTCTCACATGGGCACCTGAGGCGTAAACAACATAATCCGAGTTGCAAGACAGATGTTTCTTAATCCGGAAGGGGGCCAGATCCTTGGATAATTTTACCTCTTTACAGTTTGTGCTGTGCTTGCAAGCTTTGCAGCTACGGCATGTGAAAAACCCTTGTATCGTACTGCACTTCACCTCATTGTTAATTAAGGTGCTGCAGATAATATCTTTTAGGGATCTAGCCTTACGGAATGTGATCTGAGGATAATCTCTGACATGTTTGATCAGGTCCGCATCCGTTCTTAATACATTCCAGTATTTTCTTAATGCTCCACGGACCTCATTAGACTGATTGTGGAAGGTAGTGATGAATCTCACACTAGTTTCAAGGGGTTGATTCATCTCTTTTGGCATGAGCAAGCTGTCTCTATCTCTTTCAGTGACTAATTTGCAAGCTTGATTTATGTTCTTGACTGTATAGCCTCTAGCCAGAAAGAGTTTAGTCATCTCTATTTTTTCCACCTCAAACCCTTCATTGGTACTGCAATTGCGTTTAGCCCTTATAAGTTCTCCCAAGGGAATACTATTTATCAGACTGTGGGGATGACAGCTCTCTGCATGTAATATGCTGTTCCCAGCTGTCATCTTCCTATGGAGTATAGTCTCCAATTTATCTCATTTTGCCACAATTTTCAAATCTAGAAATTCCATTTCTTCATGATGGATATGGCAAGTGAAGGTAAGATTAAATGTATTGTTGTTAAGTTCCTCCACAAATCTGATGGCCTCTTCCCAACTGCCATCCCAGATACAAAAGATATCATCTATGTACCTGGCCCAAGTCTTCACATGTGTTTTAAACATGTCTCGATTGTTTACATGTTTAACGCAGAATTATTTTACTTTTAATGGCCAGGTTTTCAAACAAATACTTGGGACTTCGATGGGCACTTGCTTCGCCCCCAGCTTTGCATGTCTCTATCTGGGCTGGTGGGAGGAGCAAGTGTCCATCAATCTAGACATGTTTAAAACACATGTGAAGACATGGGCCAGGTACATAGATGATATCTTTTGTATCTGGGATGGCAGTTGGGAAGAGGCCATCAGATTTGTGGAGGAACTTAACAACAATACATTTAATCTTACCTTCACTTGCAATATCCATCATGGAATTTCTAGATTTGAAAATTGTGGCAAAAAGAGATAAATTGGAGACTATACTCCATAGGAAGATGACAGCTGGGAACAGCATATTACATGCAGAGAGCTGTCATCCCCACAGTCTGATAAATAGTATTCCCTTGGCAGAACTTATAAGGGCTAAGCGCAATTGCAGTACCAACGAAGGGTTTGAGGTGGAAAAAATAGAGATGACTAAACGCTTTCTGGCTAGAGGCTATACAGTCAAGAACATAAATCAAGCTTGTAAATTAGCCACTGAAAGAGATAGAGACAGCTTGCTCATGCCAAAAGAGATGAATCAACCCCTTGAAACTAGTGTGAGATTCATCACTACCTTCCACAATCAGTCTAATGAGGTCCGTGGAGCATTAAGAAAATACTGGAATGTATTAAGAACGGATGCGGACCTGATCAAACATGTCAGAGATTATCCTCAGATCACATTCCGTAAGGCTAGATCCCTAAAAGATATTATCTGCAGCACCTTAATTAACAATGAGGTGAAGTGCAGTACGATACAAGGGTTTTTCACATGCCGTAGCTGCAAAGCTTGCAAGCACAGCACAAACTGTAAAGAGGTAAAATTATCCAAGGATCTGGCCCTCTTCCGGATTAAGAAACATCTGTCTTGCAATTCGGATTATGTTGTTTACGCCCTCAGGTGCCCATGTGAGAAATACTATATTAGTAGTACCATTCATAAAGCCAAAAAGCGGGTATTGGAGCACCTGAGGGCGATAAAACTATAATGATAAACAATATCCAATTGCAAGACATTTTAAAGATGTACATAACCAGAACAGTGACCTGCTGTCATTTTGTGTTTTAGAGAGGATTCCTGTACGTCAAAGAGGAGGTGATAGGGTGCAGGAACTAAGGAGACGAGAGTCCAAAATGAATATTCAATATGGCACCATGTACCCAGTTGGACACAATAATGACGAGGCACTTTCAGTGCATTTGGGGTGAATAAATCAGCTTTTTTAATGAAGGCCTGACTAATATGTATGAAGGCATTACAGGAGTATGAATAATAGCCTGGTTTTAATTATGCACTATCACTATTTTCACTGTTTTTTGTATATAGGGTGAGGAAGCAATGTATGCATTAATACGTTTGTGACTATGTGTTTTATTTAATTTAATTTTAATTTTAATTTTATTTTTATTATACAGGTCCCGAAGTAATGAACTTCTGGCAAATGGAAGGCAAAAGGATGCCAAAATATCTGTCAAGTAAACTCATAAAATGTGCAGTATTTACGGACCAATTGATTATATTTTGTTGCTGTGTAGGCATTGTTGCAGCTATTATATTATTATTGTGTATGCCCACAAGGGCAGAATTGGGGTTCTCTGTGCTGTATGGCGCATAATCCATGGTTTACGTCTAGAATGGTAGCTGGTATACAACCAGTTATTTCCAATGTTTGATTTTGCCCGGAATGAATTGAGGAAATCGGGTATCACAGCCCATTGGGGCAGAATTGTTTATGCACACAACCATTCATTGCATAAAGTTGCAATGGTCGTATTGAAACAATGTGAGGTGCCGAATTGGTGTACCATTTGAATAACATATATTATATTCTTTGGTGTAAATAGTAATTTATTTTTATGTTTACTTGACGATGGCTGAAATTATCTTGAATTTATAACTTGCCAAATGAAATGCAATTAATTTCGGGAGTATGTTTTCTATGTTTATTATTTCAATGTCACATGATCATGCTATAAGGAAGTCATTGTGGGCACGCCCAACTACCCGTGAGCAAGGAGCGCTGCTCCGAAACGCGTAGGTGTAATTTGCCAATAAATCACGCTTGCAGCAGAACAAAGGGCTTTGGTGTGTTTGTTTTTACCTATTAACGAACATTGGTTGGAATATTGGAGGCTCGCGACCCCGCCTCAGCCCGCTGTCAGGAAGTGGCTCGGGTGCTATGCGGACTGACGACTTGGATATATATATATATATATATGAAGGTCCTTGCTGACACAGCCGCGCCGCACCACAAGAAAAGTGCCCGCACTCCAGGTAAGTCCAACAAAAATTTATTTGGATAGCTGACGCATTTCGACCAGGAGGTCTTTGTCAAAGCTGGGGAATACACATTGTGGCATTGTATTTATGGCATACAGTGAGACACAGTGGAGGGAAAATTAAACATAGGAAAAAGACTTTGGGCACAAAAAGAATTTTGCCATCTCATCAGTCACAAAGAAAAAAAGACTATGCAAGTCAAAAACTTTTTTAAAGAAAAATAAAAAGTCGTTTTGTTCCAAAATTGAATAGAGGGTGCCTCACCCTAACAGAAAAATATATAAATATATATATATACATAAATATGTAAGGTGAAAAAATAGAAAATATGTCGTGAGAAGGGAATTGCAAGTGCAAGTGGATCAGATCAATACATAATCCATTCCAATGCCCAGAAAGAAAACCTCCCCACAAGAGTCATGATTTAACTTTTTACAATTGTTCATTGGTCCAGTGACCATGGAAATCAGGTGGCATTAAGTGAGAGAGAGAGAGAAATTTCATGATTTAACATTTCATTTCATTACAGTAAGTGGTCCAGTGACCTAGGTAGTCCATTGGTTTCAGGTAAAAGAGAGAGAGAAAAAATGGAGAGCGGCTAGAGGAAACAGGAGAGGGCTTAGGTAGTGTGGAAGGTCATACAACCATTGCAAGAAAGGCACCCAGAGCCCTAGAGATGGAGTGAAAGGCAGTAAATGATAAGCTACCCGGGGACAGATGGCATTATCCTAAATGAACATGAAGCTCTTCGTCCTGGTTCAAACCTCCTAGGTGTTTGGTGTTGAGGCTGATTATGTATTTGGATTCGAGTCTTCTTAGTGCTCGTTCCCTGTCTCCACCCCGACTCTTCACGGGAATCCGGTCAATTCCAAAATATGAGATTTTTAAGTTCTCAGTTTTGGTGGAGCTATGTACAGTGTTGCAGTGTCTGGCCATGGGATATGTTACATCATTATTTCTAATGGCCCTTAGGTGCTCTCTTCGATACGTTTTTTCATCGGAAAGATTGTGCTCCCAACATACCTCAAACCGCATACACACAACAGAACATAGACAACAAATTCCGTGTTGCAGTTGATGAATGGTCGAATTTTGTGTTGCTTGCCATTGGGTAGGGGTACTGTCTTGACATTGGTACTATTGGTGCACGCCTTGCACTTCCCACTTTTATGGAATCCTGGGAGTTCCCTCAACCAAGTGCTGCTGTGTTTCTGACTGGGTTCCATTAAACTGTGGACCAACATATCCCTCAGAGAGTTACTTCTGCGGTATGTGATATTGGCGCTCGGGGTGACCAATTTGCCAATAATGGGGTCCAGTTTGACTAGGTGCCAGTGTCTCCTGATGATAGCCTGGACCTTGGCACAGTCCGATTTAAAAGTGGTGATCAGTCTAATCACTGGTTCAGTTTCCTTCCTTTGCCTGGGTTTGAGTAGGGTTTCTCTCCCTATTCCACTCACCTTTCTTCTAGCCTCATCCACAACTTTCCCTGTGTACCCCCTCTGCATGAATCTTTCTACCATTATGCCTTCCTCTCGAGTGTATGCTTCTGGTGTGCTGTAATTACGTCTAGCTCTGAGCAGTTCACTGAAGGGGATACTATTCTTCAGCTTGGGTGGATGGTGACTTTTGGCATGGAGGATGCTATTCCTGGCTGTTGCTTTCCTGTGTAGGCTTGTCTGTATGGTATCATCCAGTACCTCTACACTGAAGTCAAGGAAGTCTAACCTGCTCCTACTGGTAGTGCTAGTAAACTTTAAGTTCAGCTCATTGTTGGAGATAGCCAGAAGGTATTTGTCAAGGGCATTCTGAGGACCATCCCAAATCAGGAAGATGTCATCAATGTAGCTGGTCCAAAGTACCAGATACTTGATGTATTCAGCAAAGTCATTTGCCTAGACACATTCACACTCCCACCACCCCATAAAGATACAGGCGTAGCTCGGCGCAAAGCAACTGCCCATGGCAGTCCCGGACAGTTGCCTGTACCACTGCTGGCCATGTAAGAAATAGTTAATCTCTAGACAGAAATGGAGCATCTCAAGCAGCATATTGGTGTGATCATACGTGGCAACAGGTCTGTCCCTAAAATAGTGTTTGCAAGCTGTTATGCCTAGGTCATGGTTGATACAGGTGTACAAAGACACCACATCCACAGTGGCCATGATGTAACTTGATTGCCACGGGATGTCCGTGACCTTGGATATAAAATCCATACTGTCACGGCAGTAAGAGGGCAGGCTACACACATAGGGAAATAAAAAATGATCTAGAAAGATTGAAGTGTTCTCAAGGAGGCTGTCATTAGCAGAAATAATCGGCCTCCCAGGTGGATTAGTGGGGTGTTTATGCACTTTCGGTAACATGTAGAAGCATGGGGAGACAGGTTTTTTAACAGTTAAAAACAATAATTCATCATTGTTCAAAAGCCCAAGGGTGTGCCATTTGGACAACATGTTGTGGAAACAGTCAATAGTGGAAAGGTATTGGCCTGCCGTTGTTTTCATGTAGCTGCCAGAGAAATCAAGTTGTCTCTTGGCTTCGGCCATATACTTTTTGACATCCCACAAAACGACATTCCCGCCTTTGTCTGAAGGCTTGATAACAAAGCTGGTTGCTTGCTTCAGGGATTCAAGTGCCGCTTGTTGGCCTTTAGTTAAGTTCGTCATTGCCCCATTGTTATTCCCAGTTTTGAGTTTAAGCATGTCCCGTACTACCGCCTCCGGGAAGGAATCAATGTTATCGTGTGGGGTGTTGGGGTTGAACCTGGATTTGGGTTTAAAATTACTGCAGCTTCTCCTGCCGGTTTCCAGGTCCAGCACCTCCAAGAGTTCCCGCTCAGATGTCCAATCCCTGTCCCCCAGTTCAAGTTCCCTCAGAGAGGCCAGGCCCCCAGTGTCCCCATTGGAGAGGAGATTGGCTGGTGTGTTTCATATGGCAGGATCACTGCCAGTCATCGCCCCATGCCGCACACCCCTTGAGCCTTTGAGAGTATGTATTTTAAGAAGTTTCAGTTTCCTAGCAAATAAAAAAACATCAATGCGGGTGCGGGGTAGTCAAAGTTGTTAGTGGGGCAGAAAGAGAGACCTAGCTCCAGGAGGGACTGTTCATCTGGAGTGAGGTTATGGGAAGAAAGATTGATAACAGTGAAAGTAGGCTCACCCATTATTTGTTCCTCTTGCTGAACCGGACTCCCTTCCTACGTGGTTTCTCGATTTCTTTTGCCTCCTCCGCCTCTCCGGATTTTCCTCTGGCGTTGCTTTCTCCTTTTTCTTTTTCTTTTGGTGGTTTGTGCCATATATATGTATGTATGTATGTATATATATATATATATATATATATATATATATACGATGAAACAAACAGAGCGCCTACTGTTGTGGTGTGTCTAACCAGTAGGGGTGCTAGCACAGTGGGATTGCCAGCCCGTAAAACACCGCATATATATAAAGCTTTCCTGCAGTTCCTCTGACTTCGTCCACCATTTGGAGTCAGTGCAGAGCAGCGGGTGCAGGACTCGACTCGCTTATGAATTCAAAAAGCACTTCCTCGTATTCTCACAAAGAAAGCTCGCAGTCCAGGATGATGCTTCTCAGCCAAAAAGTTTAATTGGCTTACGCATATCGACCAAGCAGTCTTTGACAAAGCCACATAACAGTGAGAAACATGTGCAATCACCTTTAAAAAGCAGCCACCCAGCACCATGGACATAGTGAACATACTCGCCCGCATTTCATGATACCATTAATTACATTCTTGTCATCATTATACTATGTTTGCACAAAAGTGAAAAAAGCAAATAATGTAAATGAACATTACATCCTGGCCTAGTGGCATAATGTAGGAAATTAATCCGGGTTTATAAGAAAATAAAAACATACAAAGCAAAATAAAACACAATCAATACATATCCCATAGATAGTGTTTAAATACTTTTGCAAAACCTCACAAAACGTCACGATAAGGGCAATTCAGTGGTATGGTAAATTTCATAAAAACGACACATAAATATCATTCAAGAAAGAAAAAGAAGGGGAAAAAAACATGTGACAGTCAGCCTATAACAACTGATGATCAAAAGCACAATACAAACATCATGCAAATAAATTCAATCTCTTGGAAACTATGAGATATATGATGTGGGACAGTAACTATGACAGAAAACTACACTCTCCAGTATCACTAGGTGACAGAAAAACATGCAAAAAACCTTCTGAAGCTCAGAAAATATGGCCGTGAAGCTCCTCATCCAGGTTGAGGCCTCGGGTATGTCTGCTGTTAAGCCTGGTAATGTACCCTAACTCCGTTTTTCTCAATATCTGCTCTCTGTCACCTCCTCTTCGGCTCAGTGGAACCCTGCCAATACCAAGGAATGAGATCTTATCAGTGCTAGGTTCATGTGTCGATGGAGGCAAGCTCAGAAGGGGTGATTACAGCGAAAAGAGACAATTTGCTTTGCATGTTTTTATTTTCTTATTACTCTCATAGGCCCGGATTAAATTCCTACATTATGCTACTAGGCCAGGATGTAATAGTACTTTAGTTGCCACCAACTATTATTACGAGGCAGCTGTGATGTATTGAGCTACTTATTACCTTGATGTTAAGTATATAGAACAAGATTGTTGTGTAAACTGCCAACCATGGCCCTGAATTCTCTGCAAGTATAATTTTTATTAAGTGTGTAACATGCCAGGCATCCCGATGCACTCCCTAACTAGACTACTGAACATCTTCGAGACCTATGGGAGGTACTCTGGATATACAATTAATTGGAGTAAGTCCATCCTATATGTCTTGAGCGGCCCCCCCCCCTCCAGTCATGCCCAGGGGTTGTGAGGTGAGAGTGGTAGTGGACGGTTTCCGATACCTCGGGATCTTCATCACAGTAAATCCAGAGGATTTTATGAATAAGAACCTTCAGGAGCCCCTGAAATGATTACGAAGGAGCCAAACACTGGCAGTCCCTCCCCTTAACTCTACTAGGACGAGCTGTGCTTTTTAAAATAATGGCACTACCCAGATTTCTTTATGCCCTGCAGAATACTCCATTTCCGGTCCCCCCATCGTACTTCAGGGTGATAGAGACGGAAGTGCGCAGCCTCCTATGGGAAGGAAAGCCGCCCCGAATAACCATGAACAAATTGGTCAGAGGATGGTACGATGGTGATATAGCGCTCCCAAACATACAGGCCTACTATTGGGCCTCCCAGCTCATCATTCTCAACCAGTGGATTCACTCTCCCCAGACTGAACCCGCATTCCGCATGGATCGATACGTTTTGGGGGAAGGAGGGGTCATGAGGGCACTCCATAACAAGACTCACAGGGGATGCCTCTCCGGACCCACTGCACACACAGTCCACATATGGCACACGGTCCTCAGGAAACTGGGCTGGTATAACACGACGACGCAGTTTACCCCACTCTGGGAGACTGGGAAATTAGGCAGACTGAGCAGCTGTAAAGGGTTCAAACAGTGGGACTTAATAGGAATATCAAGGGTCAGTGATCTCTGGGTCAAGGGGAACGTTATCTCATTTACACTACTTCAAGAAAAGTATGACATGGCATCAACGGAAAAGTTCCGCTCTCTCCAAATTAGACACACACTCATGGCCACCATTTCACCAGACACTACCCTCCCAGAGGCTTCACCACTGGAGGATAGGTTACTCATGGAACATATTGACCGGAGGGCTATCTCCCTAACCTACCAGAAATTAATTAACAATCAAACAGACCCCACATTGAGTCTCCGTGAGAAATGGCAGGCAAACATTGGGGAATTAGACGATACTGACTGGCAAGAAGCGCTAGAGTCCCCACGGGAAGTGGCACTACCCTCTAGACTGCGACTGGTGCAGCTCAAGGTGCTCCACAGGATATATTTATCTAGGGCAACATTAGCCAAAATGGGGAGAGCTGACACCCAGCTCTGCTTGCGACAATGTGGGGCCACAGGTACATTCTTCCATACGATATGGGAGTACCCTGACATCAAAATGTACTGGGAAGCAATCATGAACACAATAACACGGGTCAGCGGGACTCCGGTACCACCAGAACCCAAACGATGCCTCCTAAACATATGGGAAGCCACATACCTCAATCGTAAAGCCCAAGATTGGGCGACACTGGGCATGACGATAGCGAAAAGCAATATTGCCAAACACAGGGGAGTGCAAAATGCACCAAAATATGCAGAATGGTGTAATGATATGGATTGGGTCATGGTGGCTGAAAAGGCAGTATATGTGACTAGAGGATGCCCCAAGAAGTGGGAATGGGTGAGTGGAGGGTGGAACAAATTCAGAGGGAATATTTGAACATTGCCGCCAAGGGGATTCTTACCGGAAGATAGCTGAACGATGCATTGTACTGAATATTGGAGAAATTAACAATTGCAGTTTCCTCGAAAGTGAACACGTATGTTAGAAAAATCGGTTGTGCCACAGAAAGTCGGAATATTGTACACATGTACCTAAATGTATGTCGGATGATGCTTCCAAGTTTTTTTTTAAAAAGTGTGTAACATGCCACTTGATTGAATAACCATTTATTTTCACTATCCGGTATTTTGCTTGCGGCGAGCAACGTGATTACCATTTTTTTGCACATGTGCGAGGTAATTTAAACAATTTTTGTTTGAGCAATATAATTTCTATTGCCCCACTTTTTTCCTTAAAATGTACATTTACGGGGGCGTGGCAAAGTAAGATGGCTGAGCGGACGTGAGCCGCTTCAGCTCCGGACCCCAACGACTGCCACAATCTATTTCTACCGCGTGTGGTGAGCGGAAAACCGAATGCCCGCAATCAGCAGTGTCCTGGGCTGACCAGGATTCCTCCAGCGTGCCTGCAACTCGATCGCTGGCCCTGAAACCCGGCCGCGGGCCGGGAGTGCCGGAGAGCAGAGGCCGCTTCCAAGATGGCAGACTGACACACGCCGGACGTCTCACAGGCCTGCCGAGCTGACCTGCAGACCGGCAGCAAGATCGACGCACTTTCCGGATGGCGCTGAGGGCCCTCGGACCTCGTGGCCTCGTGGGACGGCATTAAAACCACCTACCTTCGCTCCGCTCCCTCCAGACATACGCGGATGAAGGCCTCCGGTCACTGGGGGCTGGCGACGTGATCGTGGGGGACTGGAAGGGATACTGCCCGCACCTCAGGCGGATCACGGCGGCGATGGTCACCTTTCTTGCACCTCTGTGAACTCTCTGCACTCCGGTCAGCCCCTTTCCCCCCTACCGATTGCTGTGCATGGTAGGCCTGGAGGGAGTCTGCCTCATGGGTCTTGCCTGATTTGAAGATGGCGGCTGAAGAGATTGAAGCTCCGGGAGTCGTCGCTGGTTTTATGATGCGGACAGCAGATGACAGGCGCTAAGCGCTGTTTCCTCCCCTTGAACCACCCGGATCGGGAGGGGCCGTGGCGCCTGAAGGTATCTACCTCCCTGATGTACCGTGCTTAGCGTTGCCTGACCCTAAGATGGCGGCCTGATCCTACCACCGAGCAGAGACCTGATCCCAACACGAGGAGACCTACGTGAGCACCACCCGTTCCCTTGATCCCACGTACTAGGGAGGTCATTGGGCCATTGTTTCCACGCCGTGCCGGGCTCTGCTCTTATGCCTCCCAAGAAGGCTCCAAACAAAGTCTCCCGCTACTTCGCAGCGCCGGAAAAAGGCTCCTCGCTTTCGAAGACCGACCACCTGCAAAACATGGCGCTTACCCTGGAAGATCTGATATCCACCTTACGTGACTTTAAAACCAAACTATGTCTAGAAATTAAGCAAGACCTGCGATCCTCCATGGACCAACTCAAGGATGATCTCACCGAAAAAATGGCGTCTCTGCGACAAGATATGGATGCTGTTGGTACCAGAGTGTTGGAGGTAGAGGAACAGGCACAGGATCTGGAAGCCCGCACCACCAAATTGCAGGATTCTCAGCAAGCCCTGCAGGCCCAGCTCCAGCAAGCAGTACTGAAGGCGGAAGACCTGGAGAACAGAACCCGACGGGAGAATATACGAATTCGAGATTTGGAAGAGGGCGCGGAGGGCCTTGACCTGGAGGCGTTTGTGGTGGGCCTCTTTGGGGAACTCTTAGCTCCTCACCAACTGAAACTTAAATTGGATCGGGTGCATCGAGTAGGGATCCCACAAACTGGGGAACGCAGAAGGCCACGGACATCTTGGTCAAGATGCACTCTTTTAAAACTAAGGAGGCCATCCTGAGCGCAGCAAGGAAAAAGGAGGAGACGTCCTTCCAGGGCTTCAAATGTGCCCTCTTCCAGGATCTGGCGCCTTCTACGTTGGCACGACGACAACTGTTGAGACCGGTCACTGCAAAACTGAGAGGAAAATGTACGTTATCGCTGGACATTACCTTTTGGGCTTGCATTCGAATACAAAAACACGGCGCACCGTGTGACAGACCTTCCCGATGGCCTTCGCATTCTGGGCCTCCCACCCCCGGAGGAAGGAAACTCTACGGACCCCATAAATGATATGGAGCGGCCTCGGAGGGGCTCCAGGCCCTGGCAAACAGTCACGAGATCTCGTTAACTTCCGAGTGGTCGACACCTGGAGAGTCGCTTTCTATAGACATTCCGGCTTTCAGGGGCTTTAGCCTATGTGCACTCCCATGGAACTATGATGCACCGCAGCTCTGCAGCCAACGGTTGAACACACTGGCTTGCCTGGTATACGAGACACTGTAACCGTTTGACATGGACACTGAGGTTTTTATTTTCTTCTTATTATTCTGCTCCCTAGATGTCTGCAGCACGACAGTCGGGGGTTGCGGACCTTGTCCGTACCACCCAAAATTCTTCTCTTTTTTTTGGAAGAATTTCAAGCCGAAGTCTCGTTGGCCATTTGGCTTCTGTTTTTTTGGGGAGAATTGTGGGGTGTTGGTTTTCGGGGAGGGAGGGATCCTGGTGGTGGTGTACAGATTTCACTGATTTCTGACTTGTTTAAGGTCAAACAGCACGAGCAGTGGGGGCGCAGTGAAACAAGTGGTTTCCAGGAGGAAGAGCTTTCTCTAACAGTGTTGGCGGCAATCACACATGCAAAGGTGAGATGATTCACATGGGGAGGGAGGGAGGTAGGTCTTGCCAATGGTTTCGATAGCATCCTGGAAAGTTAAGGGGCTGAACTCCCCCCAGAAACGGCAGAGAATCTGGAAATACCTCACGGACCGCAGGTTCGAGGTGGTAGCTCTCCAAGAAACTCATCTCAAGAAATCTGAGGACACTAGGCTACGACACAAATCATATCCCTTAATATATAAATCACCTGCAGGTACCAAACACAATGGAGTGGCGCTGCTCTTCCACCGCACTTCTAAGTTCCAACCTGAAGCCACCAAGACAGACCGGGACGGGAGAATCATAATGGTCAGGGGGAGGCTGAGGGGCACTTTATGCACATTCGTCTCTCTCTATGCACCCAACTCGGGCCAGGCCACATTCCTATCTACTGCTCTGGACTTGATAAGTGGATTTGCCGAAGGTCCAGTGGTGTTGCTGGGTGACTTCAACTTGACATGGCACGAGACACTGGACAGCTCACATGCCACAAGGGCGACCACCAACACCTTCTCCAAAGGGGTCAAACAGAAAATGCTCACACCAGGCCTTTGCGATGCTTGGTGGACGATGTATCCCACCACCAAAGACTACACATACTACTCACACGTCCACCAGACGTACTCTAGGATCGACTATATTTTCATTAGTCAGGCATTAGTGGGGCCTCTGCAGGCGGCGCAGATTCTGCCGATTTCAGTCTCAGATCACAGCCTAATCACCATTAGTTTGACCTGGGGCGGGCCCAAATCTAACTCGTCGCGGTGGTACTTCCCAACGACGATCACACGTGACAAGACTCTGCGCAAGGAATTGAGGACGTCTATCGCGGAATACTTTACTCTCAATAACCCCCAGGCTACATCCCCACAGAACAATTGGGACGCCTTTAAGGCGGTGCTGCGGGGTAAATGCATCCAACTTAACACGGTTCTAAATAAACAAAGGGCGAAGGAACGCGTTGCCCTTGAAGGGGAGTTAGAAACAATTGAAAAAGCACATAAAGCCACACCCAAGCGGGCATTGCAGCGGCAACCTACTGCGCTACGGGGCAAACTATGCTCCATTTACAACAATAGAGCCGAGTACACACTGCTGAAGCTGCGCCAGACATCCTACGCGCAAGGCGACAAGGTGGGTCCACACTTAGCACGTCAGCTCCGAGTGAAACAGGAACGCAAATTTATTGGGGGTATACTGGATCAGGGAGGTCAGCTAG
Source organism: Calotriton arnoldi (assembly GCA_963921515.1). Classification (NCBI taxonomy): domain Eukaryota; kingdom Metazoa; phylum Chordata; class Amphibia; order Caudata; family Salamandridae; genus Calotriton; species Calotriton arnoldi. Next base: position 649,067 of record CAWUFW010009573.1, on the reverse strand, counting down.
TCCATACTGAGGCCACTAAGGCCAACATCTTTGGCGACTTCTATGGGACACTCTATCGTTGTACATCTCCAGATATGCACCTACAACAGCAATATCTGGATTCAGTGACTCTCCCCCATATCTCCCCCATGATTGCGAGCTCCTTAGATTCTCCCATCACTTCAGAAGAGGTGAGGCAAGCCATCTCGAGACTTAAACTTCATAAAGCCCCAGGACCTGATGGCCTCACTGCACAATTCTATAAATGTTACGCGTCCGAAATCACCCCCCACCTCACGAAGCTATTCCAGGCGATAGCAGCAGAGGCCCTTGTCTCAACGTCAATGGCCGAAGCGGGAATATCTGTTATTCCCAAGCCAGGGAAGGACCCCCAACTCTGTGCTTCATATAGGCCCATAGCGCTTCTCAATCTTGACGCGAAGCTCTATTCCGCGATCTTAGCCGCTAGGCTGGAGGATTTGATGCCCGAACTAGTCCACCCTGACCAATCAGGCTTTATAAAGGGAAGGCAAACACATGATAATATCCGCCGCACCATACATCTTATTGAGAAAGCGTCTAAATTTAAATTTCCGGCAATCTTGGTGGGTCTTGATGCGGAAAAGGCCTTCAACAGGGTGGACTGGTTGTTCCTCTGCCTCGCTATGCGGAAGTTTGGCTTCGGGGACACATTCCTCAACATGGTCGAGGCCAACTACCACCGCCCATGCTCACGCGTAATGGTCAATGGATGTACATCACTCCCCTTCGTTCTTAGCAGAGGCACTCGGCAGGGATGCCCGCTTTCCCCCCTTTTATTCGCCCTCAGCATCGAACCCCTTGCAGTGAGATTTCGGGCCAACGAGGAGATTCGGGGAATACGCTTTAGTGGTACAGATCACAAAGTGTCCCTTTTTGCCGACGACATCCTGCTCACGCTTACAGAGCCAGCCTCCTCACTCAAGGCGGTGTAAGAGGAGCTGAACCACTTTGAACAGGTGGCCGGATTTAAGGTAAACCTGTCCAAATGCTCCATACTAAATCTCACGCTCCCCGCCGTTGAGGCGACCAGACTGAGAGGGCAGACGTCCCTGCAATGGGCTAAACACTCTCTCCTTTACTTGGGGGTTCACCTCACGCCCAGACTTGGGGATCTATACAGGGCCAACTTCCCCTCCCTGGTGACTCAGTTGCAACAAGACTTTAAGAGATGGAAGCCACTTTACATTTCCTGGCTTGGGCGGATCAACGCTGTTAAGATGGCGGTCCTACCAAAACTCCTATATTTATTTCAAGCCTTACCTATTGAACTTGATCGAGACCTACTGCCCCGCTTGCGCTCACTAGTCACTAAATTCATTTGGCAAGGTGGGAGGGCCTGTCCTCCTTTATACGTACTGCGACGACCAAGGAACGAGGGAGGGGTGGCTCTACCGGACTTCACACTCTACTATCAAGCGGCACAGCTACGAGTGGTGACCGAATGGTCTGCACGTGAGTCCGACAAGCACTGGCTCCACATGGACAGGTCGATTGTGGGGCGCTCCATTTGGGATGTCCTGTGGAAGCCAAAGAAAGATTGGCCTATGAACGCTTACATAATCACTCCCACCCGCACTACTCTGACAATCTGGGATCAGGTCACAAGGAGGGAGGGGTGGACCTCATTTCCCTTCCCGTATACCCCAATTCACTTCAACCCGGCATTCCCACCGGCACTCAGTGAAGGGCCCTTTGATTGCTGGAGGGAGGGGGGATGCCTAAAACTCTCTGACTTATTCCATAATTATGACATCCTGACATTCGAAAACTGCAAAAGAGAATTTTTAATCCCCCACAGCGAACACTACCACTACCTCCAGCTTAAACACTGGGTCACACTCCCACATATCAGAGAGGCTGCGACTAGGGAGCCGACGGTCATGGAGAAGATGGCGGTTCACAAGGCGGGTTCCATGAAAGGCACCATCTCCTCACTCTACACCATGTTATTGACTACATTACACGCACCCAGGGCGCGCTACATGTCCTTCTGGGAGCGGGTTCTAGGGCGCGATATCACTGAGGAGGAATGGGAACATATATGGGGCGACATCACTAGACACAACAAATCAGTGGCCCTGAGAGAAGCCCACTATAAGACATTGCTGGATTGGTACCTCTATCCTACAAAGCTCTGACGGATTTTCCCTGACACCTCAGATCTCTGCTGGCGGGGATGTGGCCTGCAGGGGGATTTCCGCCACATCTGGTGGGATTGCCCAGCTATTCGGCCCTTTTGGGAAGAGATACTCTCTCATCTTAAAGATATGCTGGGATACCCGATTCCGACCACCATCGAGGGGGCTCTATTGGGCATTAGAGATACGGCGTTAGAACATCAAACAAAAGCCGACAAGGCGATCATGTGGACATGTCTGGGGCAGCAAAACTCACGATAGCAGCTGCATGGAAAAAGAAGGACACACCAGCTACGTCGCTGTGGCATGCCCGCCTATGGAGACTCCTCTCTATGGAACGTCTTGCTGATATCTTCCGAGATAGTTACAAGGCTTTTGAACATAAATGGGGTCCACTAGTAACCTATCTATCCCGTGGCTTGCCTTCTGCAGTTTGTCCATCCTCTGTAAGGGCCATGCACCTCTTCCAGCTCTAGCCTATCCCGAGTTAGAATTTCGTTGAAGCAACCCTCACCTCTTGATCGGATAGAGCGCCGTGTTTGCCACCCTGCCTTATAGCTGTACTTCTGCTACCCACTAATTCATCATGTGACCTCACCACCACCAGGGATGGGTAGGAGGGAGGGGGAGGAAGCGGAGGGGAAGTTTTTTTTTGTTTTTTATGTTGAATTTATGTTTGTGCCTGAGGGATTCCCCTCAAGGCCTGTTGTCCGAAAAATGGGGTCCTCTCTATTTTCAACGGAGGGTTGTATGGACTCTGGGACGTATGACGCTGGTTTCTCATTAAGTGAATATTTTTTACCCCGGGCCCTACATGCCCTACTGTATTCATGTTGTCTTTTTGGCTTATGACGCTCAATAAAACGAATTTCGACAATTTTTTTTTTTACATTTACGTTATTTGTATTTTTCACTTTTGTGCAAACATGGTATAATGGTGACAAGAATGTAATTAATGGTATCGTGAAATGTGGGCCATAATTTTCGCTATGTCCATGGTGCTGGGTGGCTGCTTTTTAAAGGTGATTGCACACATTTCTCACTGTTATGTGGCTTTGACAAAACTACTTGGTTGATACATGCGAGCCGATTAAACTTTTTGTCTGGGAAGCAACATCACGGAGTGTGAGCTTCCTTTGTGGGAATACTAGGAAGTGCACTGTGGATATATATTTATATGACATTGTCATAAGTCTTTGTGAGACGCACCAACTATGGAGCCACCTCACAAAGGCATTTAAGAGTACATACAAGCGTACTCCTGCAGTCAGACAGAAAAAAACTACCAAAAGGGGAATATAATAGTAATATTTGGGCTATATTCATACACAATTAGTACAAATTAAAATGACCAGCTTTCCACTTTTACTAATAGGAAGATGAACGCTTGGGGGCCACTTCACAAAGGCATGTAAGAGGACATAAAAAACCACTCCTGTATTACTACTTCCCGTACTCATAAATGCTTTTGAGAATCGGCCTTTACAGCACCAGTTTAAGTGAAAAAGGACATTTTGCTCTATTTCAGAGCCTTTGCTCTGGAACCTTGATCCTCTCTTTATACAAAGTAAAGTTGATTGTAATCACCCTGGTGTTGTTATGTAATGTTATGTTATGCAGAATTGTAGAGCAAACCATCACCGAGGAGGGTATCCTGGCACTGAGCAGGTGTGCTCTAGGCACACCTCTAGCGAGGTCTTCAGCTTCTTGAGGAATTCAAGAAGTGAGGAGGAGGCTTTCATGGGTAGAGGCAGGTCGCTCCATGCTTCAGGAGCGATGCCTGTGCATTCGCATAATTTTGTTGTGAATATTAGATGGTTGCCACAAACTGTGAGCATTTTGGTGTAGGAAATCCACCAACTTAGCTCACATGTTTGCATTCTGGATTTCTTTGAAAGATGAAGATCCCTGGTAGATAATGACCACTCTTATAATTTCATATTTTTTACAAATCAGGGAAAGGATTTATCCAGTTGAGTGTGTTTTGGCAGCAAGAATGTAATTGTGCAGAAAGTGATGTACAGGAATAATCTCTAAAACTTTCATAAGGAAAAGTTAAGCCAAGTATGCATGTGCATACAAAATGCTCACAGTTTGGGGAAACCATCTAATAACCACAACAAAGGTATGCAAATGCATAGGCATTGCAGAAGTGGGAAACTCTGTTAAGGCCGGTAGACCTAAGGCCAAGAACTCTGTCAGACTACTCACAAATAATGAAAACTTCTTACACCCCTAAAGGGCAGCAATTAAACACAGGACCATAAATAGATTAAAAAACTACATGACTACATGAAAAAACTCACATTTTGAGGTGGATTTTCATATAGCATACCCCAAGAGCTGAGTAAACTCATATGATGGCAACTATGCCAGTTTGTTTGATCTTGACATTGCTTTACATATTCCTTCTGTTTCTCATAGCCCCTCGACCTAGCTACCACAACATTCGCACAAGCTGAGGGTCACTTTCCTTTTCAATCCGTCATTCAAACAACAAGACAGAGTGGGTGTATTGGAAATTTGGCACCCAATAAATTTGCCCCTGATTTTCGCCTGATTAAACCTAAGAAAATTGTGGAGGCAAATAGCACAAAAACAATGTTGCTCAACTTGGAATGCAGTACAAAATGTGCAATTTGTTGTGCATTACCTCCCAATCCGAGGTCAAAAACTCAGAATCTGGTGTAAAAGTGGGCATCTGCTAAATACTGAACTCTGTGGGATTTATTTTTGCACGATACACGCTTTGGATCACTGACATAACATCGACACTCAAAATATCGATCTACAAAATTATCGACACACAAATATCGATAACATAAATATCGATATTCTATACTTATTTAAACAAATACACAAATATCGACACGAAATTATCGACAAACATTAACATCGATATAACTAATATCGATCAAAAAAATATCGTAATAACTAATGTCGAATTCATTAAATAAACATACAAAATGACACAAATATCGAAAACAAAAATATGGATCACACTAATATCGCCCAAGAAAAAACATCGACACCTTAAAAATATTTTTTATAACATCAGATATAACAAAAATATTATAAACAATATCACAAACACACACAACTCATGAAATAAATAAATTTAACACTTAGGGGCCGATTACGATTGCGGAAGGCCCGTCACGCCAGCCATGCGGTGGCGGTCCTTCCGCAATCGTACCGCGATATTCCCCCTGCCACATTACGATGGCGGAGGGAATCGCGCTCGGACCGTGGCGGACGCAAAGACCGTCCGCCACTGGTCCGCCAAAAGCAATAATACAGATTGCCTGGTGGACGGTCCAGAGAGCATAAAATGGTGGCGGTGCCTAGCAGGCACTGTCCACCAAATCATGATGCTGGCTACAGCCGGCCTTTCCATGGCGGTATCGGTGGGGATTAGTTACGGGGGCCCATTGTGGGCACCCTTGTGCTGGGGGGAGGTGTGGGTGCACTGGGGGGTACCCATGGTACCCCCTACATTTCACAGCACAACGTGCCAAGCACCGTGTGGTGCCTGCCACTTAGTGCAGTGAAATGCACATCCTGCCTTTTTGGCATCGCGGCGGGTGCTGCAGTCAGCAGCACCCGCCGCAATGTTAAATGGCAGGATGCGACCGCCATGAGGCGGTCGCATCCTGATTTGGTGTGCGGGACCGCCGCAAGTATGACGGACGGTCCCGGTCTCCACCAGGATGGCGGACGGACTCCAGTCCGTCCGCCATCCTAATGACCCCCTAAATACATTTTAATTTAAAAAAATAACTTTAACATATTTAAATTCAACAAATATATTATACTTACACACACTATATATAAATAAATATTTTTTAATATACATGAATGCAAAATAAAATACAAATAATGTATTATTACACTTTTAAATAAACTAAAAATAAAAAAATTTCAACTGAACATTAATTAGTGTTTCCCATGTAAGGAAAAAACTGCCAAATTAATTGAAAACATTAGTAACAACTAATGAAAAATACCTCCAACTAAAATAACCCAATAAGATTGAAAGCACAATTAAACAAACACTATATAAACAAAAGAAAATGTAACATTATTTTATGCTCCAACAACAAAACCAAGAATAAGGGGAATCTCTGCCGGATTGCTGCTGCAGCACTGGACTTCATCATGGAAAGCTTTGAATACAACTTCAAAAAGTAAGTAAAATATCTATTTAGGGGCCAATTCTGATCCCGCTTGGAAAGCACTCCGTATGACTCAGATCCGGAGGGCTTTCCAAGCGAGACGTGCTCCCGGAGTTTGAACGAGCGAGTATGATGCAGCCGTATGCTGACGGACTCGGTTCGCTCGGACTCCCATTGAACTCAATGGGAGCCTGTGTACAGACGCGTACACAGGCTCACATAGCAGAAAAGGCGTGGGTGTGGAAAAGCGTACACCCTGAGGCGGGCACACTGTGAATGCTTGGATCGGGGGGACCCATGGGCACCCCCCTGTGATAGATTCGGATGGCCCCGGGTGAAGGGGGGCCTGGTATCGCCCCCCGAAGTACGCTTCTGACAGCCGTTTCGTCTCGTCGGAAATCGGCTCCATTGCGCGGCACGAGTCGTCTACAAACGAGACGTACGGAGCGGTTCAGGCCCAGAAACGGTTCGGTCGGCGCGTACGCGATCTTCGCATCGTACTTGGTCGTTCGGACCTGTGTACGATTCGGTCGTAAACAAGGGCTACGAATCGGATCCAGTAAAGCCAAATCCGATTCGGAGGCCTTCCGAGCGGGATCGGAATTGGCCCCTTAATGTTACAACTGCATAAAATAATCGTACAGCACTTTTTATACTAACTAAGGGGTCTATTACGATGAAGGTCAGACATCCACCCACGATCGCAACCAAGAAAACCGCCGGCTTTTCCGCCGGTTGCCATCCGCACTCCTGCCTGGCGGATGGAGCAGGACCAGGATAATGGTGGCGGTGCTGAGCAGGCTCCACCGGCAGGATTATGATGCCGGCGGTAGCCAGCCTTTCCTCAGCGGTCAAACCGCCATGGAAAGGCATGCGGATATTGTCTTCCAGGGGCCCGTTGCGGGCCCCCAATGTGTTTGGGGGGGTGCACTGGGTGGGTACCCATGGTCCCCCCTACATTTCCCTGTACCAGGTGGCAGGCACTGTGCAGTGCCTGCCATGCAGTGCAGGGAAATGCAGGACATGATCCTTTCGGCATCACGGCGGTGTTGCGGGCAGCAGCAACCGCCGCAATGTTAAGGCCCGCGATCAGACCTCCGCGGTCGGATTTAGAGCGCGGGTCATCGTAATTCGACCGGCGGTGATGTCGCGGTCCATGTGGGCGGTGTTTTCCCGCTACCATGGCGGTCGGGAAGGTTTTCCGACCGCCATCGTAGTAGGCCCCTAAATAATTATTGTATATTTTATCTTAATTATATCTCCTCTACAGAAACTTCAACACATACTCAACTACCTTCAAACTTCATCCCAAAACCACCTTGCCAAAAACGTAAGTATAAATCTCAATTAAACTATTAAAACAAGTAAAATTCCCAACCCAAATCGCCCACTAACCACACAAAACCCAAAATGAAATAAGTGCTGTTAAACACATTTAGTAGCATTTACATTTTTCTTCTGCAGGAAATCAGAACAAACACTAAAGGCAAGCACCAACAGAAACACCTCAGCGTCAAAAAAGGTCAACATATTCAAACATGTAACTATAATGTTGTTTATAATAACCTGTATTAAAATTAGAACAATTACAATACATTTAATATTTTTTATATACATTTCTCATAGAATTTGAAACATCAGGATGACTGAAGGTGCCAAATTCATAACTTCCCAGAAAGGAACATTTTTATTATGTTATATGGGATATGTCTACACCCAGGAGAAACAGACAGGGGACAATGTTGATTGGAAATGCAGCAAATATTATTCAAATGCATGGTATGGGAGGGCTACAACTAAAGTAACTACTGTGTTACATGTTAAGGAACTTAACCACCCCCCTAACATAGCTGAAAAAGAAGTGAGATACGCTTTAGACACTCTGAAAGAAGCTAGCACTAGCTATCAAAGACAAACTACTGAAATATTAAAAGATGTACTCCCCAGAGTTCCAGAACATGTAACTGGCCAATTACCCTCTGTCTCAACGTTGAAAAGGCTAATAGCTAGAACAAAAAAAGCAACTGCTGTCACCCCACCTGCCCCAAAAACTTTCAGTGAAATACAAATACCACCTGAACTCACTGTAAGTCATAATGAAGAGCAATTTCTACTTTATGACAATAAATCTAATGACAAAAGAAATATTATATATGCAACTCCCACCAACTTACTTAAACTACAGAATTGTGAGACATGGATGATGGACGGAACATTTAAAATATGTCCCAAACCATTTTACCAATTATATACAATCCATGGACTGTATCACAATACCAACATCCCCTTTATATATGCCCTGTTACCAAACAAGCAAACCACTACCTATGTAGAACTCTTAACAAAAGTAAAGCAAGAAACTAATAATTACTACCCTCAAAAAATTATCATAGACGTTGAACAGTCAATGATACAAGCCATCCTAAAAAACTACCCTCACAAACCAATCCAAGGTTGCTATTACCACTTTAACCAATGCATTTGGAGACACCTTCAAAAACCTACGCTCAGTGTAGAATATGCAACTAATAGCAATTTTGCATATGAAAAAGAAAACTAATTGCACTAGCATACGTCCCAATGACTGATGTAGCATAACTCTACAATCTCTTAATAGAAAGCCCCTACTACCAAACAAATGTACAAAAACTAAGTCCCCTACTCGACTATTTCGAGGACACCTGGGTGGGAAGGCTACACAGATCTGGACACAGGAGACAGCCCAAATACCACATACCATTGTGGAATGTATATAACAGTACCCTAAACAAAGAAGCAAAAAACTAATAACGCTGTGGAAGGATGGCATAATGCTTTCCAAGCCACAACAGGCAGAACCCAACCAACCCTACATAAATTACTACAATCCTTCCAAAAGGAGCAAAGCTACCAACAACTAAGGGGTCAATTCCGATCTGGGTCGGAAAGCCCTCCAACCGAGCCGGATCCAGAGTGTTTTCCGACCGAGCCAAACACCTGGTGTCCGAGCGAGTACGATGCTGTCGCATGCTGCCGGACTCGGCTCGGTTGGATTCCCATTGAAGTCAATGGGAGCCGGTCGTACGACGCGTGCATGGCCTCGCATCAGCTGAATAGGTACGTCTCGCAAAAGGGCACCCCCTGCAGTGGGTACGCGTTGGTGCCATCCGCACCATACATGCATGTGAAGGGGGACCCTTGGGTCCCCCCTGTGTTCGACTCGTTAGGCTACGGGTGAAGGGGGTCCGGCCACGGACCCCGAAGTCCGCTTCCCGGAGCTTTTTCATCCCAGAGACTCCGACTCGATCCGGCTGTCCGAATCGTGCATTGTACTGGCTCGGTCGGAAATCGACTCCATTGCGCGGTACGGTTCGTCTGCGACCGAGTCGTACGGAGCGGTTCGGACCCGGAAACGAGTCGGTCGGCGATTTCGCGTTCATTCGCATCGTACTTGGGCGTCCGGACCTCTGTACGACTCGGTCAGAAACAAAGCCTCCGACTCGGATCCAGTAAAGCCAAATCCGATTCGGAGGCCTTCCGACCGAGATCGGAATCGACCCCTAAGACTTGAACAGTCTGTAACGCAGCTAGGTCCAAAACTAACTAAACAGACTAAAACAATGTTCGAGCACCTACAATACAAAGTAAGACTCTACCCAAACACTAAAGGGCTCGAATACCTAGAAACAATAGCTACATCCCTACTTTAGAACAGTACGACAAAAACATAGCAATATCGTAATTGTGCATTAAATTCCTAAATAAACATTTCTCTACAAACATATAAAATATAAAAATTATATCAATTAACTTTAACTTACTTTGAAAAATTATTTAACATAATAAATATATTTTATATATTAACAAACGTCAATAAAAAGTACAAAAATTACATTTCCCTCCCATTATAAATAATTTAAATTACTTACTTTTTTGCCGCTGAAGAATTGAAACCAAACTGCCATTAATAAATCCAAATGTGTAAAGATCCCAAAACTTACTTAAAAACTCCCCCCAAAAAATGGGTAAATACAACTGTAAAAAATAAAATCCGGCGACAACATATCTGTAGACTCCAATCCATTAAAAACCCGAAAAATGGAATTAAAAAAAGGAACGCTCCAGGAAACCCTGAATAATAAAGGAACTGCAAAATAATTATTAGTTTATTAGAAACTAATAGACAATTCCTTTAAAATAAAAAAACATGCTTCTCCCAATGGAAACTTCCAAACAACAAAAACCTGTAAAAAAAACAACACAATCCCTCGCGCACAAATACACAATAAAATCATTAAAAAACACATAAACACACTAATAACACCATATTCTAAACATATTTAAACATATAATACATATCCTAACACCTACCTACCAACGAACTAACCGCATTTCGCAAACGCAAAACAACTAACTAAACCGCACCAAAAACACAAAATCCAAACTGCACATACGCTTTACAGTACTTAACTACCTTCAAAATACACCTAAATTAAGTTTAAAAGTAATAAAATTAAACTTACCTTGACCAATGCGAAGCAGCTTCCAACCGCGAGCTTCTCCCCTCAGAAATGACCTAAAACAACACAGAGGGGCCGATTCCGATCTCGGCCGGTAGGGCACCGAATCGGATTCGGCTTTACCGGATCCGATTCGGACGCCCTGTTTCCGACCGATTCGAACACCCGTCCGCGCGAGCAAGTACGATGCGAGCGTACGCGAAATCCCCGACCGACTCGTTCCCGGCACCGAACCGCTCCGACCGACTCGACTTGCACCACGCAATGGAGATGTTCCCCGACCGGGCAAGTACGATGCGCGCCTCGAACAGTCCGACCGACTCGCGCTGTCCGGCTCGAAAGAGCAGTCGGAGCCAGACTTCGGGGGTCCATGTCGGACCCCCCTGTACGCGTAGCCGCGCGAGTCGCACACAGGGGGGACCCATGGGTCTCCCCTACACATGCATATACGGCGCGAGTCGCACCGACGCGTACCCGCTGTAGGAGGCACCCTTGTTCGCGACGCACCCATTGAGTCAATGGGAGCCCGTGTACGCGTCGTACGACCGGCTCCCATTGCCTTCAATGGGAGTCCGACCAAATCGAGTCCGATAGCATGCGTCCGCATCGTACTCGTTCGGTCGGACTGCCAGAGTCCGGTTCGGTCGGAAATCTCTCCGAATCCGGCTCGGTCGGTGAGATTTCTGGCCCGAATTGGAATCGGCCCCAGAGCCTACAAAATACAACTTAGGGGCCGATTCCGATCTCGGCCGGTAGGGCACCGAATCGGATTCGGCTGAACCGGATCCGATTCGGAGCCCTTTTTCCCGACCGATTCGTACGTGCGTCCGGCCGAGCGAGTACGATGCGAGCGCGTGCGAATTCGCCGACCGACTCGTTTGCGGGTGCCAACCGCTCCGACCGACTCGCACGGATGCGCCTCGCACCGCGCAATGGAGACGTTCCCCGACCGGGCAAGTACGATGCGCGCCGCGAGCAGTCCGACCGACTCGCGCCGTCCGGCTCCAAGAAGCAGTCGGAGCCGTACTTTGGGGGTCCGTGTCGGACCCCCCTGTATGCGTAGCCGCGCGAGTCGCACACAGGGGGGACCCATGGGTCCCCCCTACCTGTGCATGTACGCCGCGAGTCGCTTCGAGGCGTACCCGCTGTAGGGGGCGCCCTTGTTCGCCTCGCACCCATTGAGTCAATGCGAGCCCGCGTACGCGTTGTACGACCGGCTCCCATTGACTTCAATGGGAGTCCAACCGACTCGAGTCCGATAGCATACGTGCGCATCGTACTCGTTCGGTCGGGCTGCTAGGGTCCGATTCGGTCGGAAATCTCTCCGGGTCCGGCTCTATTGGAGAGATTTCCGGCCCGAATCGGAATCGGCCCCTTAGTTTAGAAAATGGCTACCTAAATGAAATAACAAAAATACTTTTTTACATTAAAATCAATGTAGATTACAAATGCAATACTAATTTTTTTTTTATTATAATTAATATTACTAATGTACTATATGTTTTTCTTTACTGTTGAAAAATGTTAAACTATCATAATAAATATTAGAAAATAAATAATATTTATTATTATACATTAAAATAAAATATGTAAACTTACCAATGTGATTTAAAAAAATTATAATGTTTGCTAAAAATATGAAAAAATGTGTGTTAAAAAAATACATTATTTTTCAAAATGTTTTCTTACCTTAATAATTTTATTTATATTTACTGCTTGAATAATATTATATCAAATATAATATTATTTATTTAAAAATATGCAAAAAATATAAAAAAGTCATACAATATAAAAATTGTTTAAGAATGTATGTTATAAAAAATGTACACTGTATCTAATTATGTAATGCATATTTACAATGTAAATAAATATTCTATAACTGTCACCAAAAAACTATGGGGGTCATTATGATGGCGGGCGGATCGCCACCGCCCGGCTGGCGGTGGCGATCCGCCCGCCATCACAACCTTATTTACCCCCCGCCATATTATCATGGCGGGGGTATCGCGGCGGACGCAAAGTGCGTCCGGCGCTTTTCCGCCGGTCGGCAATCGTTACGATTGCCGGCCGGGCGGAACTGGGCACTAATATGGTGACGGTGCCTACCAGGCACCACCATCCATATTAGGATGGGTGTTCTCAAAGGCCTTTCCATGGCGGCGATGCCGCCATAGAAAGGCTGGCGGGAATTGCTTTGGGGGCCCGTTGCGGGCCCCCGGAGGAGTGGGGGGGCGGGCGGCTGCACTTGGGGGGTACCTGCCATGCAAAAGGTGGCAGGCACTGCGCGGTGCCTGGCACGTTGTGCATGGCAATGCACAACATGCCATTTTGGCATTGCGGCGGCTGCTGCTTACAGCAGCACCCGCCACAATGTCAAGATAGCGGAATGCGACCGCCAGGGTGGCGGTCGCATCCTAATCAGTGGTGCGGGACCGCTGTACGTCTGGCGGCCGGTCCCAGCACCGCTAGGGTGGCTGGCGGGCGGACTTAAGGCCGCCCGCCATCCTAATGGGGCCCAAAGTTATAACAAAAATTATAAAAACCAGTGAACAACTACATCTTTATTTGTAAAAAAATTACAGATTTACCAAGTTCTACATTATAAAAGAAATAAAATTGTTTCTTGCTGACTATACTTAAAAATTATATGTTTATGTTGAAATATGTACTAAATATGTAATGTATCCAAAAATAACAAATGTATTATTATTTCTCTTTATGAAAATATATATTAAAAAAAGTTTAATAAAACAAAATGGATATTATTTATTTGCTTAACTCTTTGAATAAAAATAAAAACTTTGTTAAAATATAAATATTGTGTTGCATTTAACTTCTTTATTAATTGTTGTTTTCTGTATTTACAATCAAATAATTATCTTAAATTATATATCACACAAATATTTTTTTTTTAAACACATAGATAAAATACTATTACCACTTAAACATAGATTTGTATCATTAACATTACTACAAATTAAAGAACTATTATTTTACTATTCCCATTCTACACTATATCAACTCAGGGAAACCGCAGGACACTAAACATATATAATTTACTATTCCCACTCCAAACTGTACCAACTAAGGGTGGTTGCTGGACACTAAACATATATAATTTACTATTCCCACTCCAAACTACAGTAAGTCAGGGAAGGTGCTGGACACTAAACGTATATCATTTTCCATTCCCACTCCAAACTACATTAAGTCAGGGAAGATGCTGTACACTAAACATTTATAATTACTATTCCTACTCCAAACTAAAAAAAGTCAGGGAAGGCGTTGGATAGTAAACATATACAATTTAATATTAACACTCCAAACTAGAAAAGGTTAGGGAAGGTGCTGGACACTAAACCTATATAATTTACTATTCCCACTCCAAACTATATCAACTCAGGGTGGGTGCTGGACACTAAACATATATAATTTACTATTCCCACTCCAAACTACATTAACTCAGGGAAGGTGCGGGACACTAAACATATATAATTTACTATTCCCACTCCAAACTACATTAACTCAGGAAAGGTGCTGGGCACTAAACATATATAATTTACTATTCCCACTCCAAACTGTATCAACTCAAGGTGGGTGATCGACACTAAACATATATAAATTACTATTCCCACTCCAAACAACATTAAGTCAGGGAAGGTGCTGGACACTAAACATATATAACTTACTATTCCCACTCCAAACTACATTAAGTCAAGGAAGGTGCCTGACACTAAACATATATAATTTACTATTCCCACTCCAAACTACATTAACTCAGGGAAGGTGCTGGATACTAAGGGCCCGATTCCGATGTCGTAAGGAAGGCCTCCAAACGGGATTTGCAAAGAGCAAATCCGATTCGGAGCCCATCTTTCTGTCCGAATCGTCCCCCGTTCCGAACGACCAAGTACGATGCGAGTATCCCGTACGTGCCGTGCGAATCGTTTACGAACCTGAACCTGTCCGTCCAACACATTCCTAGCCGAATCTTGCCACGCAATGGAGCTGTATTCCGACCAAGCGAGTACGATGCACGATTCGGACAGCCGCTTCGCCTCAGTCTCAGCGAGATGAAACCCCTGTCGGACTCGTACTTTGGGGGCCGTAGCAGGCCCCCATTCACCCGTGGCCCTCTGAATCTGTCACGGGGGTGTGCCCATGGGTCCCCCCAATCCAGGCATGCACAGTGTGGCGGGCACCATGGGGTGCCCGCCACAGGGTGTACGCTTTTCCCCACCCACCCCTTTTTGCTATGGGAGCCTGTGTACGCGTCTGTACACAGGCTCCCATAGAGTTCAATGGGAGTCCGGCCGAACCGAGTCCGTAACCATGCGGTTGCATCGTACTCGCTCGGTTGGACTCGCACAGCGCGTCTTGCTTGGAAAGCCCTCCAGGCTCGAGTCGTACGGAGGGCTTTCCTAGCGAGATCTGAATCGGGCCCTAAATATATATAATTAACTATTCCCACTCCAAAATACATTAACTCAGGGAAGGTGCTGGACACTAAACATATATAAATTACTATTCCCACTCCAAACTACATTAAGTCAGGAAAGGTGCTGGACACTAAACATATATAAATTACTATTCCCACTCCAAACTACATTAAGTCAGGGAAGGTGCTGGACACTAAACATATATAATTTACTATTCCCACTCCAAACTACATTAAGTCAGGGAAGGTGCTGGACACTAAACATATACAATTTACTATTCCCACTCCAAACTACATTAAGTCAGGGAAGGCTGCTGGACACTAAACATATATAATTTACTATTCCCACTCCAAACTACATTAAGTCAGGGAAGGTGCTGGACACTAAACATATATAATTTACTATTCCCACTCCAAACTGTATTAAGTCAGGGAAGGCGCTGGACACTAAACATATCTAATTTACTATTCCTACTCCAAACTTAAAAAAGTCAGGGAAGGCGTTGGATAATAAACATATATAATTTAATATTAACACTCTAAACTAGAAAAAGTCAGGGAAGGTGCTGGACACTAAACCTATATAATTTACAATTCCCACTCCAAACTACATTAACTCAGGGAAGGTGTTAGAGACTAAACATATCTAATTTACTATTCCCACTCCAAACTACATTAACTCAGGGAAGTCACTGGACATTAAACATATATAATTTACTATTCCCACTCCAAACTAAATGAACTCAGGGAAGGTGCAGGACACTAAACATATATAAATTTATATTCCCACACCAAACTATAATAACTCAAGAAAAGTATTAAAACATATAATTTTTAAATATAATATTGCCATAAAAAATACATTAAAACATATAAATTATTACACATTATACATATATTTACATACTCCAATTTATAATACATTTTACCAAAAAATATGTTATTGTAAATAATTTTATATCCACTTGTGGAAAGAAGACTTCTTCTGACTCCAGCTGGAAGAAGGGACTCGCTCAAGGACTCAAGGATTTAAGGACTCCTCAATCCAAAAGGCTCAAGGTGACCGCAGAGACTGGACCCTGCAGGGCATCTAATTGGAGAGACACCTAGGGCCATATTTATAAGAGCTTTGTGTCATGCTTGCACCATGCAACGTGGTACATGCAAGATGCAAACCTCTAAGTCAAATTTTTAAAGCCATGCAAAGCCACTTTGCATGGCTTTGAAAGGCTTCAAAAATATGGAGTAATGCAACACAGCACAAATCACTTCGCTGCATTGCTCTGAACAAGGGAGGCATTTTTAAGGGCTTTGTGGTACACACAACTCCCATGATGGTTTTTGAAACATTTCCAGATTTACCAAAACTGATAAACCTGGGAATGTTACAAAAAGTTACGCCTCCCCAGGAGAGGTACAACAAGGAGAAATATGTTTATTTCTCCTTGTTATTTCCTCTTTTTATGTGTGCTGCATTGTGCAGGACACCTTGAAAGAGGAGAAAACCTCTAAGAATTGTTTTTGTGCAGGCGGGTACCACTTCCTGCACAAAAGCAATCCTGCCTAGAAAACAGACACCCTTGCACCATGGTGCAAGGGTGCCTGCATTGGCGCTAGGCTGCCAAACAGCACCAGTGCAAGGGGAAAGGACAGGAATGAGCTGTATTGGATTAATACAATGCATTTCTGCCCTTTCCCTGTGACACAGGGCAGCGCAGCAAGGAGACTTTATGCGCTGCCCGGTGCCACAAAACTCGTAAAGATGCCCCCTAGTGCCTAAAAGCCCACCATGAGGGGCTGCAGGACGGGTCAGAAAGATCTTTGCCATCACTTTGAAATCGTTGGGACTAAGGGGCCTATTACAATGGCGGTCGGAAAATCTCCCCGACCGCCATGGTAGTGGGAAAAGACCGCCCGCATGGACCGCAACCTCACCGCCGGTCGAATTACGATGACCCGCGGCGGTCTGATTGCGGGCCTTAACATTGCGGCGGTTGCTGCTGCCCGCAGCACCACCGCGATGCCAAAAGGAGCATGTCCTGCATTTCCCTGCACTGCGTGGCAGGCACTGCACAGTGCCTGCCACCTGGTACAGGGAAATGTAGGGGGGGACCATGGGTACCCCCCCAGTGCATCGCCCCCCAACACATTGGGGGCCCGCAACAGGCCCCCGGAAGACAAACTCCGCATGCCTTTCCATGGCGGTTTGACTGCTGAGGAAAGGCTGGCTACCGACGGCATCATAATCCTGCCGGCGGATCCTGCCCTGCACCGCCACCATTATCCCGGTCCTGCTCCGCCCGCCAGGCAGGAGTGCGGATGGCAACCGGCGGAAAAGCGGCGGTCGGAATTTCCCACAGCCACGGTCACCACCGCCATCCTAAGTTGACCAGTGGTTTTCTTGGTTGCGATCGCGGTCGGATGTCCACCGCCGGTCCGGCGAGTGCCACCGCCGGCCCGGCGGTGGACATCCGACCGCCATCGTAATAGACCCCTAAGTCATTTTTTCCATTTTTGAGGACCTGGCTAAGGTGCTGAGCTTGCCCAGAGATGTTGCACACAAGGTGGGCAAGAAAACCTGGTGTTTCCGACTCTATGCGTTTTGCTGCTCGCAAAACTGGTTCAACAGACCTCACAGTGAGAATATCCAGCCTGTGGAGCCTTGCCCAGCTACAGCTTGCATCATTGCCCCACTGTAAGATTAAAACTTACCAAAAAATGGCTAAACCTAAAGGTAAAATCTATAACCAGGAAAGAGAGCAAATCTAATTGACCTGTGAAGCAACTTCAGAGGCTATAAAATATAGGTTTCTCATTCTCTAAGCTTTTAGCGCCAACATCAATGTCTTCATTCAGCGGGAACTCGAGGACAATGCATCTGACTTCGAGGGATCCCTGCTGACCACAAAGTTGGACCTTGCCAAGCTTAAAGATTTTGCTTTCCATTTCAGAGACCAATTACCTCAATTAAGGTTTGGTGGGTGACCTACGATCCATCAGGTGAGCAGAGGTAATGCCCTCAGATACTCTGGCGGACTGATGCCTGCTGTATTTAGAGATCTCCACCTGCCTGGCGGAGAGCTCAATGTTTTTAGAGGAGCCACCACCACGCCAATTGCTCTGAAGGCATTCAAAGTTTGTTGAGTGGCCACCATGTTTTATGCAGCCGATAAAACTCCCAAGTCAAGAATTTCTTTTTAAAACAAAAATGTTACCCTGACATTCTGGGAGCTTTCTCCCAGTGTGTGGGTTTGTTTATTTTTAATTCAGTACCACCAGGCTTTTCTGGGCGGTCCCCAAAAAAGGAAAAAGTGCATTAGTCCGTTTACTCTAAATAGATTTACTTAAACTGATGGCCTTAAGTCAGTCAGGCCATCAGTGTAAGGGTTCCACTGACGCAGCTAGCGGAAGGCAGACCATCGGTTTGGCTGGCAGTGTACTTCACACTGACCCACCTTGTGCATCCAACCTCCGCTCCATAGTAGTCGACCTGAAATTGTGTTTAGGTCACAGTCAAATTTGACTTTTGATTGTTGCTTTTACTATTTTGGGCACCTTTTTCCTAAAAGCTTCAAAAAGAATTTCTTCTGTTCCACATAACCTATTTTAATGATCTTGGTGCTTCATCGTTCATTACTATTGTGCCTATTTTTCTCAATCGATTTGGGAATTTTACTATGTTGCTTTCTTAACTTTAAAATTGTTGGTACTGCTTAAACTTAACACTCACTCCTCCTGGAATTACCTGCTGCTTGTGCCATAGCTACCCTGGCTTGTGCAGAGATTCTGTGACCACCGTGTTTTGACATAACCAGAGTGAAGTTATTAAGTTGTTATGGATATCCCATCCCATTTGCCCCATTCCTAGCAATGTGTCATAACTGTCATTTAATTTTTTTTTATTGACAAGACAGTTGTCATGCTTATTTTGTTAGGAAAATGGATTCGAATTGGTGAAAACTCCTATTTGGTTGCTTTCTGATCTCTGCGGTTTGGATCTCTGCTTTGTGTTGAGCCTCCATAAAAGATTCTCACACTCTGTAAGCTCTGTTAAAATTGAATTATGAGCTGCAACATGTAGTGCCTGCCTTTTCTAAAAAACCATTTTACTGTGGACAACTAGGGTATTCTGAAGAGGTTGCAGAAACATTTATGGAGAGTGTATATGCTGTCTACATATGGAGTACATGAAACATGGTGACTTTGAGTATATCAGTAGTACTTCAATATATAGGAAAGAAATCCACTTTGGATCCCCTGTGTGTGGATGGTACACATGATGGAACATGGAGAGAGCCTTCCAGACAGAGATGTAGATTGTAGAATGTTTCTGAGGTAATTTTGAAGTGCACCAGGTTCCTGTCAAAAGAAGGATGGAGACAGATGTCTATTTGATGTGTAGGGACAGTCCCTGTGCTTTGCCTTCTTCATTCTTAACCCAGAGTTGTTAGTGCAGTGTTTTTGGAGAAGCTAACTGGGAAGGCCTCCATAATTTTTGTGCATTTGTTTTTGCTTTCCGTGGCAGGGAACCTCCAGTCTTACATGCTCTTCTGGCTGAACTTAGGCGACAGGCACTGTAGGCTGACCACTATGGGGCTAATTAATAATTGCAGAGAACGAGGACAGCCTGAAACCAGTCCGTAGATGGATTGCTGACATCCACATTGTTGCATGCAAATTTAGGATATATACTGGGTGGAAACTCTGGTCAGTGAGCCAGTAGTCTCATTGGCCATTGTGAGGCACTTGGTATTTAGGTGTAATTACAATTGGTATGACAACCTACCTGTAAGCCCCAAGTATATGGTTAGGCATGTAGGTTTCAAGGCCCAGCAGATTTAATGCACTTAAGTGTGCCTGCTGTCATTTTAAAGGCGGCCCTGCTTTGCAGACTGCTTTTAAAATTACATTATATGCAAATTCGACTTTGGAATAAAAGGTACTCACAAAGGGCCATATGTAGGTAATTTCTATTTACCGATTCCTAAATACCGAATTTTACCGATTCGGTATTTAAGAATCGGTAAATAGAATGTAGGAAAACATTCGGTAAATTTTACCGATTCGGTAATATTCGTGATTACCTATTCGGTATTTACCGAATCGGTAATAGGAATACCTTCCCATTCATTCCTATGGGCCTGGAGGCCCATAGGAATGAATGGGAAGCCATTCACTATTACCGATTCGGTAAATACCGAATCGGTAATAGGGGAGCATATTCAAGGGTGGCAGGGTGTCAAATTGACACCCTGTTGCACCCCTGAATCGTGCATGTGTGCACATGTGGCGCACATACATGCCCTAAGGGCATGTATGTCTGCCACATGGCACTTTTAAAAAAGCACAAAATTGCTTTTCAAAAGGTATTCGGTATTTACCTCCAACTTGTAGTTGGTGGTAAATAACGAATCCTTAAACCAAAAATGCACTCACTTGAGTGCTCCCTACATAGGATTTAAGGAATCGGTAATTTACCGATTCCTTAAAATAACGAATCGGTAAATTACCGACTCTTTAAATCCGGCCTCCTACATCGCAAAGGGCTAAATACCGGTCGGTAACAGGAAATTTACCGATTTTCGGCCGTTACCGACCGGTATTGGCCCACCTACATATGGCCCAAAGTCTTAAACAACCTTATTTTTACATTTACATCACCCCAAATGTCTCCCCTTTTGCCCCAGGTGTTGGGTGCCATATAACTACAAGCAGTGACATTTGAAAAGATGTTTTATATTCCCTTGTGAGGGAAAAACTGCCAATCTAGTTTTTCCCCATTGTAGCACATTGGCTCCATAGGCTAACATCGAAATATTTTACTAAAGTATAACTATTGATAGGAGGGAGCTAAACTTTGCTTCAAAGAATTAAAATGATAGAATAAATTCAACAACTTGCCAAGGTTAGATTTACTATAATGAAAGAAGTAATAGAACTTTCTTTTCTGATGAACCAAACTCCAGCCTTCCAGCAGCCTCTCCTGATTGGCCAAAGACACACAATTGATGGACGAAATGCAGAACAAATCAAAACATTCACCCCCAGTCAAGAGATCTGGGTTAAAGCCATCATTCTTTTGCTCACCATGCCACCCCAGTTTAGACCTGTCCATATGCAAATCATTCTTGACCCTGTGCCTCATGGGAACAGTACAGCCTGAACTGCCAAGCCTGGTCCTCCCTGGACCTGAATCAAGCATCCTAGGACTGGTTTCGGGGTTTCACCCCTCATCAGCCAGGATAGCTTGAATCCAGTGGCACAGTGAGCCCGGGACCCACGTCTGGGCATACCCGGGAACTTAGGGCGATAAAGCAAAAGACACACAATTGATGGACGGAATGCAGAACAAATCAAAACATTCACCCCCAGTCCAGAGATCTGGGTTAAATCCATCATTCTTTTGCTCACCATGCCACCCTAGTTTAGACCTGGCCATATGCAAATCAGTCTTGACCCTGTACCTCATGGGAACAGTCCAGCCCGAACTGCCAAGCCAGATTCTCCCTTGACCGGCGACAAGCATCCTAGGACCGGTTTCGGGGTTTCACCCCTCATCAGCCACGATAGCTTGAATCCAGTGGCACAGTGAGCCTGGGACCCACGTCTGGGCATACCCAGTGCACTTTGGGCCTTTGACGTCTAATTCATAATTGCGACTTTGCGACAGGCTGAGCAAAACTGCTCTAATGAGTTGTGAAGTGGCCTGCATAGAAACAAAGGACATCTGGTGGGAGGAAATCTGCAGCTGCAGAGCAAAAGGCAGGATGGTGGTGGAATAGCCAAAGTGATTTACCAAACCAGAGACACCGGGACAAAGGAACCACAGTGCCCAGCAATCTCTGCGGCGCGAGGGCCGCCAACGATTTTCTGCTGCGGCTGGAGGCACTGAAAAAGGGCCTGACACTCCCGCAGTGTGGGATGCAAAGCCAGAGACACCGGGGCAAAGGAGCCACAGTGCCCAGCAACCTCTGCGGCGTGAGGGCCGCCGGAGATTTCCTGCTGCGCCTGGAGGCGCTGAAAAAGGGCCTGACACTCCCGGAGGGCCAGATGCCAAACCAAAAACACTGGGACAAAACGAACCACAGTGCCCAGCAACCTCTGCGGTGCGAGGGCCGCCGACGATTTCCTGCTGCGCCTGGATGCGCTGAAAAAGGACCTGACACTCCCGCAGCGCGGGCCACCAAACCAGAGACACCGGGGCAAAGGAACCACAGTGCCCAGCAAACTCTGCGGTGCGAGGGCCGCCGACGATTTCCTGCTGCGCCTGGATGCGCTGAAAAAGGGCCTGACACTCCCGTAGCACGGGACGCGCGCGGGCATGCCGGGCCAAGGGCGGGCCCATCTGCGCCCGCTCTAGACCGGAAGAGGCCGAGCTGGGCCCCCTCTCTTGGTTTTTCTTTTTGGGGCCGATTTTCGTTGCTTTACTGCTGGTGAGTACCTAAAAGGGGAGAACCCTTGCAACCCTTGCATCCATTCGGATACCCCATGATGACCTTGTAACTTTTATTTATAATTGAGAGGCCCGCTGCTGTGAATGCAAACTTCTAGGTCTTTTTGGGATTCACATAAACCAATAAGCTCAATAACAATAAACATTCCTGCCGGCCTCTGATTAGTTACTTCAAGTTCAACTTCAAGTTTGAATCCTGGGGAAAAGGTAACCCAAAGCAAAGAAGTTGACTCCCAAAAAGAGTGCACCTAAACCAGCAAAGGGCTCACGTTCATCATTATTGAACTACCTCATGGGGGCGATGGGGGCAATCGAAAAACCAATATCCTCCGTTGAGGAGACCTTAAATGCGGAAAAAGGGGAGAATGCCAGAGAGTGGAGATAACCCCAAGTGAAGGACCCCCAACACTTACAGTGACTGAAAGCTGACTGCCCATAAACGGCTGTGTGCAGAATGTCTCTAGTCACATGTGGGTTAGTGATCAGGACAGTGATACCCAACCCCCAACAAAGCGCCCTAGAAACCCAGGGGTGGACAAGAGGGCAGAACAAGATGGTTATGTGGGCCTAAGAATTTTGAGCAAAAAGCCGCAGAAAAAGGCAACAAAGCGGGGCAAATCATTAGCATCATCACAAGCAGACCATATTGTGAAATTGCCAACTCCTACGGAGCCTTACTGCTCAAAAGACGACATAAGAAGGCTATGCGAGCAGATAGAGGGGTTAGGGAGCATTTTTTAAAGAAGCCCCAGTCAAGATGGCAGAAAGATTACAATCGATTGGTGCTTCATTAGAAAAATGCTTAGGAAATGCTGTCCTCAGCAGAGATAATTACCCAAGCAAACGTGGGGTCTCGCCGAGTAGTAGGACCAATAAAGTATCCCACGTACCAGTACAGGAACAACCAACTATACAAACAACATTTGAAGGGAAACAAGCTGAGTCAAACCTGGCGAACCAGGGTAACCAGGGGAATCAGCTAGAAGCACGAGTGATGAAACGCCTCCCTGGTCCAGCAAGGTACCACCATAGCTATGATAGGAGAGATACATATAGCACATTCCAGGGGAGGGATTTAAATGTCATGCCATCCCAACCAGGCCAACCTGACTTTGATCCCATACACACTCCAATGATTCTTCCTCAACCCACTCCTCAGTTGTTAGATCTTCCACCGGAGGCTACTCCCTACACGATAGTTTTGGTAAATGTTCCTCCGCTCCCTGTACATGAAGGTGAATCCTGGATTGCCTTGAGGAACAAATCTTTCCATTGGCTGAGCACTATAATAGGATTAACTGAGGCCCTTTTCTCAGAATTCAAAATGGTCAGAAGAATAGACTGGATAGGTAAAACTTGCAAAGCCCTGGCGGGGGATTGTGTGGTGTTAACATTTAGATCCCCCCCTTCTGATGCGGACCATTCTTGAAAGAGCAGGGAGTCATGTTATTATGCCTCAGGAAGTAAATATCGTTCCATTAGGATACTTCTATCAACCACCAAAGGCACAGAGTAGTGGAAACGCAAAAAGGAACTACCCAGTTGAATCCCATTATAGGTATAGTGTACCAGTAAGTAATCGCTTTGATAGCCTTAACACCTTAGAAGATATTGACTGACTAAATAATGAGGTAGAACAACACCTTAAAAATAAGAAGGACATAGACAGAAATATGCCTACTAGATCAAGCAGACATAGGTATAATATAAGGCACTCTGCCCCTAATTACATACAGGTAACATCACTGAAGGAGGTTCAGCCGCAGAGTCAGCTTAATCTGGGCGATAAATTACCAGATATCAGTCAACTAGCAGAGGACACTACATCTATTTTAGGTATAAGTCACTATCAGACACTAGCCACTGTCCCTACTGTAATCCGCTGTAGAAACCATCCCTAAGAAGACTACAGGTAGTAATTATAGTGAACTGACCAAGGTGGTTTATTGGAATGTTTCAGGTATCCGATCTAAGCTGGTAAATCCGCTGTGGGGTAATTTTATATCAAGTTTTCCTATCATGTGGTTCCAAGAAACCTGGGTAAAGGCCGCAGCACACATCAACGGTTATCGAACCTTTAACACTGCGGCAGGAGGTCATGGGAGGGCAAAGGGGAGTTTGTCCACATACATATATAACATGGTAAATGTGAGTAAAATAGAGCTGAAATTTGTTGATATATATTATCAAGTGATTGTACTGTATATTGATAATAAGCACTGTATTGCCTTGATACATTTTTATAATAACGCCCTGGTTGACCAGATCGGGATGATTCTGAAAAAAACTAGGAAACGACTTGAAATCCATCCACAACAATAGTGAAAGGTATACGCTCATTATTTGGGGGGGGGACTTCAACTCTGCTCTATGCCCAAACAACGGGAGGGAAATATGCAGCTTCACGAATGAAGATGGGAATAGTGATACCCACTTCCCGCACTCAAAATATGGGGAATCCTTGAATGAAATAATGTTTGGCCATGACTTAGGCTTTGCTAACGAGATGTGTATTACACCTGCCCCCTTTAAATGTACTTTTAATGGTAGAGGATTTTTCACGACAATAGACTACATATTGATATCAAACAGATACTCAAACAGAGTTAAATCATTCACTACTCACAACATCATTTTGAGTGATCATTTCCCACAGAGCGTCTCCCTTACTCAGCTAAAACGACAGATAAATTATGGAGTCAAACCCTCGCACATTCCTCAAAACTTAACAATAAATAGAGTGAACGGTTATTCCCTGCAATGGTTGATGGTAGACCCTTTAGAAATCACATGGACTGTTGTAACCAAGTGGGTGAAAACACTACCCATGAAATAATATTGACCTCGTTCCAGCTGATCACAAGAGGCATAAAAGAGGCTCTATTTGTTCAAAATAGAAATCCAATTAAGAATACAAAAGGGTGGTTTGACGCAAAGTGTACACGGGCCTATGCTAAATTAAAACATGAAATACGGGGGCGTGGTCTCGCTGCAAATGGAGT
This sequence comes from Calotriton arnoldi, assembly GCA_963921515.1. Lineage (NCBI taxonomy): Eukaryota > Metazoa > Chordata > Amphibia > Caudata > Salamandridae > Calotriton > Calotriton arnoldi. The sequence continues at coordinate 623,341 of CAWUFW010009573.1, read as the reverse complement.
GAGACGCACGCCATTTGAGCTCCGGGCCGCCGTCGCCATTAATAGCGATTACAAGCAACTTCACGGCGTAAAAAGTACACTGGGTGGAAGCGCAAGCTAGCAGAGTAACTTGAGTGCCTTCTGGGCTTGAACTAAGCTGGCGGTGATCGACGGAGGAGACTCGGGCTGTGTGAGCGGTGAGGCCTGAGACCCGGCAGCCCGCCCGCCATTTTGGCTACTCGGCACCCACAAGTCTGCAACCGTTACCTCTGACGGCACTCAGGGGCACCGGAGAGGCTTCCCGGCTTCTGAGAAGTATATTTGAGGCTCGGAGGGGACCCGACGCTGCAGACTCTTCGCCACCCTGGCCTAGACTGCCGACCGCAAAGCGCCACAAGAGACGCCCGCCATCTTGATCGCCCGGATCCTGTGGGACTACGCCGGAGGCTCCCTGAGAGATCGAGGTGTGGCCCTCCGCTCTCCCACTGTTGCGGGGGCGTGTGCATGGCCCAGAGACAACCCGGAGCTGCGGATCTGTAAGTCGGCCTGCCGGTGTCCTGGAGGTGAGAGCCGGACATCGGCGAGCAGGGGTGCCTCCGCCATCTTACCGCCTTGAGGGGTAACGGACCTCATCTGGAAGCCAGCAGGCAGCCGCCAATAGAGGAGTCCGGGCGTGCAGCACCTGAACAGGTACGGGAGCGGGGGCGCCGTCGCTGCCGCTGGGGGGGACTGCTCTGATGGTCTGGGCAGCTTGGGACTGCACTCCGCGGTCGTGTTCTTGGGCCTGAGACATACCCCAGCGGAGGCGCCCCTGCCCTGCCTGGCGGGATCCCCACAGCGGCTCCAAACCCATCACATCGCTGTGCGGACCTTGATGGTGCAATACACTGTCCTAGGGCACAGCAACCTCGCCGGACACCGACGCCTCTGCCCCTGCTGGGGCCCCCCTGCGTGCTGGCCTTCCCCTCCTGTGCCTTCGGCGAGGAACACTGGGCAGACGGTGGGATCATAGGCTCCCCGGAGGGCCTAGAAGTTAACATCTGCGGTTGTGGAGAGCCGGGGAGCAGTCGAGGCGCTGCGGGGCACTGAGACCGTGGTCTGGGGGAATATGGCATATCGGCGGCCAACCTGAGGAACCTGGACCTCTGCTAACGAGACCGAGGGCACTACCAACTGCTTAACCCATTGGGGTAGCACAGAGCCCAATGCTGCACTGTATTGCATTGCCAGCTTCCACACACCCCCTTTGACCGGCGCTGCTGCCTTTGTCGCTTGACGCGCTAATCACTGGTTTGACTGGCCCGACACGCTATCTGGTCCTCTCTTCACCGCCAGAGCGGCCACCATGCCGCAATACACCTTAGTGGCTGTCCCATTGCCCGATGGTGGAATCTCCTGGGCATGCCTGGCCTCGTGTAAACGGAGGGGTGTCTCTGCAGTTGGGCTAACCTGGCCACTCCTCACCTTTGGAACCTGCGCTTAACTGAAAGCCCCTGAATTTGCACACCGCACCATTACACCACTGAGCCTGGTCTTCCCCTACGGCGCCCTGCTAACCACCCCCAGGGCCCTGAAGCTGTGAACACGAACACGCTTGGGAATAGACAGCTGTCGGAAAGGAGATCTCCCTACTACATGAACATGACCTGTTCAAAACCCGGGAAGGAGCCCTCAGCAACCCCTAAAGATGCTACAGTCCTGACCATGTGGAACAAACCGGGTTCAGTACCAGCGCCTGATGCGATGCGGGCGGCCGGGGGTTCATCAGAGCCGGTCACACAATCCTTCATGACCCTCTTTATGCAGGAACTTAAATCGGAAATAGGGTCCCTGCGCACCGAGGTCCAAGCTTGTGTCAAGGACCTCCGGAAAGATGTGGGAGAGCTGGGTGGACGAGTAGATGACCTTGAAAAGACCCTGGATTCCCGTACGGAGGACCAGGAACACCTATGGCAGCGGCTAGCCACCCTAGAGGAGCAGCACAATGAGTTGCAGATCAAGCAGGAGGACCTGGAAAATCGGGGGCGCCGAAACAACATACGCCTGCGGGGGATTCCGATTGGGGCAGAAGGCACTGACATAATGACTTTCGTGGCCGACCTGCTCCATGACATTAGGGGAGACGATGACATCTCGCCGCCCGCTCTGGACCGTGCGCACCGAGTGTCTGGCTCTCCTGGGAGGCCAGGGCTCGTCCCTGACATCCTGACGCGGGTCCATTTCTTTACTGAGAAGGAGGCTATCCTTAAGGCAGCTCGGGACAAGCCTGAGATCTTGTTCAGGGGCGCACCCATCCAGTTGTTTCAAGACTTGGCCCCCACGACACTTCGGCGCCGCAGAGACTTCCGTCCCATCACGGACAAACTCCGGGAACTTAACATCCGCTATCAATGGGGGCATCCCTTTGCTCTCATCTTTCAGTAGGAGTCCAAGCGCCGCGTGCTGAGATCCTACAGGGAAGCGGCCCAACTGCTCCAGATCCCTGACACCCCCCGACAAGTCCATCACGCAGGCCCCTGAGGGCACAAATACCATTGAAGCCGCAGTGGACCACGGTCCGTCATGCCAGACAGCCATCCTCCCGAGAGCGAAGCAGCTCATCTCAAGAAAAACAGGACATAATTCAGCACATACGATCCTTAGAAGGGGGTCAGTCACCCTCAGGCTCGCAAGCACTTGCTACCAAATAACTGGAAGCTACAGATGTTGATCAACTTCCACTACGCTTTTCATCTCTGGGGGTCCCCGGCCCTCATGTAACTGGCACTTCACTCTCTTTTTCACCACCCAAGAGACGCAACTACTCAATGATTATCCTACGCCAGGACGACGGCCCCGGATCACGCTCCGGAACTAACGATTTGATACGCAGCACGATGACCGACCCCCACTCCTATTTCTGGGAGAGTGACATCTCCGGGACAGCCTGTGCCACTGTGCCTGGCTCCTCCCTGGACTGGAATAGTTCTGTTGGCCATGTTGGCCGTCAACCCAATTGGGTTGTTCCGTTTATCTCTGTTCCTCTCTCCCTCTTTCCTTTTCTTGCCCATCTCCCCGGCGGGGGGCCCCTTAGACAATAGGGGGGACTTACATTGGATGCCATGCTTCTTCCCACCCTCCCATCCTGTAGCGACCATCACCACTCTGGGGCTTCGGGACTCTTCACTAGGTCCCTGTTTCTCGACCCTGTCCAAAATCCCGAGTCACCTGCCTGGGATAGCGCTTACACCCGATGCTAGACGACTATGACCTCGGCGCCCTGCTTGAAGCTTGTAACCCTTAACGTGAAGGGACTTAACTCCCCCAATAAGCGGCGTCAGATATGGAGGTATCTGCTACTACAAAATCCAGACATCGTCTTTCTTCAGGAGACATACCTCCTCAGGGCTGACACCACACGCATGACTCATCCATGCTTCCTCCTCCAATTTTGGAGCTCAGCGTCTACTAGGACAGCGGGTGTAGTCATCCTCTGCAGATCAGGCATCCATCAGGGAGACACTAAAGTAATCCGTGACACAGAGGGTAGATTTCTTAAGGTGGCGGTTAAGCTGGGGCATCGCACTCTCACCCTTTGCAACACCTATGCGCCCAACCAGGGCCAGGACTCTTTCTTGCGCAAACTCCTGCGGGAACACATAGTACCGGTAAACTCGGACCTCATACTGGGGGGTGACTTTAATTTAGTGTGGGATGCGGGCCTTGATCGTAGCGGGGGCACATTTCATGGGGTGGGGGCCATGTCGGCGGCGACAAAGAGCTGTATCACTGCTTCGGGTCTGGTAGACATATGGCGTTACCACTCCCCTGAGATCCGCGACTACTCCTATTATTCTCATGCGCACCGCTCCTACTCACGAATTGACTACCTCTTCGTCTCACACTCCCTAGTCAAGGACATTCTCTCAACCACCATGTCCGATATTTCAATATCTGACCATGCGCATGTGGAGCTACTCCTTCATGAGCGCTTCTCTCACCCCAGGCGACCTACTAGGTGGCGTTTCCCCCCCACATCCTTAGAGACCCAGTCGACACGGCGGAACTTCAGGCCGCCATTCTCTCTTATTTTGAAACCAACGACCTCCCGGAAACACCCCTCCCTGTCTTATGGGATGCCTTCAAGGCCACGATACGTGGCACTCTCACATCTATCGCTATTGCCCGGGTCAGAGAGGCCCGCTTATATGAGGACAAGCTCACACACGAAATCAAAACGCTCGAGAGAATGGACCAAGAGCACCCATTAGCGATTCATAAGCGGCGTTTAGCTATACTCAGGGGTCAGCTCCGGGCCCACAGAACCAACAAGGCTGAACACGCTCTCCTTGCACTGCGACAGCGCTATTACGACGGAGGGGACAGGGTGGGTACCATCTTGGCACGTCGCCTGAGAACACGGGCAGCTAAAGCGCACATCTCTAAACTAAAATTGGGTGACGGGACCTGGGCCACTACAGAATCCGCCAAACTTCAAGCATTTCAAAATTACTATGCATCCCTTTACGCGAAAGACACGCCCAATCCTGATCAAATATTGGCTACTTTAGACGCCTGCGACTGGGGTCCCTTAGCACGTACCATTCCCAACTATTGGAAGAACCAATCACGCTAGAGGAACTAACCAGCGCTCTTAAGGAACTTCCGCTCGGCAAAACGCCGGGCCCAGATGGGCTGACCAGTCTCGTTTTATCATGCCTTCTTGCCACAACTCCAACCATACATGTTACGCCTCTTTAATTCTTTTACAGATGCGATCGGGCCTTCTGCAAATATGGCGGAAATAGCCCTAATCCCGAAGCCCGGGAAGGACCCCACACTCTGCTCCTCCTTCCGCCCCATCGCCCTATTAAACACAGACCTTAAACTCTACACTAAAATACTTGCTAAACGCCTCAGCACGCATCTTCCAGGCCTAATCGAACCAGACCAGGTGGGTTTTATCCATCAACGTCAAGGGGCGGACAATGTGCGCCGAGTTGCGCACCTGGTGGGGAAAGCGCGCCACTGGAAGATACCCTCTTGCCTACTTTCGCTAGACGCCGAAAAGGCATTTGACCGAGTGGATTGGGTGTACCTCCGAGCCGTGCTGCAGAGAATAGGACTAGGCCCACAGATGATAGCGCGCATTATGGCCCCTTACCTCTCACCGCTGGCCAGGGTACAAGTCAATGTCCAACTCACGCAACCTATTTCTATTCTCAGGGGCACTAGGCAGGGATGTCCCTTGTCCCCTCTACTGTTCGCCCTCGTAGTTGAACCACTCGCCATTCTGATCCGCCGATCGCCTGATATTCATGGTCTTACTCTCGGGGCATAGATCACAAGATAGCTCTCTTCGCAGACGACCTCCTTCTCACACTGTCCAACCCGACTTGCTCGTTGCCAGCAGTACACACTCTGCTGCAGTCATACGAGCAAATCTCAGGGCTTAAAATCAATCATACGAAATCATGGGCTCTCAACCTCACGATTCCGACGGACGAAATTGCGGCCCTGCAAGCCCTTGTCCCCTACCAATGGGCTACTAGTTCTATCAGATATCTAGGACTTAATCTGACTCCGGATCTGGCCAGCTGGTCCCAAGCTAATTGGCAAGAGTACAAAAATGCAGTTGTAACCGACTTACGTGCATGGAGATCCCTGCCGCTTTCCTGGCTGGGGCGCCTTAATACAGTTAAAATCTCCATCCTCCCAAAGATACTTTATTTATTCCAGACCTTGCCAACGCCCATCCCAGAGCACCAAATTCAGAGCCTACAACGTGAGTTAGTCGCATTCATATGGGGAGGGAAGCGACCGCGATTCTCCAGTAAAATCTTAATGCTCCCGCGCGATAAGGGTGGGCTCGCCTGCCCTAATCTATTAGAATACTATTGGGCATCCCATCTCCGCTTTATACCAGAGTGGACAGCTTGGGAGAGCGAGAAGGTATGGTTCCATATGGACAGGGCGGTTACCTGTCACCTTCTCTGGGATCACGCGTGGCTCCCCCATGAAGCACGCTCCCGTAGTCCATATATGGCGACCCCTACTAAGACTGTACTCGCGATTTGGGACAGGCTGGCCGTCCGCAAGGGTCTCACTTCTTTTCCGTCTCCGCACACCCCAATTGCTCGCAATCCGCAATTTCCCCCTGCTCTCCGCCCGCCCCATTTCGCAGAATGGACGGACAAGGGTTGTAAAACGGTGCGAGATCTATTTCAAGGGGTAACGTCAGAACTTTTGCCCAATGCAAGCAGGAATACCAACTATCAGAGAAGGAGAGATTCCAATATATACAGCTCCGGCACTGGATACAGGCGTCCTCTCTATCACAGGCGGCTACACGGCCTTTCACACCGTTCAAACAGCTGGCCCGCACATTTGATAATTCCAAGGGATTGATATCTCGCATATACCAAGTCCTCCAGCATTCACAACGCCCCACTCCACACCCTTACCAACAACAGTGGCAGTCTCTTCCCGGAGCCGACATTGCACCCTCTCAGTGGACACGTCTTTGGCGCGATATTCCGAAGACTTTTCATAGCATTCCCCAGCAGGAATCCGCATACAAGGTAATGACCCAATGGAACTATACCCCCCTCAGGATACATAAAATGTTCCCCAACTCCTCACCTCTCTGTTGGCGCTGCACTCATACACAGGGAGATTTCATACACATATGGTGGTCGTGCCCTCTCTTGACCACCTACTGGAAAGAAGTCCTCAGCCACATTAAACGGGTGCTAGGCTACCCACTACCTGAAAACCCACTCACGATTGTACTGGGCCTCAGGCCGGTGAACCTACGGGCTATGACCCGCCGTGATTGGCATCTCAGTCTTCATATGCTTGGAGCTGCTAAGCAGACCATCGCCCTTTATTGGAAAAAGGCGGAAATGCCCTCAATAAATGTGTGGTTCACCCGCCTGTGGCAAACAGTGGTAATGGAACTGCTCACGGCGCGTCTACAATATCGAGACACCCAGTTTACGAAACTATGGAAGCCACTCGTGGAACACCTGGGACGACTAGAGAATACTAGACTGCAGCCACCAAGGCTGCGGGCCTTACACCTCTTTGACGATGCTGTACACCCCACAGACCCAGACAGATTTTGGAATCCTCCTGACTGATCACCCGCACTGCGCTCCCACCTACCACATATGATTTAGGTCCTGTGATTCTTGACGCCCCGACAGCTGCTGTTGCTACCAACACCGCCCGCAAGGCGCTAGAGGCATCCAATAGCAGCGCTACCGCTGCGCCCTATGCGTTGCGAGTTCCTCCAGGCACACTGTCACACTGCCCCCGTTCCCCCCGTCACATCCTCCCCCCTCTTCTATAGTCCCCTCCTCACCCCCCCCTCTCTTTCTATTGGTCTTTTCTTTTTATTGTTTGTACACTGCTTACAGCCTCTTGGCGGCGCATATGCTAAGTTAAGACATGGCTTCTTGAGCATGAGCTCTGATGAGATAGCGCACAGCTCTGCACCCTGGCGACTTGGACACTGCCACAGGACTATCATAGCTGTATGATACCTGCTCCAGAAAAGCGCACAAATGATGTTGTTTCTTGCTAGCCCTGTAATTTCCTGTCATGTGCGATACCCTTGAGCCTATCCAACAAAATGTGTTGAGCCAACAATGCTTGATTTAAACTATGGGCCACAGTGTTCAGGTTGGCCTCTTTTCTATCACTATGTGGCGCTTGCCAATTGTAAAACGGATTAATGCATTATGATCTTCTCTAAATGCAAATAAAAACGTGTTTTAAAAAAAACAAAAAAAAACATGAAATACATAAAAACCCTAGACGTACACAGATAAGAGAGGCCAGAAGGGTCTATAAAAATGCGCTTAAGGAGTGCAAGGTGACGTTGAGAACTGAGGTTTGGAAGGCACTGCATGAGGCCTCGCTGTCTAAAGATGGTGCAGCCTTTTGGAATGCTGTAAAAGCCCCTTTTCTGGATTCAGGGGATGCACCATCTATTGAAATTGCAATAACAGAGGCGCACTGGGTAGAGCACTTCACTAAAACATTTAATAACGGTACGTGTGCAAACAATTTAGAAACCCAACTATTAGGTGATGGCGAAATGGCACCTTTATTAATTTCTATTGACCTTCAGGTAACCCTGGATGAAGTCAACCGTGCAATCATGGCAAGCTTGGGTGGAAAGGCCCCTGGGCCTGATGGGATCCCTGTAGATTTAGTCAAAAATAACACAGCGCTATGGGGCCCACTCCTAACACAGGTAATCACACCTAGCTGTTCTTCTAATCTTATAGATACATGGTCTGAATCACTTTTAGTGCCAATTTTTTAAAAAAGGAATCGCCAAGACCCCAACTGTTATCGGCCGATATCACTTTTAGATTCTTTGGTTAAAGTAGTCGGGTGCATCGTGCTTGAAAGATTACCGGATTGGGCAGACGAAAATAAGATTATTTCTGAGCTACAATTTGGGTTTCGAAAGGGGTTAGGAACAGTTGAACAAGGTTTAAACCAGAACATTTTTATAGGGAAGTATACCCTTGCAAAGAAGGGCAGGCTGTTCCTAGCCTTCGTCGACCTCACAGCAGCGTTCGACTATGTTAGGCAAGACAAGCTCTGGTGTATTCTTCAGGACTTAGGAGTGGAGCCCACCATTATCCTTTTTTTAAGACAACTATATAGCAATGCCAAGACGAGTGTGCGTTATGGAGCCAATGGACAATGCACAGACCCATTTCGAATAAAGAAGGGAGTAAGACAAGGCTGCATGTTGGCCCCCTTTCTTTTTAATCTTTATATAAATGGGTTAGGCCAAACACTGATGAATAAATGCCAAGACCTTCCCCAAATAGAAGGACGGCCAATTCCCGCATTATTGTATGCAGATGATGCCGTCTTGATGGCCCGCATTCAAGTGGGACTCCAAAGAACACTGAATAGTTTTTCGGCTTTTATGCATGATCTGGGGCTAAGGGTAAATACATCAAAAATGTGTGTCATGAAGTGTGGCACTGGCAGCCATAAATGTAGAGACATGTATATCGATAATCAGAAGATAGATTTTACAAATAGATTTAGCTACTTGGGCATTCTCTTTGATCAAAATGGTGCCTGGACTCAAGCGGTACAAGCCAGAAAACTGGCTTTTATGAAAACCACCACCGCCCTAGTTAATTTTGCGAACAAGCTGGGCAGGAGACCTTCACGTGAGCTACTACAGATATACAGAGCCAAGTGTGTCTCGACGGCCATGTATGGCACTGGGATCTGGGGATACTCTGTTCTTCAGGCCCTCCAAGTTGTCGAAAACATGCTCTTACGATTCATATTGGCAGTCCAGGGTAGTACCTCCTCATACGTCTCTCACTCTGAATTGGGTGTTCCATATATCACAGATCTTATAAAAGTGGAACCAATCTTGTTATGGCATAGAATATGGACATCTGTAGAAACCAACCTTAACAAGGATATTTTAAATGATACTTTTAAACTGGATGGTGTTTTAAGAATTGAGTGGCTAAAGTATGTGCAGGATTTTATGTATGATCTAGGCCACCCAGAGTTCTATACTAAGCCGAGTACAATGGCCTCTTTAACAAGAAAAGTGTTGAAAGGGAAAAGCTTAACCCTACTCGAATCCCTCAGACTAACAGTAGAAATATCAAAGCCTACAGTATTGCATAACCAGATGATCTTAACTATGCATAGCATTCAACCATATCTCACATTAGTCTGCGGCACGTATGACAGACTCCTTTTGACAAGATTTAGACTAGGGATACTGCATAGACTAATGAGTTTCCCGAATATGAATGATTGGTCGAGAGTTATGCAACTGTGCCCTTGTGACAATCGCTCAGAGCAAACAACACTCCACGTGGTTTTATTTTGTAAATTTTATAATATGTAAAGCAAAAAATGGATTTTACCCCTTTTAAAATAGCTTGGTTTTAGACAATGCCGTTCCGCTTTTTTAGCGTTACAGTTTTTAGAAAATGAATATATAGTATGGTTTTTATCAATGTATTTAAAAGTATTATGAAATGTAGGAAATCGATTTTAATGTGACTGTTTGACTGTCCAAAACCTAATTATGTAAAGAGGATCCAAACAAGTGACCTTTAAACATCTGAGCATTACATGATTCAATGTATGATGTCTATCTATTTTCATATTTTTTGCTGTGCAATCTTGTGTAATACCTATGTGACTTTATGTGCTTTTATGTTTCCCTAAACAGAAATCGAATAAAGCTACATTTGATTTGATTTGATTTACTTTAAGAACAAGAAGCAATCTAACTACAAGTAATAGCTGGATGGTATGTAGAAACACTTTCTGGCTGCTTAGTTTTAGTCTGCTTACTCTTTTTAACTTACCTATCTTACAAGTGACTTCCCAGTCAGCTGCGGCCGTGCCCGATTGAGCTGAGGTAGTCACAGTAAGGATCCTCACTTCCGACCGCACACCACCATCAGGGGGGGTAGCGATCTAGTTTGCCACACCTCCTGCATAAAACCAGATGACGGGCCAGGCGTACAGCGGGTCACCACTGGTGCCCCAAAGAAGCCAGGACCCATGCTTCCCCATCCTCAAAGGTCAGTTCCCCCACAGTCACCTACTCCCCCAAGACCCTACTAAACATACTGGAAAGATGCCCGTCTCTCTCATTAATGAAAGTAAACTGTGACAATAACTTTCCTCTAATATTAGAGGGTTCCATGAGCTGTCCTATGTGTAAATACAGCTGCAAACACAACGTTTGGTCTGACACGAAGTCTACAGACACAATGACTGCCAAGACCCTGATTTACTCAATAGGAAGAACAGGCCCCCTCAGATCAGCTGCAATCTCTTCTGCCCCCAGGCTCCCCTCATGTCCTTCACAATTTTTTATGCAATGTAAGATCTTTACCAAAACATGTTACAGAATGCTGGGAGTTCCTCTCTTCCCTCAAACCTGAGGTGGATTTTTCTGACGGAGACCTGGCTAAACCTTAGGTCTATACCTGCAATAACACTTGCTCTCCCAAACAACTTTCAAATGATCAAAGTAGATAGAGAAGGGAGACCAGGGGGGACATTGCCATTCTGTATAAAGACACTGTGAAAGTCTCTCTTATTGACTCCCTTAACACAGAGTGAGCAGAAATGTGTGTCTTCAAAATAGACTTCTCCTCTACATCGCACTGGAAAGAAGCCTTACTCTACTGCCCTCAAGGGCCAAAAAAAGACTTTAGACACCATCTTACTGAAAGCATCACCACCCATGTGATATTGGCTCAAAACTATATATTATTAGGGGACTTCAATTATCACTTTGATGACCATTTAGACACAGACACGTCCCAATTGATAGCGGACTTAGAGGCCTTGGGCCTTTATCAAAAGAAGTAGGTCCCACTCACACAGCCGGCCACACTCTAGATGCGATTTGTGCAAATTTGAACGATTTACTATGTAACCCACCCCCTCCCCTGCTCTTGGACTGATCATGCCCTTATCAGTTTCCAGATTACTAACTCTGGGTACTCTAGTATGAGACAACCGGGTAATAAACACTCAACAAGATGATGACATCATGTCTCCCCCAACTCCTTCTCAGAGGCGTTCTCATCCCCCATCATCAGGCAAGTCCCCGAAGTCAACCAAACGTTGGCAGACTATCAGTCTGCCATGAACCTATCCTTGGATAAAATTGCACCAGTAAGAAAGAGACCTAACACTCTTCTCAGATCTTTGGCACCTTGGTATATGACAGAGCTGAAAGTCGAGAAAGTCCTATGTAAAAGTTTGGAGAGACACTGGAGTCGCAATTATGAATTAGACGTCAAAATTGCAAGGAGGCCCTCTCTGGCTACCACCGTACCATAAAAAAAGCCTGAAAAAAATACATCTGCAATCAAATCGATCAAGCAGATAATTCCTGCAAAGAATTGTTTAAAGTCCTTAAAGATTTTACTCATCCCTCTGCTTGCTCACAGCCCCTCCAGGCAATGTAGGAATTATGTGACTCCATTGCAGACTACTTTGACGACAAAATCAAACTGATCTACCAAAACTTTACCCACAAACAACTTCAATCCACTGTTGAACTAGTCACCATGACCCCACACTGGTGGTCACCATGATTAGGCATTGCCCCATCCCTAGCAAGGTAGTGAAAAACCTAGGAATCAAGTTAGATCAGAGAGAGCAACTCCAAACTACAATGTGCACGTGTTTTTACATGTTGTGTCTACTGAAGAAAGTCTTCCCATTTCTTCCATTATCTGTCAGGAAGACCCTGCTACAGGCTTTTTGCGTGAGATGGCTAGATTACGGCAGCATGTTATTTGCCTCAGCAAATGAGTCTCTATTGCCTAAACTGCAGGTCGTCAAAACACAGAAGCTCGATTGATCTTTAATTAATCACCCAGATCGGCTTCTGCTCCCCACCTAAAATCTCTCCACTGGTTGTCAGTAAAAAACAGGATAAGTTTCAAAATGTGCTGCTTAATCTGCAAAGCCTTACTGGGCAAGGGCCCCGAGTATCTATGTCAGAGGCTCCTACGATATCACCCTGCAAAGAACCTACAATCCAGGCAGAAGGAACTACTGGTTGTCCCCCACATGTAACGAGCCAGATGGGGTGGGGTGTCTTTCTCCTATCTGGCCACCATGCCAGTGCCCCACTGCAAGACCGCCAAACACGTAGTAAGACAGCCCGCCGGATTACACGTTGAATCCTGGCAGACGGTCATGTGACGGCTGTCCCACAGCTGTCCCTTTCTAAGACTCAAAGGCGATCCATAGAAAGGCAGTGTGGTGAGAGAGCCGCAGCACGTTCCTGCACAGGGAGAAATTCACCATGTCGTGCATTTCTTCCTGTTCAGGAACTGGGGGTGAAAGCATGCAGGGGGGCACAACATATGCCCCCTGCATTCACCCCTGCACAGAGGGCCCCCTGAATTACCTCACTGCCACCCTTTCCATGGGGTGCTCACTGCTGTGGAAAGGGTCGCAGTGAGGCAACTCATAATATGCTCGGCAGGGCTGCATCGGCATTGTCAGATTATTGCGGCCTCTGACTGCTGCAACATTGCCATGAAATACATGATCCCCGACGGTTCCAGCAGTCCTGTGGCTGTCCGACAACCAAACTCAGAATACGGCAGTCGGACCACTGGTGCTGTGGTGGCTGCACTGCCACCATGGGTTCAGTGGCCCACTGGACCGCCAAACTTGTAATTAGGCCCTAAGTCAGAAGGTATAAACTTGACCAGGCCCTACCGCTAAGTGTATCCAACCCTTGTTTCACTGCAGTCAACCTGAAACTTTGACTTTGTCCCGGTCAAGCACGACCAGATGTCCCAAAGTGCCGCATTTTGCTTTTAGGCACTAGAATGTGTTTATTCTCTAAAAATTCCTATCTCCGGTTTCCTACATTGCATTTTTGCCGTTTTGGTGTCTTTTTAATCATAAAAATGTTTCCTATTTTTATAAATTGGTATTGGATTTTTATTGTGGGTTGCGTCTTACTTAATTAGTGTATTGGTGTTTTTAAATGATTTCACACCTGTCTCCTAAGTTAAGGTTGCCTGCTTGCAGCTAAGGGTTGAGCAAGGGAATAATTTATTGAGACCTTCACTGGACCTTATATTGTGATTGTGGCCTTATTACTAGTGGTAGGTGTTGTAATCTGTTGCTGATGTCACATGGTGATTGTTGCCATCTGACATCAGAGAGAACTTTGAGGGAGTTCGGCTGGCGACAGTTGATGTATCTTGCCAGGGGTTGATGGCGTTGGCGTATCTAATAAAGTTTCTCATTTACTCCTCTCGAAGCGTCGTCCTCTTTAACATTGGCGACAGAGGATGGGATTTGACGACGAGTTCTTAAGTTGAGTGGATCTTCCGAGACTGTTTTTGGCTGTTTGGAATCAACCCACTTTATGTCGAGATAACATTAAATAACCCTGGGGAGATGATTCATGAAGTGACCTAGATGTTACCCACCGGGTTGTGGGAACGGAAAAAATTCCTTTTTGTTTTAATTACCCTCATACACCCTAGTGGTGTCATGCTTCATCATCGGGTCACCCTGTCCCCTAAAAGTCAGGGTGGGCTCAACCATATCTCAGGGAGCGCTTGAAAGATCTGGCCAGGGCGTCTTACAGAATAAAAATCCTCAGGCTGTTCCCGGTATCCCTTTATTCTTGGAACAGCATGGGATATTAAAAATAATTAAGCAAAGCTACCTGCCCTTTTTTTCACAGGAGTAGTGTGTTACTTTTCTACTGCTCGTACCAGGGAGGGAACCTCTATATCCATATACCCCTGAAGAAAGCCTAGGATCTCTAACAGGCCAATAGATAGGCTGAAGCATGTTGGCACTAGGGTCATAGGACCACTAATACATCCAATTGACCCTTGTATATGCTTAATTATTTTTAATATCCCATGCTGTTCCAAGAATAAAGAGATACCGGGAACAGCCTGAGGATTTTTATTCTGTAAGACCCCTGGCCAGATCTTTCAAGCGCTCCCTGAGATATGGTTGAGCCCACCCTGACTTTTAGGGGACAGGGTGACCCGATGATGAAGCATGACACCACTAGGGTGTGTGAGGGTAATTAAAACAAAAAGGAATTTTTTCCTTTCCCACAACCCGGTGGGTAACATCTAGGTCACTTCATGAATCATCTCCCAGGGTTATTTAATGTTATCTTGACATAAAGTGGGGTACCGTTTGTGATTACTAGTTTACTTAGGGAGGACGTACTCCCACCAGAGAGTTCCTCTCTGCCCTTTTGACACAGGAGGAGCGCCCCTCCTCCGAGTGCCTTATGATTTCCGTGTTTGGAATCAACCCCTGTGTGTCACTTGGAAGATGAGGTGACGGGCAAGCAAGGATTTGGCCACAAATGCAGAGATCGTTGGATCGGGTAAACCGCTGGTGTTTGGGCTTGGAGAGTTTTATATGCTGTGTCCAGTTTCTGTATTGCTGCACTTCAGTAGTCTCGGAAGAAAGAAGAAGTGGGAGGAGTCCACTGGCAATGGTTGTTGAGTCTTTAACCAGTGCTGGTATTGGCTCAAGTGTCAATCACATGTGCCTCTGTGTATCTGCTCATTGGTAAAGGGGAGTTGTTCTCAGACAAGCTGGTTGGTGGTGAAATTTTCACAGTCTAGACCTGCAACCTTGCTTTTGGGGAAAACAGGAAGTGAATGACTACGGTGACTACCTTCTTGATTTTAAATATTTGTTTTACACATGTGTGGTTCAATTCTGGACTACGGTGACTACTTTTTTTTTTACTCTTTGTGTGAATTGTGTATATCAGCATTTGGGAAACAGGAAGTGTCAACGGTGACTACTTTCTTTATTTTAATTATTTATTTTACATGTTGTCTGGTTCAATTCTTACATTAGGGAAGCTTTTGACTTTAACTTTTACAATGGCATTACATAATACTGTACCTCCTCCTCCGTTTTTACAAAATCCAGGAACACCAAGCATAGTATGGGAAGATTGGAGGGAGTCTTTTGAGACTTATTTGGAAGCTATTGGGGGAGATGTTTACGTTGGAATAAGGAAATTAGCCATTTTAAAACACAATTAAGGGTTGGAGGGAGGAGGATTTTGAAGACTTTACCAGTACCAGATGAAGTTCTTGATGAGGAGAATGAGGAAGGGGAAGAGTGTGAAGAGGATGTGTACTCTTTGGCAATTAGAGCTCTAGAAGAGAATTTTGGGAAGAAAACAAGTATTGTAGTTGAAAGACATAAGTTTTTTTCTCGTGCACAGTTGCATGGGGAATCCATTGAACAATTTGTGTCTGCGTTAAGAACATTAGCTGTGTCATGTAAGTTTAAGGATTTACATGAAGAAATAATTAGAGATCAAATGATAAATAGGACTTGCAACACCAAAATTCAAGAAAAGCTTTTGGGTTTGAAAGATCCATCTCTTGAAAATGCTGTATTAATTGCTCGTAGAATTGAGAACACATCTCGTTATGTTAAAGAATTGAATCAAGATGTGTGGAAAAGTGAAGCTGAATGTGGTGATAAAGCGGTTAATACTGTACGTTATTCTGGAAAAAATACAGGGTTCAAGGAAAGGGAGATCAATGATGAGCGCAAAGGATCAGGTAGTAAACAATGTTTCCGATGTGGGAGTTTTAGGCATGTGGGGGAGTCTAATTTTTGTCCTGCTTTTAGGTCCAGATGTTTTAAAAGCAAAAGATTTGGGCATTTTTCAAGAATGTGTAAAGATGGTGCGACTTACAGGAAACCCAATGTGAATCTGGTAGAAGATCATTGTTATAAGTATGAACTTTCTAGTTTGGGTACTGATGAGGAAGTTGAAGTGATGGTGGTGAGTGAAGTGAAAGAAATCCTGGAAGGTGGTGATCCTGTGACTAGTCCATATAATCCACCCGAATGTGTGGTAGTTATGAATGGTGTTCAGATACACATGTGGGCTGATTCGTGTTCTCCATACACCCTGATTGACAAAACTGTGTGGAAAAGTATTGGGGCACCTGCTTTGATTTCTACTATGATTGAACCAGAGGGATATTGTGCAATCAAATTGTCAATCTTAGGGTGTTTTAATTCTGAATTGAAATATAAAAGTAGATGTTCCACTGGGAAAGTGTATGTTGTTGAAAAAGGAAAAACACTTCTAGGATGGAGAAAACAGAAATCGTTGGGTATTATATTGGACAATAACTACCAGGTAACGAGAGGGTCCTAGGGAATATTTATAGACCTGCGCGGATAAGTCCCCAAACCAATTATAGTAACAACAAAGGATCCGCGGGTCTAGAGAAATATATATGTAGACAGAGAAATCGAACAGCCAAAACTGGGAGGAGTGATATCTTGTAAAGGAGTCTCATTTAAGAGGACGGATTCCCATCACCCACCGAAGTGGCATGCTTCATCATTTGGGATCTCCTCTTGGCTACAAGCTATTGCAACCAAGGAGCTACAACTCCTTGCTAGTGTAAAGGAGGAGCTCGCGGATGTTTTATTAGATGGTTCGGGACTCAATCACCTAGGATCGATGAAGCATGGAACAGTGTGGTGAATAAGTGGTGCAGTGTTCAAAGTGAATTAAAATTGACTAACAGGAGAAAAATGAGTTTATTAAGTGTCTCATGTTGTCAAAGATTAAAAAGCAGTGAAAGCACGATCTGAGTATATGTGCGAACGCGCCGGTAATGCAGTCTACATGTTTCAGCCAATCGAGATCAGATTTTGATCATGGCTTTCATCAGGACCTAGATGTAACTACTGCACTATAAAGTGAGTGAAAAAGTTAATAACACCAACTAAAGTAGAAACGATACAACCATATACCTGTGTACATCACTGTTTGGGCACAGGTATTGTACTCCTGTTGGAAAAGAGAAAGAAATTCATATGTACAGGCTGAAAAGGAAGTCTCTGTCTATATACGAAAACCACATTGACTTACAATGTGAACATATCAATGTCCTCCTAATGGACAGATAACACTATATGCAACAAACACCTTACCCGTGTCAAATCGGGAGGGAACCCACCGCTCCTGGCAACTGCTCAGGGCGTGAGGCAATGCTCTGTGAATGGAAAAAGAGAGAACAAAAAAGCTCAATCTACTTGGAGATTGAATTACAATTAAAAAGTGGTGAGCTGGTGTTGCTCAACCACTATCAGTGTTTACATTTTTGTCAGTGATTAGGTTTGTCGAGATTTTGGCAGGAACATCATAGTATGGGTAAAGTAAAAATGTTCCGAGAGAAGCCTTAACAGGCGCTGCATGGCCAGCTACACATAACCAGCTTAAGGTTTAAGGCAATATGGAAATAGGCATGGCACATCGGTCAAGAAATGACAATGTTGCGTCTTTATTATCAAACTGGAGGAGTTGTGCAGATACTTGCTGCCACGAACCACAAACACTCAGTAACAGTTGTAGCGGTATGGAAGTGGGCACATCGCTTAAATCAGGGGAGGCGTTAGTAAGATAGACTGTTTGGAGTAGAAACTCTCCAAACATTTGTTCCAGCTCCACATAGCCAACCGGGAGTGAAGGCAGTGCAAAACTCGGCATGACGTGCGAGTCAAAGGGGGCGCTTCCTGCCTAACCTCACAACACCACTTGGGAGCATTGCAGAAAAGAGCATAACGCGGGCAATGGTAGAGCTCGTCCTTACCTCGTCCGTCGTTACCCCGGGCCGGATCCTGAGAGTCACAAGCGGTGACCTCCGGCCGGGGTGGAAAGTTTAAATACAAGTCTCGATTGCTGGTAACTAGCGTCACCTGTGTGGGTTACGTCGGTTGCGTCGCGTGCTAATGACGCATGACATGACCCGCGTAAAAACTACAAAAAAAGGGGGAATTGTAGTTTATATCTGACGAAATATTGTAAATGTCGATATCTTGTGTATGGAATATATCAAGTCGCAAGAGGCTAATACGTCAGTCTTACAAAAGAGCTGCAAATAACAATCGTGAAGCACTCATAGAACCCACGGTGCCTAAACCTCCACTTACCAGACTTCCTTGTGTTAATACATTCAGCACACAATCTAACCAAATTCAAAAGATTGTACGGAGACATTGGCACATTCTTAATGTGGGGCACACTAAAATACCTCCACCTCCACCTCTATTCTCTTTCAAACGCAGTAAGAATTTACGTGATTGCCTTGTACACACATTGGTTGCTGATGTCACATGGTGATTGTTGACATCAGAGAGAAGTTTGAGGGAGTTCGGCTGGCGACAGTTGATGTATCTTGCCAGGGGTTGATGGCGTTGGCGTATCTAATAAAGTTTCTCATTTACTCCTCTCGAAGCGTCGTCCTCTTTAACAGTAGGTACCTACTTACTCCAACTAATAAACCACATTCCAACAGTAACAGGTTATCAGGGCTGAATGTTTGGGAGGTTGTCCACCTGTACACCATATTTTGTGCTCAGCACCATCCTCTTGGGTGAAGACATTTGCAGCTCACGAACACACAGGGGCATATTTATCATTGAGTTGCATTGCCCTTGCGCCACACAAGGAGGTGCAAGGGTGATGCAACACTAAGTCAGATTAATCAAGCAAAGTAATTCCACCTTGTGTGTCCCTGCATGGCTTGATAAATCTAGAGTAATGCAATGCAGCACAAATCGCTGCATTACTCTACCACAAGGAGGCAGGCTTCAGGTTAACAGCTTTTCCAGTTCTTGAAAAAACCTCAACACCAAGATTCTGCTCCATGGTTATACCAATCTGCCATTGGGTCCTGGCAAGCAGGAGATGTTCTTCTTGGATTATATAGGGTGACTTCTTTTTAACAAGTGTTACAAACATATTTTTAAATGCCAGTGGGCTACGCTAAGGTTCCAAAATTAGGAGCTAGCATACTATTGGTAGGTGACCCCAAGACAATTTGTTGAACGTACCCAAGGAACACCACTTTTGATTTAATTCCAAAATGATGCAGTTCTCCTGCTTACGTAGTGCTCAAACTATCCCAAAGTGTGTTGTATTCTATAATCTAAGATATCACAGAAGGGCTCTAATGCCCAGGAGTTCTTCTATCCCTGCCTGCTCAATCCATTACAGGCAGCCCAGCCCATCTAGCTTCAAAGAGATCCCAGCTCTCATACTACCATTCTCCAAGGAATTCATCTTGTTGTTGCAAGCACTGGGTCTACCCTGGCCTCTTATTGAAAGGAATTATGTACATGCAGTTCTGACAGTGCTAAATGTGCTCCCCAGTCAGACACTCTCCACATTGCCTGGCCATTTCAGTGCCCCTTTGAAGCAGACCAACAGATACCCTTCCACTGTCTGCAGTGGTGGCTGCTGCTTAATGGGAGTGGCGGAGGGAGATTAAAAAAAATACACTTACCTGCAGACCAACCGCCGCCTCTCAGTCCTCTTCAGTCGTTGACATGCAGAAAGCAGGAAGCACACAGGTTCCCTTAGCCAGTCACAACCCTGCTGTCAGCAGTGTCATGATTGGTTTGAGCGCCGTAGTTTGGTGCTCAGACGGGGACTATGAGCCTCTGCATGTTCTCCTCCCAGGCTCTGCAATGCAGCCGATGGAGAAAATGCAAAGTGTGCATGACTATTTGGCCAGCCAAACCGTCATGCTCACTTAGAGAGTGCTCACCACTCCTCCCCTGAGCCCTGCTCTGGCCAGCTCAGTCTGCCCAGCCCCGCCCCGCACCTAAGCAAGTACGGAAAAATAAAATGATAATAATATTTATCATTTTATTTTTCCTTTTTGAACTGTTCACAGAGCAGTGGGGTGACACTCCTCCGCCTTAGCCGAGGAGCCGCCGCTGACTATCTAAATGTATGAACTGACATTGAACTGTAGCAGATGTGCGAAGTGAGTGTCAGGTAATGCACACCTCCCATTAGGTACTGTAGCTTGAATAGGCACACAGTTTCCCGTCTCTTAAAGTCAAAAAGTAAGGTTTGAGTTTATTAGACTATTATATTTTACATAGGACTTTGATAGTGATTGTGTTTTGCTTTTAATTAAAAGCACTGTGGGTCTGCAGCAAGCAGCGGCCAGATTCACCCGCAGCAAGGAGTGGACTGAAAGGGAGGAGCTGGAGCTCACAAGGAGTGAATTTTCTCATGTTTTAATAGGAAGTAGTGGTAGCCTAGCCAAACGGCAGTGGCAGCTGCAGTGAGTGGAGAAATGCAGACAGTTTGTACAGAATATAGGCTTAGACTCTCCTCAATAGGCCCCAGACTACAGCAGATGTGATAAACCTTACATTGCTACACAAAAGCACAGCATGTCCACACACATACAATCTCTGATTTAACTTGTATTTTGCATCCATTTCCTCCTGTGAATTAGGAGTGCCCCCTTGTTCCGATTACGCCTTTGTTGGTGCAGACCCCAAAGCCCCGAAGCTTGTGAGGATAGGTATAAGTTGCCTCTGGGGACCATTCCTTGTGTCTTTTAATTCAGTACAATTCTCCTACAAATATTTAATACAGCTATTCCCAACCCTAATACACACCCAGCCTGAAATCACAAGCTCCTTTTCCACTGCTATTAAACAATGCGCCATTTTGGAAGCATGTTTCTACACTGTCTGCAATCTGTCTTTATCTCTCTGGAGAGATGTCCTACAAACAAGGACACCGTTATCTCGGGACGCCTCTATAATCCTGTTTCCAGGGTAACCCAGACTCATTTTATGCTACGAGATATATTCTCCTACCAAACATTGATCTTGTTCTCTGCACACTCTCTCACGCTATCCAGCCACTGTGAGGCCATATGTGCGGTGATCTCTGATGCTTCTACTGACTGGCCCTTTAATTCTTCAAGTCTGACCACCCCCTGCGATCATTTTTTTCACGATTCTGAGGCAACGGGCAGCGTACGTCACAGCGGAACTCAAGCTGTAGATATGACCACTCTGTGTTCCTTTTCCCCCAGTGCTGCATGTACTAATATAGAAGCCTAATAAACATGATATAGCATGGCACTCTAAATAAGGGAAGGACCTATGTGGCTGAACTACAGCCCTAACCTCATCCCACGCCACTCGTGCAAAATGTGGCATCTCTTTAGCTGGCAAATGTGTATGGACGTCATTTAGAGTCGCCAGGGGTCGCAGCTGCAACCCCTGGCTACCCTCGGCACTGCTTTTGAGGCCCCTAGCATCAGAGGTGGCAAAATCAGTGCATGGAACACAGGGGCAGCTCTTCCTAATGAACGCTGGTTGGAGCTCCACTTGCCTGGTTTCTGTCATTTTTTTTACTATACAAATTGTGAATAATAATAATATTCACTATTAGTGTAATAACAATAGAGTACATTAGCTGGAATATGACCCTACCTGGAAGCTAAGGTAAGTAAAACAATGCTGTTAAATGTATGTTTTATGCATGCTTCCAAGTGAGAGTGTTTTTATGTGCGTGAGAGTGTGTGAACGTGTTAGTGTGTGTAAGCATGTGTGAGTCAAAGTAAATGTCAAATGGCGTACAATGTCACTTCTGCTACCCCTGGCATTTTGGTGAATTGACGTCCATGGAAGTGTGGGAGCTCAGACGGCTGTCAGTCTTAGTATAAAGACCACCTTACCTTTGTACCAGCTGCTACAGTTGTATTTACCTCTGTTTCAGAACGTCAAAGACATGAAAGCTGGTCAATAATTTGTTTGTGGGTTTGTTGAAGGAAAGATAATAGTTTGGCTTTAATACTGAGTCAGGATTTGTCACTGAAATTACTATAATGAAATGAGGGTCCATCTAGCCTGCCATTTCGATGCCTATATTAAAAGTGCAAAGCAAACACAAGGAGATGATGGACGGAGCGCTGAAACTTTTCAGACACTCACCCCCAGTCAGAGATGGTTGAATGTATGACATTGTTCTGCATTCTGTCCATCAATTTTTGTTTTTACATTTGTCACCCCGAGTGGGACGGGTATGCCCAGACGTGGGTCCCGTGCTCTCCATGCCACTGGAGTCAAGCTATCCTGGCTGATGAGGGGTGAAACCCCGAAACCGGTCCTAGGATGCTTGTTTCCAGTCCAGGGAGGACCTGGCCTGGCAATTCGGGCTGGACTGTTCCCATTGGGTACAGGGTCAAGACTGATTTGCATATGGCTGGGTTCAAACTGGAATGGCATGGTGAGCAAAAAAACGATGGATTTAGGCCCAGATCTCTGTACTGGGGTGAATGTATGACATTGTTCTGCATTCTGTCCATCAATTGTTGTTTTTGCATTTATATTAAAAGTGCAGGCCTCGTTGTGTTTTCTGATGTACCTCAACTTCCCCACAACTTAAAGGTGTAATAAATAAACCAGAATTTACTCTACCACCGATTACCTGAACACTGACTTACAGAGAGACCTTGAACGTATTAGTTGCACACAGTAAGATTTGTTCCACCAAACAGACATTCCTAAGTGCCAGCTTTGGGTAAGTCCCAATAACAGTTTTACAAAATTTCAGAGAATTTTGTTTCACTTTGAGTGAAAATAATGTAAATCTCCTGATGAATTAGTTCCCTGACAATAGCAGGCTGCTGCGATGTTTGGGAGCCTATGCAACAGTTTTCTCACTCCACACTTACATTCGGAGTTGCATGCCCCATTGGGGTGAACAAAGCCATTTCTGGAAGTCTGTGTGTTTGTCTGTTCCCTGGGTGGATTCACAAAAAATTCTTGTACTTTTCCAAATGTAAGCTTCATTCTTCTATTTCTGGCAGACTGCCCGTCAAGACACTATTTGCCAGGCTTATTATTAGATGGGAACCTTGCAATGTATTTTGGGGCATATTTACGTTCCCTGGCGCATCCCTGCAAATCAGCAGGGATGCGCCAGGGAAGATGCGTCACGCAAGTTTGCCCTCGCGCCACCGCC